>CANSZD010003314.1:1935000-2441063 GCA_947648045.1 Beta corolliflora
ATCAACGGGGTATTTAGTGGCGAAATTGATATTGTTTATCAATTAACGTTTTACATTGTAAACTAGTATTTTGGCCCGGGTGATGTCTCGAGTCAGATACAATTATCAAATATATTATTATTCATAAATTTCATAATTGATTTTATTAGCTTTTCTTAATTGTGTTGTCTAGTGCGAAATTGAAAAAGTATGATAAGTTGTTTTTTTAAAAAAAATTCAAAGGAATTGGGGATAAATATAACGATTTCAATAGGATTGAGGTAAGAGAATGTTATTACCTTCATCAAAGTGTTAGAGATCAAAAGGTTTGTTTATGTCTTTATAGTTACATATAATTATAAAATTTTATTATATATGTTTTATTTCGAAACATTAAACATTGAAATTGTAGTGGATTGGTGGTTAAACTCTCACATTTAATTTCAAAGGTCATATGTTCGGACCTAGTAGCTACACATTGTTAATATTTTTTAATGATATCATAAAAATGTGTATTAAAAGCTTGAGAAGAGTGTCACATGGCGTATACATTGGAGGGTGTCATGTGGCACCGTTCCTTTGATAGGAATGCCTTTTAATATATTTGTATAGATAAAACCAATACATAGAATTGGGGTGGAACATTACGGGGGCGGGTGGAGAAGCGAGCCCGACCAATGATAGGTTGTCGTACACCTGTCAAAGATAAATCCTAGCAAATCTTCTAACAATATAGTAGGGTAAGTAGGGTCGAATCCACAGGGTAATGGTTATTTTAATTCGGCTTTCAAGTTTGGAAAATAAAACAACGTCACGGATTTGGGATTGAAGGAATTAAACTAATGGAAATAATGATAATCAAATAAAAACGATCCAAGGCAATGGTTCACCATGTTTATAGTTCACTATCAAACAAAATATCATCAACAATTTAAGCAGTCACATATCTAGAGCAATTGTTAATCCTGCGGTCGGATCTTAACGCTCTCAATTCAACATATGCAGTACGGTCGCTAACATAATATGAATTGCTAATTGTAGGTAAGGCTCTAAAAAGTCGATCTTTCGATTCTAACCCTTATTAGCAAGATATAATCAAACAATTAATCAGGTTGCAAGATTAACAATAAAAACACTAATCAATTAGAGATATCAATGATCAATTAAATTATCAATAAATATTAATAATGATTCATAGTATAAACATAGATTTCCAAAACCCTAGAAAATAAAATACTCAAACATGAATGAAATAATGGAAACTGTTATTTCACTAGGAACAATACAAGAGGGGGGGTGAATTGTATGTGTAGAAATAAACGTAACTTTTTGCGGAATTTTAAACTTGAACAAAGAAACAAGCTAAAGGAACACAAGGGATTTTTACGAGGAAAAACTTCTTGGGCCCAACAAGAAGAAACAACCTCGACCACTAGGGATTTTAAACTCAACTCTTTCACTAATTAGGCCAAACAACTTTGTTACAACCTAATTCAACTCACGAGCCACACCTTGAGTTCCTAAACTCAAGTTCCTGAACAACTGTTCCCTTAACAGTTGTTCCTCTCAACTTCACTTGAAGTTTTCTCACTTTAACTCGCTTCACTCAAAGCTTCTCTCTTACAAAACTTCACTCAAAGTCCCCTTACCCCAAAAACCAAAATACAATTGATCAAAATAAACTCAGTGGAATTACAGTAAGAAGGCAAAGAACAAATGGCTTTTATGAGATAATGAAGGCACTGACACTTTACTTAATTAAACTCACTAATTCACTTGGTCAGATACAAATTGGAACTTAATTAGACATTAGTATTTATAGTAGCAATAACTTAGAATGTGGGATTAAAACATGTGTTAGTGGTAAAATCATTATCCCATGATGTTCCTTACCCGGAGGAATACGTTCCTCAATCAACCCATGATCTCCATAATCACTGTTAAACGTGGGAGAGAATTGAGTTACTGCTCCTTTAATTTTAGCAACCACTTAAAGCATTATTTCGAAAATGTGATTTAATTAAAAAGCATTTTAATTAGTAAAACCAAAATAAAATCCTTTTACTAAAAATATTATCTTTAAAATATTTTCATAAAACCAAAAAGGATTTTTATTATCTTTATAAAAATAAAATCTTTTCCTTAAAAAGATTTTCCTTAAAATCAGATTTTTCTTTAAACAAAACGGTTACCTAGAATCTAGGCATAATTTACTTAACTGACATAAATAAACCGTTGTAATGCTTCATCCTAAGTCTAGTTCCTTTTAATAGTTAGTTCCTTTAACTTATTAGTTAAGCGCCAGTTCGTTTGTTCCTTACAAAGGAACATACGCTCATTCTCATTCTAAATTGTCATAGTTCCTTACCATTCTTACTCGTTCCTTTACAATGGAACTAGAAACAAAAAGCCTCGCTTTAGTCTTCTTGCTCCAATGCTGCTCCAGTACCAAATTATGAAACATCTTCACTTAGTCTTTAAAATTCAAACTTGATTTCTTCCTTGACTTAGTATTCTCTTTGTTCCTTTCATTGATACCTTGAAATTCATTCACTTAACTAACTTGTTAGTCCAATACTTAGTTTGCATCTTTGTTCCTTTGTCATCATCAAAACTAGGGTTCAACAATTTCCCCCTTTTTGATGATGACAACAAAGCTACAAACTAAGGAAAACAACAAATAACATAAGAGAATGAAAAAGATAAAATAATAATTTATATAATTTAATTAAGGAAAATTAGTTTTGCAATTTTTGCAAAAATTTCTTCAACTTCGTTTGTTCCTTATCTTTTCCCCCTTTGTCATCGTCAAAAAGATCAAACGCTTGGTGATTTTGGGAAGACTGCTATGGACAAGACCTTGAGACCATTAACAAGCACCAAAAATGGTTAAGTTAGGAATTTCAAAGGTTAAACTTGCTCAAATAGTAATCACATAATACTAGCCATCATTCCAAGTAAAAAATTATGCACATAAATCATAAACGAAGACAAATATAGCAAAAGTCATCCATTTATAGCACTTGTTCATTTAAAGTACAAAAGAGAAAAAGAAGAAAAGAAAAGAAACAAAAGCTAAGAATTCTTGTTCCATTAAGAGAAACAAGAACTAGACATTTGGAAGGGAAGGAGAATGGTGTTCTTCGACGACTTCTTCCTCAACCACTTCTTCCAACTTCTTCATCACCTCTCCATGTTGCCCATCAAGTTGTTGCTTCAAACTGTTAATGGCTTGGGCCATCATCTCCATGTTCTTTTGTTGTTCAATCACAGTATCACTAAGAACTTTCATTAAACCCATCATTTTATCAGTTTTAGCATCTAAGGTCTAGTGAAGGTGATTGTAAAACTTAATCATATGTTGAGCAGGGAGACAAACTTCATTAACCCAACCAAACTCATCCGAAGGTACTTGTTCCTTTCCCTTAGAACCAGAGGCAGTGGATGGTTTAGGTGGAGGAATTGGGGTGTTTTCTTGAGATGGACCTGCTTGTTCCTTTGAAAGAAACAAAAGGAGAGGTGGTGGTGTAAATGGAAGGAAGAAAAGGTGGTTGTGGTGGAAGGTCGGTAGATGTTGAGGAGAAAGGATTTGGTTCTTTCATCTCAACTTTCAACTGTTCATAACTGGAAGGAACAGAGAAGGATGAGGGAGAGATGGAAGGAATGGTGGTGAGGGTTACTGGTATTTTTGGTGAGGATGGAGGAGTAGGATGGAGGAGTAGTTTTAGTAATTTTCAATCTCGTGCTTTGTCTAACTCTCTTAGGAACATGAGGGGAAGTTTTTTTGGCAACAGTCTTGCGCCTCTTGGGTTTCTGTTCCTTTGGTTCAACACAATGATTTTCAATGCAATGAGTTAGATGTTGGATAAAGAGAGAAGGGAAGTTTATTTGAATGTGGTGGTCAAGGCAAAACATGTAACACATATCTAAGAGTCCCACCTCATTCCTCTTTTCAGTTCGAGGAATGAGTGCTCTCCAAACAAGATTAAATAGAATTTTGTGGACAAGAGAAAGAAGATTGTGATTTATTTTGTTTTGGCCAACAGTTTCCCCAAAAGATTCAACAATGTCATCTTGGGAGAAATTGGGAAAGGCAGCTGTTCCTTTCCTCTTAAAGTACACATCAGTTCCTTTGCAAGGAACTTCCCATATTTTTGCTAAAGTTTCTTGGGAAAATTTTATTTTCTTTCCCCTAACTTCCGCAGTACATACTCCATCAGTGTTGATGAAGTTTGCACAAAATTCATCCATAGCTAAAGGAACTAGGGCATTGTTAAAAGCGGTTTCAAACAAGTATTCCATACCTTGTTCCTTTAGTATGTCGGTTAATTCATTGAACCTAACTTTCTTGGCCCACTCCAAATCAACACAAAATCCTAAGACATACCTTGAATCACTTCTTTCCACTCATTTCTTGGAGGAAGAAGCAACAGTTCCTTTGGAAGGAACAGGTGTAGCTTCTTCTTCCCCCTATACTTGTTCCGGGGATTCTTCTTCATCATCTTCCCCAATTAGTTTTCTTCTTCTCACACTTCTCCTAGGTGACTCCAATTTTTGCTCTTCTACCGCCATTGTTGTTTCTTTCGATTTTTCGATTTCTAGGGTTTTGGATGGAGAAGAGGGGTTTTCCATTTGAGAGGTTTTGGGATTTTTTGTTATTGGAAAAGGTGAATTGAGTGAGGTTTTTGCCATTTAGTGAAAAGAATTTGAGGTTTTATGTATTGCGAAGAGGTGTGAAGGAGATGAATAATGGTGAAGTTGAAGCGTTTAAGGAACACGGTTTGGAATGGAAGAATGAAGAAGATGCATGTAACAGTGAATGAGGAGTTACTCGCGTAAAAATTAAAAGGATAAAAAACAAAATTAAAAGATAAAAAAAAAAAAAAAGATAAAAAGGGAATCATGACTTGATTAAATCTGATTCCTATATTTTTGGGATTTTTGAATTTTTTATTTTTATGGACTTTTTAATTTATGGAAAGAAAATAAATTCTAAGGAACTTGTGCTATAGGAACAACTTATGCTAAATGTCAACCTTCTTCATATCATGCATGTTTCTTTAACTTAGGAACAATAAGGGGAGTATTATGTGACATTTGTGAGTTGCTTTATTCCTTTGAATCCATGTACATGTTTTTAACATCTTAATTTGCAATGGTCTTAAGCAATTATCACAGTCACTTAATATCACATAGAGTAAGACAAATCAATTCAGACATGGGGGATTGGAATAGGAACAATTACTTAAGTTTTATTAAACCTAACTCAAGCCTTAATTTTTCATATCTATCTCTTTGTAGAGGCTTAGTTAGTATATCAGCAATCTGATTTTCAGTTTGACAAAACTCAAGTTTAATCAAACATTTTTCTACATTTTCTTTTAGAAAGTGATGTCTGATATGTATATGCTTAACTCTTGAATGATGCACTGGATCTTTTGAAATACTAATAGCACTAGTATTATCACAATAAATAGGAACACAATTAAAGATTATTCCATAGTCACAAAGTTGTTGTTTTATCCAAAGCATTTGTGAGCAACATGCAGCAACAGCTACATATTCTGCTTCAGCAGTGGATAAAGCAACTGTATTTTGTTTCTTGGTACTCCAAAAAACTAAACTATGACTAAGAAATTGAACCATACCTGAGGTACTTTTCCTATTTACAAGATCCCCAGCATAATCAGCATCAGCATATCCTCTTAACTCAAATGTATCACTTCTTGGATAGAAAAGTCCAAGATCATCTTCCTTTAATATATCTAAAAATTCTCTTCACTAGCAGTTAGATGAGACTCCTTGGGATTAGCTTGAAATCTAGCACACAAACCAACACTAAAAGCTATGTCTGGACGACTAGCAGTTAGATACAAAAGTGAACCAATCATGCCTCTATATTTTGTTTGATCAACACTTGTTCCTATGGAATCTTCATCTAATCTAGTTGAAGTTCCCATAGGAGTGTGATTTATCTTTGAATTTTCGAGGCCATATTTCTTTAGCAGTTCCTTTATGTATTTTTGTTGGTGAATAGTTATTCTTTTTTCAGTTTGCTTAATTTGTAACCCAAGAAAAAAATTTAACTCACCCATCATACTCATTTCAAATTCATTACTCATAAGATTTGAGAATTCTTTACACAATGATTCATTAGTTGCTCCGAAAATAATGTCATCAACATATATTTGATTAAGTAGTATGTCAGTTCCTTTCGATTTTAGAAACAAAGTTTTATCCACCATTCCTCTTTTAAAGTTGTTTTCTAAAAAGAACTTTGATAATCTCTCATACCATGACCTAGGCGCTTGCTTTAACCCATAAAGAGCCTTGTCAAGCTTGTAGACATGGTTTGGGAGATCATTGCTTTCAAATCCAGGGGGTTGTTCAACATATATATCTTCATTTAAATAGCCATTTAGAAATGCACACTTAACATCCATTTGATATAGTTTAAATCCCATATAAGCAGCAAATGCAATTAGTATTCTAATGGCTTCAAGTCTAGCAACAAGAGGAAATGTTTCTTCATAGTCAATTCCTTCTTGTTGATTATAACCTTTTACTACAAGTCTAGCTTTATTCCTTACAATTGTTCCATACTCATCTAGTTTATTTCTAAACACCCATTTTAAGCCAATTACTTTTTGTTGTTTAGAAGAGGGAACTAGATGCCATACCTTGTTTCTTTCGAACTCATTTAATTCAGCTTGCATAGCAATGACCCAATCAGAATCAGTTAGGGATTCTTCATGATTTCTTGGTTCTATCATTGATAAGAACGCATGAAATGCATACAAATTCCTTAACTGAGATCTAGTTTGCGTACCTTTGGATATGTCACTTATTATGAGTTCCACTGGATGTGATTTTTTATGTCTCCAAGGTTTTGGTTGAAACTCCCTTATAGGAACAGGTTGTTCCTCTTGAGTTTCATGAGAGGATGAGGAGCTTTGTTCATTTGTTCTTTTTTCAACAAATGTTGAATCAGTTCCTTCAATATTCTCGTTCTTAGTAGGAACAGGAACAGCTCCATCATCTTGAGGAACAGGAACATCATTGTTATGTATGTTTTCATCTCCTTCATTCCTTTCCTCTTTTATTTCTTCTTCCTCAATTGAATCTGCATCTTTCTCATTTGGTCGTACCAAGCCAATCTCAAAGTCATCAACCTGTTTGCTTGGATTAAAGTTGTCAGATTCATCAAAGATTATGTGGACACTTTCTTCAACACACATAGTTCTTTTATTGTAAACTCTATAGGCCTTACTATGTGATGCATATCCTAAGAATATTGCTTCATCACTCCTAGCATCAAATTTTCCAAGATTATCTTTCCCATTGTTACGAACAAAACATTTGCAACCAAATGTTCTGAAATGAGTAATATTGGGTTTCTTTCCAAAATAAAGTTCATAAGGAGTTTTGTTAATGATAGGTCTCATCATGGCACGATTTATTATGTGACAAGCAGTATTAACAACCTCTGCCCAAAAGTTCCTTGGAAGTTCACTAGCAATTAGCATGGTCCTAGCCATTTCTTCCAAAGTTCTATTTTTCCTTTCTACAACCCCATTTTGTTGTGGTGTCCTAGGGGCAGAAAAATTATGATCTAGGCCATGTTTTCTGCTTAAGTCATCAAATTTATAATTTTCAAATTCTTTACCATGATCGGATCTAATATGCATTAATTTATGACCACTCAAATTTTGAACTCTTTTAGCAAAGACAAGGAACTCATCATAAGTCTCATCCTTACTAGAGAGAAAAATAAACCAAGTATACCTAGAGTAGTTGATACGTGTCGTTTGCGTATACAAATTAATAATTTATAGTACCTATCTTAACCTCAAAAATATAAACATAGTAACGGATAAGTAGGGTCGATCCCACGAGAAGATTATTAACTTCCTAAACTCAAATATTCAACTAAGTGACAAAAATATATATTATATACGAATTTATACTATTTACACTATTCACATATGTACGATTAAGGGGGGGTTTCGGTTGTAACCAACTACTTAGACTAATTAAAATTAAAACTACTACTAAACTACTATTTACAAGTGACGACAAGCTACCCATTAAGCACATAACTTAAAAATACTTAACCTTTTACTAGTGAATTTGGGTCAAACACGATTAATTGCAAACATAATATGACAGATTAATGTTAGGAATTTTGGTAGCAAAATTTCCCCTTTTTCCTCTTATCCAATCTAGCCAAGCGAAATTAACACAGACCCACTATGACTAAATTATGAGTGGTAATAGCTAACTTTAAACTAGGCCAAAGTTAACTCTTAATAATCCTACAATCGCTAGTAATTCGCAACTAGTAAAAATTCAGATTATTAGCATTAAGAACTATCAACCCAATCAATTAAAACACATAGATGTAATAATTTACTTGATCAAATTATACTCTACTTTAAACTAGAATTGTTTCGCAAATTCTAATTTAAACTAGTTACTACCCGGATTACGTAATCTGTACTAGGACAAATTATGTAATTAGCATAAGAATACACTATATACTCAAAAGATAGCAATTAAGCATAAAAATGTAATCTTTACTATCAAGAACAAATATAACTTGAATATCATATCAAAATTCGAACTAACCATGTAAATACTAGAATTCAAAGACCCAAAATACACACAATTGAAGAATTAAATAATCCAAGTACAAGATCATAATTTGTGAATATAAATTTACGGATAAAACTAAAGAGATTGAAGGAGAGAGAAGAACTTATAATTAATCCCCGGAAAATCGCTGCTCGAGTCGGTTTCGACACCTCCGACGACCCGGACTCTCACTCTTCCTCGCCTCATGGGCGGACGGCGATGGACTGTTCTTCCTCCACTTCAAACCCTCAATCTTTTCCCAGAAATTTCACTCTCAAACTCCCTTTCTTTAATCTCAGAAATCTCGTCTCTTTTTTTGCTTTTCTCTCTTTATCGAATAAACCCATGTATTTGTAGTAGAGTGGTATAAGATTACCACCATAAGATGATAAAATTTCATCCCTATATTCCCGCAATTTATATCCATCTCTTAATGTTTCCAATTTCCTAACTAAAAGCAACAACCTAATGTGATAGAATTTGAGTAAGAGTGGAAAGAGATAGACTCCTTCTTTCCTCCATGTATCGTAAAGAAGAAGAAGAATGAAATTTCATTTTGGCTAGCGAAGTGATGCTGCGCTCTTTGGCTCCAATTCCTCTTTCTTTTTCTTCTTTTTTTTCTATTCTTCTTTTCTTCATCTCCCACGAGCATTTTTTTGTTACTTTTGGTTGATTTGCTCACTTGATTGGGTGAGATAACAATGGGTTTCACTTGGTTAGTCACCTATGACATATAACACACTAATTAAGTAAAGTTTATATTAAAAATATGTAACTAACACAAAATCATCTAACTTTTATTAAAACTAGTAAAATCATAAAACATACGACAAAGATAAACTATAAAGCTGAAATTAGGGACTAAATATATAGTAAATAACACACTTATCAAATTCCCCCACACTTAGCTTTTGGTCGACCTCGATCAAAATACTACTAAAATAAAAATAAAAGCTATACTAGGAAAGCAATAAACCTAATTCACTGTCGTAGGAATCACGATTGCACTTAGCATGTGCAACAAGCCCTTTAAACCCCTAGGCTACCCTAGTGGACGAGGATGGTCTCGTGAGGATTTTCAGATGGCACACCCACAAAGCCTTATTAACATAGGTTGTCAAACCAATTAGCAAACATGGATAACTAAATGCAAGACCTAATATACCACCTCAATTTTCTTTGTCGGAAATAACTAAATTAGATAAGTACACTACAAGAAACTAAAACATTTTACGTTAGTAAAAAAAAACTTTGATAAAATGTTAGTGGAGATGTCATACTCTTAGTGTATAAACAATCGAACTATCAAATTTCATAATACTTCATGAACTAATTGTTATCTTCACAACTCAAAAATATCTAGCAGGAATCCACAAATGTATGCGTATCAAGTTCAATAAATAGACCCTCACAAGTATGAATGAACACTTAACTCTCATGTGTTTGGGTTAAATAATATTCACTCAAACCTATAACCAAGTCAACTCAAAATGAAGTATATTTCTATAAACTTGACCATCATCTCAATTCTCCACTTCAAGAGTGACAAAATGCATAAAGATCAAAAGGTCTTTCAAAAGGTTGTAACGTGGCTAAGGTTGAAGGGTAGGAATAATATTTAGGAATGTGGAGTTAATTAGAAGCCGAGCTAAAGGGAGCAAAAATACATGACTCAAGATGTTTCAGTCACAACAAACTCCATTTATACATAACCATCATACTCCAAATTTTTTCTTTTCATATTATTCACCACATCCTTCACATGTAATGCAATTACAACACCTATATGTATACTTCATAGCATTTTCACCTTTCTATGACTTTCAAACATTTATTTTCTCTGACTTTGTTTTCAATAATAATTTTTTACATAAACCTTGTTTCCTCTTTTTTTTTTTCAATAATATATCTCTATCATAACGCACCCTTACAATACAAACTCAACATATAATAACTCCCTTAGCCGGGCTTGGGTATAATCGTAGGAGGCCGCAAGTTTGTAATGTATGGTTAGCAAATTAACACGGAATTAAGGCTCAAAAGGGCTAAACAAAGGAAATATTATATGAAATAAAATCTCTGAGGCTTAAAAAAAATGAAAAGAACGCCTAAATCATTTCTTCATAGCATTTGTCACAAAAGTCTCAAAGAGTACCAAGTCAAGTTCAAGAGCCACACTTCATTGAGGAACTATCACACAAAAAAGAAAATAATGAGACTGATGCAGATGTGTCAGTCTAATAGGCTCAGAAGCTCACAAGGTTTGGTCTATTTATCTAGCCAACTTATTTTAAGAGAAGCAAGATTTTTTTTTTTTCAATTGTATTATAAATCTCTCAAGTTCGATTATCCATTTCCAATTATATAACATTCCCAATATCTTTTATTTCGAAAATTTTTTATTTTATTTCAAAAACAAGTTAGATTAGAGTTTCTTATCAACTTACTAATCGCCATTCCTTAAGAAGTTAAGAGGTGGAAATCCTAAATTAAATGCAACTAAAGTCCTATAACTAATGCAAGCAAAAGCACAATTTTTTTTTTTTTTTGTTTTTGTTTTGGTTTATAGTAACTAAATAAAATAAAAATTCTACAGAAAATTTGGCAGCACTTCCCCTAAAACAGGGCATATCCCAATTTTTTTTATAACTTGAAGTCATGGATACCAGAACCTGTATTTAATATATAAAATTATACATCATATAATGCCAAGCCAAAACACCATCCATCCTATGATTTTTTCAATTCACCAAATGTCGAGCTCAAAAATGAAATTTGTCACCATTTATCTTCCCCCACACTTAGAATTTGCATTGTCCTCAATGAAAAAGAATTAAACGAAAGAATGAGAGAACTTAGTGGTTATGTGCATCTTTCTTCAACAAAGAGAAATAATAATGGAGATCATAGCGGTTCGCCTTGTTCATATATGTTGCTTTAATGTCCTGTCTTCCTAATATGAAGCTATTTTGGAAACTACGATTTCTTCACCACTTCTAGATTATCACTCATGGGATGCGAAGGGGGCAAGTAGAAACCGATTTGTCCTAGTGGACGAGTAAAACATAACTGTATAGGAGAGCACAAACTCGTTAGATTATGACTAGATTTCCTAGCTATGAGAAGCATAAGGCATGAATGGTTAGTATAACCGAAAGAACAAGTAAGAAAATAAAAGAAAGTGACAAGAGAAAGCGATAATATCGGTCTTGGGTTGCCTCCCAAGTAGCGCCTTTATTTTATGTCGTTGGCTCGACGTAGTAGGTTCTTCATCCCTGCAAATTGACTTCATTGAGAGCATCCAAGAAGCAGTTGTTCGAGGCCTATATTACCGACCATCCCATCTAATAAAATCTCTAAATTTTCTACTCCAACCTCGTGCAAGACAATAAGTAGCATAATCGGTAGCATTTGCCTCTATATTTAAAGCATGTTCCTCAAACATGTTCAATTGCAATCTCTCCCCATGGCTTTCAAGAATGACATAATCGTTAGCAACATCAATCAATGCCCTTGCGTTTTTAGGAATGGTCTCGCCGAGCAATATTTCGGACTCATGCTTCATATCAAGAACAACAAAATCAACGATAAAGAACATGTGTCTAATCCGAACAAGAGTATTTTCAAGCAATCCAATTGTGTGAACATTACTACCATCGACCATAGTAAGTATCTCATTAGATGTTTTTAATGGTCCCATCTTACACTCATCATAAAAGGAAAGCGGCATAATGTTAAGCTGCAGAACCTAAATCTAACATACATTGGCGAAATATATGCTCACCTATCCTACAAGGAATAGAGAATGATCCAGGATCCTCACACTTTGGGGGTAGTGCGATAAGGGGTGTCAAACGGACTTGATGGCTCTCGTCCATTTTTGAGTTCGTGAAATATTCATTGAATAATTTGCTATATTTAGGAACAACCTTTATCGCGTCTAATAATGGAATTCTATTTTCTTGTAGTTCCCCACTTGGATTATTACCCAATTCATGTTCATTAAGAGGTTCTAAAGATTGCTTCTTGGTTTCGTTTCCTTTGATTATTCTTGCATTTACTTGTTTATTTGGATTTGGCAAAGGTTGAGATGGTAGTTTGCCTGACACTTGGCTTTCTATATTACTTAAAGAAGTACAAATCTGGCCAATTTGTGTGTCAAGGTGGTGAAGGTGAGAATCAGTTTTCTTTTGGTACTCGATATTTTGGTTATGTACTTGACCTATTTGAGTTGCAAGTTGCTTCATCATGTCTTCTAAAGATGGGCCAGAAGATTGGGGTGGAGGGTTTTGCTCACCAAATTGCCTAGAATTATTGGTTTGGGGAAAGGTCGGTCTAGGTCCGTATCTAAAGTTAGGGTGGTCTCTCCATCCTTCATTATAAGTCTGTGAATAAGGATCATATTTTCTTTGATTGGAAAAACCTCCTAAGGCATTAACATCTTCAGTTTGCAGAGTCGGACAAGCATCAGTAACATGAGAAAAATCAGAACATATACCACATACTCTAGCTTTAGACTCATTACCAACAACAATTTTAGACACTAAAGTGGTCAAAGTAGCAATTTGTTGAGCATTTTCTTGCAATTGAGATTTTACACCACTTAAGTCAATTTCATTTACTCGTTTAACGTCATTTCTAGTGCTATGTTGTTGAGTGTTTTGGGCCATGTTAGCAATTAAATTCCTAGCTTGAGTTGGTGTCTTGTCTACTAATGCACCACCACTAGCAGCATCAATCATACCCCTATCATTAGGCAACAATCCTTCATAAAAATATTGAATTAACAGTTGATCAGTTATTTGATGTTGTGGACACGAAGCACATAATCTTTTAAAACGTTCCCAATATTCATAAAGTGATTCTGAAGCATGTTGTCTAATTCCACATATTTCCTTCCTTATGGACCCAATACGACTTGCGGGAAAGAATTTTTTCCGGAAAAGCTTTTTGTAAGGCGTCCCAAGTTGTAATGGAACCAGAAGATAGAGTATACAACCAATCTTTAGCTAAATCATGTAGGGAAAATGGGAAAGCATGCAATCTTACATGATTTTGTTCAATTCCTTCAGGTTTCATAGTTGAACAAACAACTATAAATTCTTTTAAATGTCTATGAGGATCCTCACCTGCGTTCCCATAGAACTTGGGAAGAAGATTAAGAAAACCTGAGTTCAGCTTCAAGGGTTTCTCCAAAGTTGGAAAAACAATGCAGAGAGGTTCATGATCTAGCTTGGGAGCTCCCAATTCCTTCAACGTTCTCTCTTCACCCATCTCTGAGTCTTCGATTGGGCTATCTTGAAAGATGTAGAGTAATTTCTCTGGGCTAGCTTCGTTTAGAGTTTCAATGAACTGATTTATGCGCTGAAGTTTGGTTTCAGTATCCAAACTCATGCACCTGAAAATAGAAAAGAGAAAGTTTAGGAGTGAAGTTCATGAAGTTCTGTAATCTAGGTATAACCATTGAATATCCGGAGAAACAAATCATAGCTAAAACCATATAAACAGAAATGGATGTCTTCCCCCCCACACTTGAAAACGATTCATGAGTGTAGAACACAAAGGAAGTAGAATATATTCAATATATGGTCTGCATATCATTATTCGAATTATTAGTATGAACCATGACTCAATTTTTTATTTTTAAAAGAAAAGCAACTATGCAGTGCTATGCGAGTATGCTAGTTCTACAGTGGTTATAAATAAAAATATAATTGTGTCAATAACTCAGTACCTTACCTTAGCAAAACAGAATAATAGCTTCCTAAAATTTAACCAATTAGCAAAACCATGGAAGAAACAACCTTTAAAAATGAATAAGATCAGATTTAAGACAAAGAGCACATACCTACAGTTTAAACAAGTCATAGTTCCTATGTTTCATAACTCAGAATAAAATCTACAAGTTTTAGGCTCATTCAGGTTTTAGAGGGCTCTATCCTTCTAGACTCCTTTTTGTCGGTTTTGGATTTAAATAGTCTGTTTCTTTATGCACAAATTGCTTGATAAATCTATAATCAAGTCAGTAAAGTCTGAAGAATGACCCAAATAACTCAGTTGTCTTAAACCCCTGCACATGTTTAAGAATCAATTTCTCATATCCCATTTGAAGCATAATTACGAGGGGACCAATTCATTATATTATGATCTAAATATTACCCACAACACATAACTTAACAATGTTTGATTTTCTTGATTTATCACGCATGTTCCTTATATCGCCTTCTAGGAAACTAATAGTGACATAACTACTTGGTTGTATGTATTATAATCTAGAGAAAATGTTATGTGTAGAATTAATTTATCATTAAGACATAAATATAGCATAGCAAGCCAATATAATGATGCGGTCATAAGTCTTATTGCGAGTTGCTTACTTGCTTTGACCTCTTTTTTTTTAATCCTATGTTTCAGTTTTACTTTTTAAGTCAAACATGAATGACATTCTTTGTCATCAAATCTGCATGGTACGAACTATTTTCCCACTAAGTGACCTTACTTTGTGTAGAAAGTAAGCATGTACAGCTTTTAGTACTAGCAAAAGTTATCTTATAGAGACTCTCTGGTTGTCTAAATTTTTTTCTTTATGAGGCTCTGCTCTTTCTTGTCATAGATCGGCAAAACATTATCAACTTAATATGTTATAGGTAATCGAACCCGTAACATCTATATTTCAATTAGCAATCATACAATAAAACTTGTCAGTCTATAACACTCATGTCCAAGATGGTTCTATTCCAAGCAAAATCCCTTAAAGAAGAAAAATCGAGATCTTTATATACTTGCGAGATAAGCTTAAACTCTTATTATGGAGACAAGGATATGGTTCGGATTATCAATCATACTCTTAGCTAGATATGTACTCAGTTCCTACAGCCTGGTTGATTGGCTCACAGAGATTAGTCCATAAGACTACATCACTAAAAAAAAAAAAGAAATAACATGGCACATAGTATGCAAAAAGAAGTTAAGAAACATACTATAAGCTAAGGAGATACAACCAAGATAAATTCTTTTTTTTTTTTAGACAACCTAAGATCACAACTATCTAATTTGTTTCTATCACCTAATTGCATAAGAAATTTAGTATCTAAGTTAAACTTTGAGAATGGAAATACTTAATAAAACTCCCCGGCAACGGCGCCAAAATTTGATACGTGTCGTTTGCGTATACAAATTAATAATTTATAGTACCTATCTTAACCTCAAAAATATAAACATAGTAACGGATAAGTAGGGTCGATCCCACGAGAAGATTATTAACTTCCTAAACTCAAATATTCAACTAAGTGACAAAAATATATATTATATACGAATTTATACTATTTACACTATTCACATATGTACGATTAAGGGGGGGTTTCGGTTGTAACCAACTACTTAGACTAATTAAAATTAAAACTACTACTAAACTACTATTTACAAGTGACGACAAGCTACCCATTAAGCACATAACTTAAAAATACTTAACCTTTTACTAGTGAATTTGGGTCAAACACGATTAATTGCAAACATAATATGACAGATTAATGTTAGGAATTTTGGTAGCAAAATTTCCCCTTTTTCCTCTTATCCAATCTAGCCAAGCGAAATTAACACAGCCCACTATGACTAAATTATGAGTGGTAATAGCTAACTTTAAACTAGGCCAAAGTTAACTCTTAATAATCCTACAATCGCTAGTAATTCGCAACTAGTAAAAATTCAGATTATTAGCATTAAGAACTATCAACCCAATCAATTAAAACACATAGATGTAATAATTTACTTGATCAAATTATACTCTACTTTAAACTAGAATTGTTTCGCAAATTCTAATTTAAACTAGTTACTACCCGGATTACGTAATCTGTACTAGGACAAATTATGTAATTAGCATAAGAATACACTATATACTCAAAAGATAGCAATTAAGCATAAAAATGTAATCTTTACTATCAAGAACAAATATAACTTGAATATCATATCAAAATTCGAACTAACCATGTAAATACTAGAATTCAAAGACCCAAAATACACACAATTGAAGAATTAAATAATCCAAGTACAAGATCATAATTTGTGAATATAAATTTCTGGATAAAACTAAAGAGATTGAAGGAGAGAGAAGAACTTATAATTAATCCCCGGAAAATCGCTGCTCGAATTCGGTTTCGACACCTCCGACGACCGGACTCTCACTCTTCCTCGCCGCACAAGTAGCCGGACGGCGATGGACCTGTTCTTCCTCCACTTCAAACCCTCAATCTTTTCCCAGAAATTTCACTCTCAAACTCCCTTTCTTTAATCTCAGAAATCTCGTCTCTTTTTTTGCTTTTCTCTCTTTATCGAATAAACCCATGTATTTGTAGTAGAGTGGTATAAGATTACCACCATAAGATGATAAAATTTCATCCCTATATTCCCGCAATTTATATCCATCTCTTAATGTTTCCAATTTCCTAACTAAAAGCAACAACCTAATGTGATAGAATTTGAGTAAGAGTGGAAAGAGATAGACTCCTTCTTTCCTCCATGTACTGTAAAGAAGAAGAAGAATGAAATTTCATTTTGGCTAGCGAAGTGATGCTGCGCTCTTTGGCTCCAATTCCTCTTTCTTTTTCTTCTTTTTTTTCTATTCTTCTTTTCTTCATCTCCCACGAGCATTTTTTTGTTACTTTTGGTTGATTTGCTCACTTGATTGGGTGAGATAACAATGGGTTTCACTTGGTTAGTCACCTATGACATATAACACACTAATTAAGTAAAGTTTATATTAAAAATATGTAACTAACACAAAATCATCTAACTTTTATTAAAACTAGTAAAATCATAAAACATACGACAAAGATAAACTATAAAGCTGAAATTAGGGACTAAATATATAGTAAATAACACACTTATCAGTAGTCATCAACAATAACTAATACATACCTCTTTCCACTTCTACTTTGAATTCTCATAGGGCCACACAAATCCATATGAATTAATTCTAAAGGTTTTATGGTGCTTACAACAGTTTTAGATTTGAAAAAAAATCTAATATGCTTTCCTTTGGCACATGCATCACAAACTTGATCAATATGAAATTTTATAGATGATAATCCCAAAACAAAATCTTTTGATCGAACACTAGTAGAATAAATTCTTATTGCTGCGGTCATTAAGTGGCCTATTGCGGCGGTTTTCGTCGCGCAACAATAAAGGGCGCAGCAATAGGTAAATTACATATTGCTGCGGTTTTAAACCGCAGCAATATGGCAACCTATTGCTGCGGTTCCTACCCAAAACCGCAACAATAGGTAGTGTTAATAATAAAAATAAAAAGCAACCTATTGCTGTTGTTATTTGGTAAAAACAGCAGCAATATGTAACCTATTGCTGCTGTTTATACCAAACAACAACAGCAATAGGTTGTTTATTTTTAGAAAAAAAAAACATACTTCACCCAAGCAACATTTTCACAAAGAAAACCACACAACCAGATTTTTTGAAATTCATTCAAACATCAAATGAATTAATAAAGACCATAACTACTGCATTTACATTTGATATTATAAGAAATAAACTATGAAACACACCAAATCTGAAAAATGTAACCAATACCAAAAACTAAAATATCATATTCATTACAAAATTAAAATGGAAATTAAACTAAAATAGAAACTCTAAAATAATTCATTAAAAAAAAGTAAAAACAAAAAAAAGAAATCCTAAACATCTAAACTGAAAAAAATGAAGAAAATAAAAAATAAAAAACGTTGCTGCAGATCCGTTGGTCTGAGCGCCGACGAAAGAGACGAATGGAGGCCGACGAAGGAGATGAAGGAGACGAACGAACTCCTTTCTCTCTCTGGTTTCTCGATGTGCCGAACAGTTCGATGAACGAAGGAGATGGACGGTCGAACTGTGAATGGTCGGCGAAGGATGGTCGAACGACGAGCGACGAGGCTTCCGGCGATGTTTGCTGGTGGAGCAACGAACGACCAACGCCTCGAGATCTGAAGATGAAGATGAAGATCTCGAGATCTGAAAATGAAGATGCTTCCGGCGATGTTTCCAAATTTTTTTTTTAAAAAAAAGAGAAAATGATGATGATGAAGAGATGCTTCCGGCGAGTATTAATAGATGAGAGAAGGACGCTGAAAGGTTTTTAATGAAGAACGAATGAGTGAGAGATAGGAGGGAGAAGAATGAGAGTGAAAAAAAACAACGGCTGAAGGAGGACAAAGAACCCTACGAGCGCCTTTTATTATTAATTATGAAATTCTATTACTGCGGTTTTTCCTAGGAACCGCATCAATAGATTAAAATATAATTAAAAAATAATATTTTAATATATTGCTGTGGTTCTGTGTGGAAACCGCAACAATATGTTTGGTCATTATAGTCAACTTTTCCCATTGAAACCATATTGCTGCGGTTTTCGGTCGAAACCGCAGCAATATGGTTATTTTATATTTTATCTTTTCTTTTTACGTGACATATTGCTGCGTATGGGTAAAGCCGCAGCAATATCACCGCAGCAATAAGCAGTTATTCTACTAGTGGAAGTTTGTCAAGTAATGAAAAGCTAGCATGTCCTAGACGCTTATGCCATAAGAGTGGATCATCTTCGATAACACTAAGGCATGTCAAATTGTTTTTAGGAACAAGATCAAGATCCACAATATATGTGTTCCCTTTCCTTATTCCTTCCAAGATGACACTCTTAAAGTTAATGTTAATGATCAGGCATTTTTCACTATTAAATTTAACAACATTTCCCTTGTCACAGAATTGGGAAATACTTAACAGATTATGCTTTAAACCTTTAACTAAAAATACATTATCAATGGAATGTGATGGTGACTTACCAACCTTACCCATGGCAACTATGTTACCTTTCTTATTGTCACCAAAAGTCACACTTCCACCTTCATAGGTTGAGAGTGAGAGAAACTTAGATTTGTCTCCTGTCATATGCTTAGAACAACCACTATCAAGATACCAAGTGTTGTTCCCCCTCACTCCAACCTGCAATAATCAACTAGTTGTTAGTTGTAGGAACCCCTTGTTTCGTGGGTTCCTGTTCTTGACTAGCACTTGTTTTGGCAACCCATTTCATGTTGCACAATTTCACATTTTTGCCAATCATTCCAGTTCTTAGTTGACATTGAGTTATGTAATGACCTAGCTTTCCACAGTACATGCATATTTTATCACTAGGTAGGTTAACATATTTCTTAGGCTTGTTCCTCTTCTTGTAGTTTTCAAAACCAAAGCCTTCTTTTCTTTTAGTATGTGGTCTTTGAATCTACTTAGGAACAGCCATCACTTTGCCTCTGTTCCTTGCAACAAGCAGTTCCTTCTTGAGATTACAGATTTGTTCCTTTCAAAATATTTTTCTCTTTATTCAAATTTTTGATCTCAGATCTGTAACCTTTCAAAGGAGTTGATCTAATATCAAAGGAACTTAGAACAGGGACAAATTCCTTTAAGTGTGAAATTTCTAATTTGATTAGATAATTTTCATTCTTCACACTCTCATATGATTCCTTGATTTTTAAATTTTTATCAAATAAATCAAAAAACCTAGTTTCAACATCCGTTCTCATTTTCTTAAGCCATTTTATATGTTCTTTACAAACTTTAACAGCTTGTTCAGTTTGCTCACGTTTTTCACGTTCATCTCCACATTCAAGAATTGCATCATAAAGAAGATCATAAATTTCAGGCCTAGTTTTGCCATCTAAGTCTGATTCAAGTCTATGTTGGCTTACCTCAACATTTTCTCCATCTTCTTTTCCGTTTGTGTTTGCCCTGAGGCATAGATTTGCAGTTTCTTCAGTTTGTTGTTCTTCTTCCTCTTCAGTCTCTGAATCTCCCCAAGCTGCTATCATAGCCTTTCGAACGTTTGCTTTAGAGAAAGGTGCTTTGAATTCCTTGTTCCTTTCAGCGAAGTGTTCCTTGTTCCTTTCTTTGGTCTTATCATTTTCCCAAAGTGGACATTCCTTGATGAAGTGATCTGTACTACCACATTTATGACAAGCAGCTTTGTTAGAAAATTTTTTGGTTTTACCTTTGAAGTTCTCATTCTTCATGTTCCTATACATCTTTCGAGATTTTCGAACCATGAGTGCTGCTTCCTCTTCTTCTGAGTCATAGTCATCTTCATCATCTGCTTTGAGGGTAATGGATTTTGACTTAGAGCTTTCACCAAACTCAGTATCAAGGTGAAGCTCATGAGTCATAAGTGATCCAGCAAGCTGTTCCAAGATGAACTTAGTGAAGTCTTTTGTTTCTTGTAAAGCAGTGACCTTAGCCATCCATCTATCCTTAGGAAGACTCCTAAGAACTTTTCGAACATGTTCTTCTGATGAAATAAACTTACCAAGAGAAGCTAACTCATTAATAATGTAAGTAAAACGAGTAAACATCTCTTGTATGCTTTCCTTAGTCTTCATGGAGAACAGTTCATATTGATTCATTAGTAAATCAATTTTAGATCTCTTGACTTCATTAGTTCCTTCATGGGTTACTTCTAGTAAATCCCATATTTGCTTTGCGGATTTGCATCCCATGATCCTATTGTGTTCATGGGGTCCAAGTCAGTGGCGGATCCAGGAATTTGACAATGGTTGGTCACACCTCAGTACAACCAATGACCAATGTATTTAAAAAATCATAAAGTTTCCAACAACAATAAATATTCATTCTTTTTAGCAAAAAAAAGTTGAAATATCCCTCTCATTTTATTCTGAAAATTAAATTAATAATTTGAATTAGATTAAACAAGCCAATTGAAAAGGCCATCCAATATGTACATCATACATCATCATTAATTCAATGAAATCCTAAATAGCTAAATCACATAATTACTAATTCCTAAATCACAATACAATCACTACATCGTTCAAAACAACAACAATGATTTTAGCATTAAGTTCTAAATGACAGGATTATACCAATTTCTTGTTGTAGGTGTTCATGCTCTTCTCATAATTAGCCTTCCTCTTTTTGGCTTTCTGGATGTAAGGAGCCTTCTCCTGAAATCAATAACAATTCAACATTCAGTTTGATCCAATACACAGACAAACTTAAATTAACTATACATAACCGTTATCGAACTTACAGGCTACAGCATCAGTCAAATATTTCCACTTCTCACCACCAGCTTTCCCAACCTAATTATTCACAACAATCGAATTAACCAACTGAACAGGACACCAAAATATCACATGCCAAACTGATAAAATATTACAATATATCAAAATGCAATTATCAAATGCACAAGAAAAAGCAGATCATAAATATGAATTAAGACTCACAGCAGCTACAAATTTGTTTTGAGGGTGATTTTGCTTGTATGTCACTCTATACTCTTCCCTATAATTCATAATTTAAAAAATCAATTTCAAGCAAAAAGAGCAAATTTAGAGTATCAATTGAAGTATTAAAAGGAAAATTTGACGAGAATTGAATTATACATGAAAACGAAGAAGGCACTTGGAGGCCTCTTTGGCTTGTTATGGTCCTTTGCTGGCTTCCCTTTCTTAGCAGGGGCTCCCTTCTTCATAGATAGCCTACACGAAACGGAACAACTCAACATCAATTGCTACGATCAAGAATTAACAACTTGAAAACAATTGCTACAATTATAAATAAAAATATTCGAACATCTCGAAAACAATTGATATAATCAAAAAGTCGAACAACTCATAAAACAATTGCTACAACCAAAAAATCGAGCAACTAGGAAATAATTGCTACAGTCCAACAAATAAACTAAAGAGCAGAATTACCTTTGAAGCATTCTCTATCTCAATCTTGAGAAGAAACAACCTGGAGTCTAAGAGAAAACACAACGTTTCAATTTTGAATCACCATTCACCAACACATGAGTTTTTCCCCAATTCTAGGGTTTTGAATGAAAAATTTTATCTCTGAAAAAGGTAAAACGGGTATCAATTGGTAGATCAAGGCGAGATGATAATTTTAGTTGAAGATTTGAAACAAAAACGAGATTCATGTATAAGAAATCAAGAATTTTAGTTGAGGAGCTTGAGGTTAAAGGAGAGAGGAAGAGAAGAGACGTGAGAGAGAAAGTAGAGTGTCTTTGTCAGGAGAGAGAAAATGCTTAGCGGTAAGTTTTGAATTTTTTTTCCCAAATTAATGGTTGGTCACGTGACCACCTGTGACTAAGCATAGATCCACCGCTGGTCCAAGTCCACAATGCAAGAGTTTAACACCCATTGCATTTACTTCCACTTTTTCGAAATCAGCTTTGTCATATTCAGAGAAGGGTTTAGGAATTACCTCATTTTTGTCATTAGTAGTTGTGACCTCAAAATCACCAACCTCAATGACTCTCCATACCTGGTAGTTTTCGGCCTTGATGAATATCTCCATTCTGTTCTTCCAGTAGGAATAAAACTTTCCATTGAACATGGGAGGCCTTTGCATAGAGTAACCTTCCTCAAATTTCTCGGTGGTATTCATTGTTCCTTGGATCTTTTTCTCAATAGGGTTTCCTATCTTTCGTGAGTTCTAGCTCTGATACCAATTGTTATTTCACTAGGAACAATACAAGAGGGGGGTGAATTGTATGTGTAGAAATAAACGTAACTTTTTGCGGAATTTTAAACTTGAACAAAGAAACAAGCTAAAGGAACACAAGGGATTTTTACGAGGAAAAACTTCTTGGGCCCAACAAGAAGAAACAACCTCGACCACTAGGGATTTTAAACTCAACTCTTTCACTAATTAGGCCAAACAACTTTGTTACAACCTAATTCAACTTACGGGCCACACCTTGAGTTCCCAAACTCAAGTTCCTGAACAACTGTTCCCTTAACAGTTGTTCCTCTCAACTTCACTTGAAGTTTTCTCACTTTAACTCGCTTCACTCAAAGCTTCTCTCTTACAGAACTTCACTCAAAGTCCCCTTACCCCAAAAACCAAAATACAATTGATCAAAATAAACTCAGTGGAATTACAGTAAGAAGGCAAAGAACAAATGGCTTTTATGAGATAATGAAGGCACTGATACTTTACTTAGTTAAACTCACTAATTCAATTGGTCAAACACAAATTGGAACTTAATTAGACATTAGTATTTATAGTGGCAATAACTTAGAACGTGGGATTAAAACATGTGTTAGTGGTAAAATCATTATCCCATGATGTTCCTTACCCGGAGGAATACGTTCCTCAATCAACCCATGATCTCCATAATCACTGTTAAACGTGGGAGAGAATTGAGTTACTGCTCCCTTAATTTTAGCAACCACTTAAAGCATTATTTCGAAAATCTAATTTAATTAAAAAGTATTTTAATTATTAAAACCAAAATAAAATCCTTTTAGTAAAAATATTATCTTTAAAATATTTTCATAAAACCAAAAAGGATTTTTATTATCTTTATAAAAATAAAATCTTTTCCTTAAAAAGATTTTCCTTAAAATCAGATTTTTCTTTAAACAAAACGGTTACCTAGAATCTAGGCATAATTTACTTAACTGACATAAATAAACCGTTGTAATGCTTCATCCTAAGTCTAGTTCCTTTTAATAGTTAGTTCCTTTAACTTATTAGTTAAGCGCCAGTTCGTTTGTTCCTTACAAAGGAACATACGCTCATTCTCATTCTAAATTGTCATAGTTCCTTACCATTCTTACTCGTTCCTTTACAATGGAACTAGAAACAAAAAGCCTCGCTTTAGTCTTCTTGCTCCAATGCTGCTCCAGTACCAAATTATGAAACATCTTCACTTAGTCTTCAAAATCCAAACTTGATTTCTTCCTTGACTTAGTATTCTCTTTGTTCCTTTCATTGATACCTTGAAATTCATTCACTTAACCAACTTGTTAGTCCAATATTTACTTTGCATCTTTGTTCCTTTGTCATCATCAAAACTAGGGTTCAACAGAAACTAAATCTAAGAACGAAACATAATTAAATAAATCAATCAATAAAAGAGAGAAAAGAATAAAACACCTCTAAAGATTTCATTAATGGAGAAACAAAAATTAGGGTTCATGGAGGAAAAGAGAAGAGAACATAAAACTATTCTAAAGGAAAAATAAAGCATATGAGAGAGAGTAAAATAAATATCCTTTTGAGTATTTATATTTTCCTCTCATCTAACCTCAAAATAAGTAAAAGAAAACAAGTAAGAAAATAAACTAATACAAGGAAGCTAAATGATTGATCGATGATGAATATTAATGATGTGTGACGACAATAATTAAACCCACGACCATTGACCGACAAAACGAGTCCAATTTCGTGCACAAGGCTGGGCCGCCTGGGCGAAATTCCCAATGGGCGTTGGTAGGCTAGCGGGCCAGACATCAGCTAATCAGTGGAGAAGACGAGCAAACCATTGGGCGATGGGAACTCGCTGGGGGTTGACAGCATCGCTGGGTCATCTTCCGAAAGATGTATCTCGAGATTTAGGCATCTTATATGAGAGTGTGACCTACCGTTACGAAGCTCATCATGTCTAGTTTTCAATGCAAGTTGAATCACTTCAATCCGATCTGTAAAAATCAAGTTATGATCAAAAGAGTGAACATGTGTCCGTTCTTATCACTTCGGAACTAACGTATTTCTTCGTTTTCAACTCAAATTCACTTTTGAAAAATATATCGCGATCCTCACAGAAGCTACTTCACTTAATATGATTATAAGGACCAAAAAAAATCATCCACGAGCATATATTTATCGATCAAAAACCGCCATTCATCAACTTTTATTGCAAGAATTATCCAATTCATCCAAAATTGCTTTGAAAGCGTCCAAATAGTTATTAGACTACCCGAAACATTAAGAAAACCACAAACAAAGCGTAATAGAATACAAACTAGATAATTAATGCTAATGACACCTAAAATGCAACTATATGAACTAATATGCTCTAATAATGCAACCTAAATGTGCCTAAAAACTCTATATAAAAATGATGTATCAGCCAACATATAAATTTTCCTAAAAATTAAGGTTGAAAATGTAAACTTTTTAGATATAATAAGTTAATTTTTATATTTGACCCCCTTTAAAAATACAAATTATATTTTTGATCAAAATATTCATCTGGTTCTCCGCATGATAAGTTTACATCGACATGGGGGATACTCTCAGAATAGATCAGGACACATGGCACTAACAAATGATACACGTGATAAAAATAAAATTTTGTATTATATGTTTATATGTATAGATTCTTCTAGCTGGAGAAGAAACATATAAGAGTCCTTAAAGAATAAATACGATTAGGCTAAGCAAGTGGAGAATCATGATTTTGCTTAAGTCAATTTATTCCAACTTTCAGACAGAATAAGTTCAAGAGCAATAATTTTATTTCTGAAATATTGTTATACATAGCCCTAAACTGATAATGCTTGATTTTATCAAAATGTTATTGAAATAGCACTTTATATAAGTAAACCGTATAAGTAATTATTGCTTTTTCATAGCACTAAGGCTTTTTGATAGTGTGGATCTTATTCATATATTAGTTTATTTCTTATAACAACGATTGGAAATGTATGGAGAGCAGAGATTTAAAAAATTGTATTAGAATCTTTTCTTTCCTATCTTAGATGTGACAATGTAAAGATAAGTGGTGGAGAAAAGATATGAAAACTATTATGATTTGATTCTATAGGATTATAAATAGGATCCTAAAAATACTTTTTTAAGAAATGTTATTTCTTTAATTAATTATGACATCGCTTATGACTATTCTCTTGATATTAAAATTTGAATAAAAAGATTCATACTCATCATTGCTTTACATAGCTTGGACATGCCAAACATCAATGACATATTAAAAATTATAAATGGTGTAGTAAATAGGCTTATGGCCATTTGGAGCATTGGAGAGGTATCGGGGTAAAGAACCATCGATCGTTTAATAAGCGACAATGAATATGAAATATAATTTTTAGGCAAAATTAACCTCAACACCACAAATTAGGACGCGGGTGCACCCAACAGTGTTAGAGTTGGCAATGGGTAGGCCAGCGGGCCAGATAACAACTAATCAGTGGAGAAGAGCCCATTGGGCGATGCGATGGGAACTCGCTGGGAGTTGACAGCATCACTAGGTCACCTTTCGAAGGATGTATCTCGAGATCTAGGCATCTTATATGGGCATGTGACCTACCGTTATGAAGCTCTTCGAGCATAGTTTCCAACGCAGGTTGAATTACTTCAATCCGATTTGTAGAAATCAAGTTATGATAAAAAGAGTTATCATGTGTCCGTTCCTATCATTTCAGAACAAACGTATTTCTTCGTTTTCAACTCAATTCACTTTTGAAAAATATATCACGATCCGCATGGAAGCTACTTCACTTAATATGATTATAAGGATCAAGAAAATCATCCACAAGCATATTTTTATCGATCAAAAACCGCCATTCATCAAATTCTATTGTAAGAATTATCCAATTCATCCAAAATGCTTCGAAAGCGTCCAAAGAGTTATGAAACTACCTGAAACATTAAGAAAACTACAAACGAAGCGTAATAGAGCACAAAATAGATAATTAATACTAATGACACCTAAAATGCAACTATATGAACTTATATGCTCTAATAATACAACCTAAATGTGCCTAAGCACTCCATATAAAAATGATTTATCAGCCAAATTATAAATTTTCCTAAAAATTAAGGTTGAAAATGTAAACTTTTTAAATATAATAAGTTAATTTTTATATTTGGCCCCCTTTAATAATACAAATTTTTTTTTTGAACCCCTCTAAAATATTCATCTGGTTCCGCGCCTGACAAGTTGACATTGACATGAGGGATGCTATAATAATAGAGGACACATGGCACTAACAAATGATACACGTGGTAAAAATAAAATTTTGTATTATATGTTCACATATATAGATTCTTCTAGCTGGAAAAGAAACATATAAGAGTCCTTGAAGAATAAATACAATTAGGCTAAGCAAGTAGAGAATCATGATTTCACTTGAGTCAATTTATTCCAACTTTCAGACAGAATAAGTTCAAGAGTAATAATTCTATTTCTGAAAGATTGTTATACATAGCCCTAAATTGATAATGCTTGTTTTGTCAAAATGTTATTGAAATAGCACTTTACATAAGTAATTATTGCTTTTTCATAGCACTAAGGCTTTTTGATAGTGTGAATCTTATCCATGCATATAGTTTATTTCTTATATCAACGATTGGAAATGTATAGAGAGCAGAGATATTAAAAATTGTATTGGAATCTTTTCTTTCCTATCTTAGATGTGACAATGTAAAGATATGTGATGGAGAAAATAAATGGAAACTATTATGATTTGATTCTATAGGATTATAATTAAATAGGATCCTAAACATACTTTTAAAAAAAATGTTATTTCGTTAATTAATTATGACATTGCTTTTGACTATTCTCTTGATTTTAGATTTTGAATAAAAAGATTCATACCAATCATTGCTTTACATAGCTTGGACATGCAAAACATCAATGACATATTAAAAATTATAAATGGTGTAGTAGTAATAGGCTTATAGCCATTTGGAGCATTGGAGATGTCGTGGTAAAGAACCATCGATCGGTTCAATAAGCGACAATGAATATGAAGTATAATTTTTAGGCAAATTAGGCCTCAATACCACGAACTAGGATGCGGGTGCACCCAACGGTGCTAAAGTTGGCAATGGGTAGGCTAGCGGGCCAGACAGCAGCTAATCAGTGGAGAAGAGGAGCAACCCATTGGGCGATGGGAACTCGCTGGGAGTTGACAGCATCACTAGGTCATCTTCCGAAGGATGTATCTCGAGATCTAGGCATTTTATATGGTCATGTGACCTATCGTTGTGAAGCTCTTCAAGTCTAGTTTCCAACGAAAGTTGAATAACTTCAATCCGATCTGTAGAAATCAAGTTATGATCAAAAGAGTGAACATGTGTCCGTTCTTATCACTTCGGAACTAACGTATTTCTTCGTTTTCAACTCAAATTCACTTTTGAAAAATATATCGCGATCCTCACGGAAGCTACTTCACTTAATATGATTATAAGGACCAAAAAAATCATCCACGAGCATATATTTATCGATCAAAAACCGCCATTCATCAACTTCTATTATTGCAAGAATTATCCAATTCATCCAAAATGCTTTGAAGCGTCCAAAGAGTTATGAAACTACCTGAAACATTAAGAAACCACAAACGAAGTGTAATAGAGCAAAAATAGATAATTAATGTTAATGACACCTAAAATGCAACTATATGAACTAATATGCTCTAATAATACAACCTAAATGTGCCTAAAAACTCTATATAAAAATGATTTATCAGCCAACATATAAAATTTCCTAAAAATTAAGATTGGAAATGTAAATTTTTTAAATATAATAAGTTAATTTTTATATTTGGCCCCTTTAAAAATACAAATTATATTTTTAATCAAAATATTCATCTGGTTCTGCGTCTGACAAGTTTACATCGACATGGGGGATGCTATGATAATAGAGGACACATGGCACTAACAAATGATACACGTGGTAAAAATAAAAGTTTGTATTATATGTTCATATGTATAGATTCTTCTAGCTGGAGAAGAAACATATAAGAGTCCTTGAAGAATAAATACAATTAGGCTAAGCAAGTGGAGAATCATGATTTTGCTTGAGTCAATTTATTCCAATTTCAGACAGAATAAGTTCAAGAGCAATAATTTTATTTCTGAAAGATTGTTATACATAGCCCTAAATTGATAATGCCTGATTTTGTCAAAATGTTATTGAAATAGCACTTTACATAAGTAATTATTGCTTTTTCATAGCACTAAGGCTTTTTGATAGTGTGGATCTTATCCATATATTAGTTTATGTCTTATATCAACGATTGGAAATATATAGAGAGCAGAGATTTTAAAAATTATATTGGAATCTTTTCTTTTCTATCTTAGATGTGACAATGTAAAGATAAGTGATGGAGAAAAGAAATGAAAACTATTCTGATTTGATTCTATATGATTATAAATAGGATCCTAAAAATATTTTTTTAAGAAATGCTATTTCTTTAATTAATTATGACATCGCTTATGACTATTCTCTTGAATTTAAATTTTGAATAAAAAGATTCATACTCATCATTGCTTTACATAGCTTGGACATGTAAAACATCAATGACATATTAAAAATTATAAATGGTGTAGTAGTAATAGGCTTATAGCCATTTGGAGCATTGGAGAGGTCGTGGTAAAGAACCATCGATCGGTTCAATAAGCGGCAATGAATATGAAGTATAATCTTTAGGCAAAATAAGCCTCAACACCACGAACTAGGGCGCGCGTGCATCCAACACTACCAACTTTGGATAGTAACCAAAACACAATTAACTATTGGCTTGGGTGCACTGAGTGTCATAAATGACGCCAGAGCTACCTTTTTTCGCCAGCGACGGGGAATCTTCACTAATTTTTTTTTTTCCTATTCCCCCCCTTTTTCATTTATCCTATTTTTTCATTAATTAGAAGCCTAAGTTAATATGTATTACTAAGAAAAAAGGGGAAGATGGGAAAAAAAGTACGGATTTCCCACCACCGGTGAGAAAAATGTAGCTCCGACGTCATTTATGACACTCGCTGCACCCAGGCCAATAGTTGATAGCGTTTTGGCTACTAGTCAAAGTTGGTGGTGTTGGATGCACACGCGCTATAGTTATAGTGTTGAGGCCAATTTTACCTAATTTTTATTTGTTCATTTTTAATTGTATGGGTAATATCATTATAGAATCTCACATCAATATTATTGGTCGTAATAATACTTTATTTCATGCATATATGTAATTTTCTTTATAAATTTATGAAGAACAACAAATATGAAACGACTTTATTCATGACATCAACTAATTTTAGTAATATTCATTATATATTACCGTACACCAAAGTCTAAACAACTTAGTATATAGATTAGCATGGAACAAGTCGAGCAGTAGTATGATTGTATGAATGGAACCAATAGCCTGGAAAAACGAAAATATTTTGTACTCCCTCCGTCCCATAATATAGTGCCTACTTCATTTTTGGTGGGTCAAACTTTAAAATCTTTGACCGAATATTCTCATTTGTATATATAAAAAAACATATTCATGTGAGATCTTGTTAGATTCGTCTCAATGTGTAGTTTCATAATATCAACTTTTTTATTTTTTTTATTAATACGAAATGAAGATATTAGCCAAAGCTTACGTCTTGGAGACCGTGTAAAAAAGAAACAAGCACTATATTATGGGACGGAGGGAGTAGTTAGTACTCTATATTACTGCGTTATAGTCTTGGACTTATAGTGGAGTAGTATCTACTCTAAGTGAAACATTTGTTTGTGAAAAAGCATTATACACGACATAAATGTATGGAAATTTTGCACTATCATTAATCATCCTTCGCTCCATGTAGAAATTATCCATGACATCTAAATCTCGTGTAATACACGCAATATCATGATTTCGTGAGGTCTTCGTTCAATTTTAGAATTACTATATGAGTACCTCCATTTAATCTCAAGATTCATGCTTTTTAATTAATTTGATCCGATTACTTCATTAAAATCCTATCTGGATTTGTTGTTTTCAGAAGATAGTGTGAGTCAACATGGACCCACCACTTTGCCTTGCCCAACTAACCTAGTGGAGAAACATGCAGATCTCACAATCAGCCCATTAATCATTTAATGACGTCCCACGACTTCTTTGTTTTTTTTTTTTTGTTCGTAAAACATAACATCGATTTTATAATTCATGTGGGTAGATTTTGATTAGCCAAATTCTTTATCCAATTAGTTTATTGGGCATTCTTGTCATTCGTTCTACATGGAGTCCAATAGTCCATGGCTCTTTCTAACTCTTATTTAGCTAACTAAATGTAGCCAAAATGATATTTTCTTAACATTTTGATATACTTTATCCATTTTCACTTTCAACACTTTGATGTTTACACTTTACAATGTCAACTTTGACCAATAATATAATTAATTAAAATCAACATCACCGTACTTGGCGTACTACACATAGCATTTATTTTTATATCCGATTAAAAAACATGTGGTCATTAACTACTCCTTCCGTTTATTTTTAATCTACAACTTTTCTTTTTTGGTATGTTTCTTTTTAATCTATACACTGATGTTTTTTCTATTCTTGGTAACATATCCCACCTATTTTTTCCTCTTTTTCCATCAACGTCATCCGTTTTAATATTTTAAACCCACTTTTTAGTTTCCCTCTCTCACTTTTCAGTTTCCCTCTCTCACTTTTCAGTTTTTCTCCCCACCTTTTTAGTTCTCTCTCATACTTTTGTAATTCCTCATTAGTTATCCCCCAAAGGAAGTGAGTAAACAAAAAAAATAGAGGGAGTAGTATCTTTATTCTATAAGGCAACACCTGAGTACTTTAGAACCCCCTAAAGTATCCCTATACAATTAATATGTTTGAAAATGTTCATCGTGCATATAAAACTAGTATATAAATATTGCAATACTACAACTAAAAACAAAACTGCCATTATTGGTGGTGTGGCTGGCTGGCTACTTATCAGATTGGGCCCCAACATTTTCTTTCGGCCTTTATGCTTGATGCCTGACGGCTGACGCTTTCCATTATCAATATTCAACATATCACTTATACCACAGCAAAAAAAAACTTTGGGTTGCTGGGGCAACAAGCCAACAAGCTGAACTTCTATTCGTCGCCCCAAATTTACTTAAAATCGCCCTAAAAAAAAGTTGAAATTACATTTATAACCTTTTTTTTTTCCCTAAACCACCACACCCACCGGCCCACCTCACTCCACCACCATCCCCATTGCCACAACCACCCACCAAGAACCCCCCAACCCCACCGGCGGCCCCCACCCCCTACAACCCCCACCGACAGCCCCCACCCCCTACAACCCCCACCAGGCGCCCTCACCCCACCTCCCTCCACCCCCATCGCCAGGCCCTCAACCCCAAACCCTCGCAGCCACCACGAGCAAGCCGAATTTTTTTGAGGCGATCCACCGGAAACCTCTCGGCCTAGACGTTTCCGCCATGGTGGAAACATCTCGGCTTTGGACGTTTCCACCATGGCGGAAACGTCCAGGCCGACGTTTCTCGGTGGATCGCCTAAAAAAAATCCGGCTTGCTCGTGGTGGTTTGCGTGGTTTCGGTGGTGGTGTGCTTGGCCTCGGTGGTGGCTTTGCGTGATTTCGGTGGTGGTTGTGGGAATGGAGGTGGTGGTTGTGGAAAAGAAAAGAAAAGAAAGGGAAGGGTAAAGTTGAAAATGTTTGGTGGAACCGGGGCAATTTTAAGTAATTTTAGGGAGATGTTTAACAATCCCCACCAACAAGGGATACAATGCTTAAAAGGACGACACGTCAAACAAAAAAACAAAGTTTGCACTCATAAAGTCTTAATCAGATCTATGTATCTCACCAGAAATATACTTCGCCGGTTCGCCGGTTCGCCGGTTCGCCCAACCCATAAATAGGCCACCACCTATTAATCTATTATTAGTATATTGGGGTCCATAATGGTAACAACCTGTCAACCCACGAGATAGTCGTGGTTGTAAACTTGTAGTTCTCTCTACTAGATTTATATACACGCAATGCGTGTTTTAAGTTATAAAAATATTTTTAAAAATATAAATATTTTTTTAAAATAATAAAGGGCTTTAAATGTATTTCAAGTGAAAACCAAAATTCTCAAGAGTTGTCTTATATAATAGAGATTTAGAAATTAAACATTATTATTATTATTATTAAAACTATTATTATTATTATTAAGTACTTTGTCAAAATTCCTTTTAAAAAAAAAAGGTACTTTGTCAAAAACTATCTTATTTTTTTGAAAAAAATCCCCTTTATATAATTTTGTTTATTTAAGGAAACACCTATTGTCATTTTTCATCATATATGCGAACTTGTTGAATTTTGGCTAAAAAGTCAAATTAACCCTCCATTTTCATCAAATTACGCACCAAATTGTATTATTTGTTCATCCTTTTCCCCTCTGCAAAGATTTGAATTGTTGTCGTGTGTTATCTGTTTTGGGTGATAAAATGTATTTTTTTGGATTAGATTGTTTTGTAAATAGGTCGAACTAAAACAACCTATATAGTTTGAGAGCTTATAAACTTGATCTGTAAGTGATATGATTCTGGGTCAACTTCGGTTGTTTTTCAGTGACTTATAAATGATGAAAAATGTCCCAACATAAATATAAACTTCTTTGATCATGTTTGCAAAGGATTTGTAAATAATATGAATAATTAAGGATATTAATGGTCAAAATTATATGTTAGCAACCGTATAATAAGGACTACATAATGCTAAAAATGATGATGACACGTGAAAACAAAGTTTGAAAGCGCTAGCAAGTTTATTTCAATTTTCACCAAATACGATGGCTTAAACCTATATGAGTACTTCTAAGCTCGGTTTGGCTCACTAATGGGATTCCATCTCATGAACTCAAAGTGATGGTTTCGAATCCCACCAAGTGAAGGACACTTGGAAGATGATTCCCTTACCATCCCCCCTCCTTTCAAGTTCTTGGGTCTCTAGGTCAGGCCCTGTGCAAGGACAAGCTAAATGGAGTATTTATTTTACCAATCTAAAAAAAAATCTATATGAGTACGACAAGAAATTCCAAGTTTGTGAGTAAGATAAATGGTAGATGTTTATCACAGTGGCAAAAGATATAAATAAAGAGAAAACATTTAAAAAAAAAAGTGAATCTTTTACTCAAATCTGTATTAATTTATACTTTTTATAAATTGATGTGAAATATGTATTTATTGATGTAAAATATGATATGAAACATGTATAAATTGGCATGAATCATGCACATATTGATGTAAAATATGTGTAAACTGATATATATATATATATATATATATATATATATATATATATATATATATATTATATATATATATATATATATATATATATGTATATATATATATATATATATATATGTATATATATATATATATATATATATATATATATGTATATATATATATATATATATGTATATATATATATATATATATATGTATATATATATATATATATATATGTATGTATAAGTTGATAAGATATGTATAAATTGAACTGAACTGAAACGAATGAAAATTGTGAGAGGAAACTAATTGAATTGAACTGAATTTGTCCGAACTGAACTGAATTTTCATTAATTCAGTTTAAAAGAACATAGCCTTAGGAAGAGGGCAAGAGAATCTCACCTCTAAATGTCTTTAGTAAAGTTTAATAATGTTGTAACACAACATTTATCACTAGACCAAGTACTACGTCATCCACGAATCTTTGAATGCAAACATTAATTAATATTTATATACTTATTCGATTGAACATTGAAGATATATTTATAAATTGGTGCGTGACAAATTATTTCCCGCCAGCCGTATTCGCCTAACCTTCCGTCCTCATATATCTGTCTCTCTCCTCCCCCTCACCCCCACGAATTTAATTAATTTCATTAAATTCGTTATTTTTGTCGGCACTTTTAAATCTTCCGATCTCACCGCCGTTACGAGAGGAGAGAGAAAGTGAAATGGCGGTGTCTTTAAAGGTACTGCCGTCGATCGGAACTCGATCTCGTGACGGCGTTACTTCGCCGGAGTTAGGGTTTCCGAATTTTCCGGCGAGTAATCGTTTTCGATTTGGTTCTGATTTTATTTACCAAAAAAAGAGGAAGAAGATTGGGGAGAAATTCAAGCTAGTCAAAGCGGTGGCCAAGGTTGATGATGAAACGTCGTCGTTTCATTACATTTATGGTCAAGCAGATCCTGACTTTACCAACGGCTTTCCTAACATAAATGGTAGTAACTGTTTATTTAGTCCTTATTTTTCCTTTTATTTTGGAAATTTATATTCATGATAATCCTGAAAATTATTAAATTTTTTTTTTTTTAAATAGTTTAGTACAATGGAAAAGAACAAAAAGGAATATATATTATATATATTCCAGAATATAAGTAAATATAGTCATTTTTTTGTTGATTCGTTTGGAAAAAAAACTCAACATGGGTAAATTCTAGCTTTTGTTTGACCTCCACTGCAATTTCTGTTGTGTTTCTCAACTTAGCGAAAAAGTTGGTATATTTGCTCTCTTTATTTTTAATACTTTTTCATCGCCACCGATTTATTTAAAGATTTTTCTTGATATGTGATCGAGAAGAAATTTGTGAGTTATAAATCTCTGTCTTATTCTTTGATGGTGTTTTTTTTAAATAAAATTATGTGGTCTATTTTATTTTCGCAACATTTAAGCGAGTAAGATAGTGAAAGTTCCGTTTATTACTGGTTCTTTATATGGTTTCTTGTATGTTCTTCAGATCTTTTTCCTCTCTGCTATGATTTGGATTATTATTTTGTGTGATTTTTTTTGGATGATTAATGAGTTCTATTGCTGGATCAGATTGTTTGAAAGATGATTCGAAAATCGAATTAAAACGATCGAAACTTTGGCTGATTGTAAGGCTGATTTTGTAAGTGATAGGGTTCTGTGTCTGTTTCTTCTTTTTCTGTGTCTTAGAAATGATGAGGAATTAGTTTGAGTATGCTGTTGTACTGGAGTTTATGATTATGAATCAACGTTGATCCAAATTCCAACTTTTTGCTGTCCCAGTTTGTAGAAAGGAGGGCCAATTTGGTCCCTGAAATTATGTTTTGATCTGTTAATGAGGTAAACTGTCGGGGACCAACTGAAGCTCCGGTCTCCGAGTGCCTCTGTAGGTCCATTATTGATGTAATACATACGGTCTGCTAATTAAGAAATTAATCGATAGATTAGATTGTCGTTTGTTGACAATTGGTAACTTTTCATTGTCTCATGACTGTGTAGGATGCGCTAGAATTCTGGTCACTTTCTGTGAGTATTCAAGAGAGTTTTTGTCGCCAGAGCTTTGTTCCATCTCTTACCTCCTCAATGTAGACTAATGTCTAACTGTTGTTGCTTCACTATGTTTCCTGAATACTGGTTATGTAGATATATACTGATGCCACAATTATACAGGTGAATTTTAAGTTAATGATCACGGGAACTGATAAAAGATTACTGACTAGGTACAATACGAAAGCAGATGTCAACAATAGAGGATTCTACCAACATCGTATGGCATGAATGTTCAGTCCAAAAACACGACAGAGAACGATTACTACAACAAAAAGGCTGTATCATATGGATAACTGGTCTCAGCGGTTCAGGTTTGTCTATGGACACTTGTAATCTTGGTGCTATTGCATTTAGAATTTTTGTAGTCATTGCACATCTTTTGTTTATAATTTTCTTGTGAGGGGTAAGGTCTGATATCAGGTTCTCTCTACCCTACGTCCCTACCCTTAGTAGGAGTCGTAGAAGGTGATCGTGGTGGTTGTATCTGTTGATTTTTTTTTTTAAATGAACAAGTTTGTTTAACGAAAAGGACCATTCAAGCTTGTTTAAGCTCTGTTGTCTGCATCATGTTGATGTGGTATCCTACAAAATGTGTATGAGATGCACGAGTAAATTCAACACTAAGAAGGATGAATCTTAATTTTCGCAAGTAAAAATAGTTATATGCTAGATGAAATTGAGAAGTGGCTTTTTAAACCATGTTGCTGTTTCCAAGTTCTAGGTAGGAAGCTGAGATCTGGGTATAGAAATTATGGGAAGAAGATGATGATTTTGATTATAATGATGATTTTGATTATAATATTGGAAATTAAAGAATATAAAGGTAGACTATCAAGCTTCCGAGTGGCTTGACTCATATCCAGAGTAAGCTAAACGAATCTGAATGACAACTTAATTTTCTATATGCCTTCCTCTCTTTTCACCCTATATTTATAGCTTCTCTGATTCTCTTTTTCCTCTCTCTCATCTAACTAACTCTCTTTGGTCTTCCTCAAGATGCTTCTACTGAATAATAATGCAATATGGATAGCACCTCTTCCCATTAGTCTGGTTCTTCACATTCTACGGTATTCTGTATGCACCTGACTGTCTGTCAGGAAAGTTCCACTATTGATATCTTCACTTGGTGGTTCTAGTTCCACATGTTAATGCTTTCTGATTTTGTTGTCTACTATGGTAGCTGTGATATACCAGCAGTCCATTTTACGGCACTGTAATGTGTTTGTGACTTCTGTCTGGGACTTCTATCTTAGTTGTTTTTCTTTTACTGTTATTTTTATTTTTTAAGAACCCAGGGGTACTACCGTACTATATTAATGACAACCTACTGACTCTTTTATGGGGATCTATATTGAATAACTATGAATCATCGTCCACCCATTGTAAACTCAGTGATGCTTGAATAGGATTTCAAGTGGGAGATAAATAATTGGAACTCAGAGAAAGACTGGTCTAGCTACAAGCTAACATAATTTATCATGATTTTGTATTCTGTTTCTGCATTAGTGATTTTCTCTTGTGGTCCTATCTCATTTCTCAACAACTTTTCTTGATATATTGTCATTTGCTTCTTCCTTGATTTGACTGCATACTTTTATCATAGGGAAGAGCACATTAGCTTGCGCCTTGAGTCATAGCTTGCACTCAAGGGGAAAGTTAACTTATGTCCTAGATGGTGATAATATTAGGCATGGTTTAAACAAGAATCTTAGTTTTGGAGCAGAAGATCGTGCAGAAAATATAAGAAGAGTTGGTGGGTGCTTTGTTGAATTTTACTTTATTTTTTAAATCAATTTTTTTTCTTCTTTATATTACCACAACTAATATTTTATGTTTCCAGGTGAGGTAGCCAAGCTCTTTGCAGATGCTGGTGTCATTTGCATCGCTAGTTTGATATCTCCTTATAGAAAGGACCGCGATGCCTGCCGTGCCCTATTACAGAAGGGAGAGTTCATTGAGGTATGCTTCTCCTTTTTGTCTTCTTGCTGTATTCTATAGTTGTCTGAAAAAGAGAGATTTACTATGGTGTTGGTTGTAGAATGACTCATCAATCAACTTCACAGGTTTTCATGGATGTTCCACTTCAACTTTGTGAAGCCAGGGACCCAAAGGGCCTGTACAAGTTGGCACGAGCTGGAAAAATTAAAGGTACTTTCTGCAATTGTTTTAGTGGGTGTTTTGGTGTTTGTCTCACTGCTTGTCAGGTGTCTTTTGTCAGTCTCCTCCTTTGGCTAAAGCTAGTTAAAAGTTGATGGACTGAAAAATTTAACGTGAAGTCAAAAGATGATTATCTACTTGAAGCTGGCTGCTTTGTTTCCCAACCAAACATATTAGACAGATCCGTGGGAGTCCTTTGATGATAAATCGTTTCAATTGATGACTTGAAGTAAGAACTCTATGCGACCAGATTAAGCACTTGATTAAGGTGGGTTACTAGTAAGGATGGAATTGCTATCAGTAGCTCAGAAAATTATACCCTGTAGAATAGTTAAAAGGCCATGGCCTAGGTGAATCTGAGTGCTGGTTACTTGTTGCTAAGCCCAAAATGGAGTTGGAACTCAGTTCTAAATGAATTGATACAAGGTGAGGCTTGAGTTTAGTTAGCTTCTGTCATAATTAAAAGCTGTCTTACTTAAAACTTGGTTTCTTTTGCTATACTAGCTCATGCTGTTATTCTACTCAAGTGACAAAAGAAAAAAGGAACAGAACCTTTTACTAAAGCTGCCAATTTTGATGCTGACGATCTTGCCTCTTTCGGGAATTTTTTCACGACTACTCAAGACATTGACCCCGATTGAATTGTAAATTCTTTTTTTTTTTTTTTTAGTTTAGATCGATTAGGGCACAATTTTGAGAGAAAGCTTTCCTAATTTTGTTTAGTTTCCTTTGATAAAAAATTACATTAATACATGTTATATCCGAATTATTGTATAATTAGACTGTTAACCTGTTAGGCGATCTGTCCTTGCTACCTTATGATCAGACTCCCACAAAGCAGGCATAAATTGTGATTTTTTCTTGCTCATGTTTGCTTGATACTATGACGGCTGTGACCATTTTGAAATTCTAGTCAAATTGTAGAACCTGCTCTGTTGATATCTTTGGCAAGTCTGCAAGGCAATGGCACTTGACAAGTAGCTGTATCATTTTGATTTTGTGGCTTTAATGAAATGGAAATTTGAAATGACATTCATTGTGCACAACTTGCAGGTTTCACTGGGGTAGATGATCCTTATGAAAGACCATTAAATTGTGAGGTACAATGTCTGAGCTATTCTTCAATGGTCTTTATCTTGTTTTCTGCTCCTTTAACGTTGAATTTTCATCTATGTTGATTTGAGAGCCACAATCAATTAAATCCAAATAGGATTCCAGGATATGTGTACAAATGAGAGGTGGTCATCTTTCTGGAAGTCATGAAGCTGATCCGTTGATACTGAGGGAGTAATTGGTCTAGTGATCAGGCTTATGTCTCATGACTTGGAGGTTGTGGCTTGTGGGATCGAAACCCCACTATAGGCACTCCGGGGATGGGGATTCCTTTACCCTTTCCCTCTGCTTCCAAGGAGCCTGACTCACTAGAGGCTGGACTGAGGGGTCAGGTCCAGCTGCGTCATTTATCTTACCTATCTTAAAAACACACACAATCGGTCATGTCACATTGACAATGTGTAAATGCTCTAATCTGAGTTCTTCACTTGACCAACTATATTCACAGTTCTCTAGATTAGATGTTAAACATCGTTCTTTCTTTTAGTTTTTTTCCAAGTCCTACACAAAGTCATAGTCTTCATGCATATAAGAATCATATTTTGCAGATCGTCTTGCAACAGAAGCCAGATACTTGCACTTCTCCATGTGAAATGGCTGAAATTGTAGTATCATATCTGGAAGAACATGGATACTTGCAGGCCTAATGTAACATACCGTGATATCCTGGTGCAAGACCTACCCGTGTACCTGTCTATAGTCCGAATAAACTTCTCTTGCCCACAATTTTTGTGATTTCAAATCGGAAACTACTCGTTTCCTACATCTGTAATTTTAGGCAAGTTTCATTAACCTCTCTTGATCATCATAAATCGATTCATTAGCTGATCGTGGTGAAAATTCTCCCGCTAGCATGAAATTAGAGCAGAGGGTCAGTATTTTCTGTAATTTATGTCATGCACACATGAATAAAGAAGTTTATATCTGGTCAGATTCTATTAATTATCATTGTATCCATGTAAAGTATGTAAATTATCAATCATCTGGAAAATTACCCAATGCATTACAATCATCTGTATAAATATATGGTCAAGTAGTGAAGTGACATTCTGCATTTCAGCAGAAGATATAGTCATTTTCTGCTTTGCTTATGCACCAACAAAGGCAAAAATACTCCTGCTATGAAGATTGTCTATTTGTCTAAATAGTTAGGCAACTAACAGGGGTGAAATGCTCTTAATGAGCAAGTTGTAGTGAAACACTGAAACATATGTTAACTCCATCACTAGCCTCCTCCTCTCCTCTCTCTCCTCTTCTTTCTCAAAAAACCCTAATCCTTCTCTTCTAATTTGGGGCTGTCATCATCATTTCGATGATGGTAAGCCCCCAATTCTTCTTTTTTCTTCTAGTTTTCATTGCTTTTGTTATTAATAATCTTCCATTCTCTCTCTTTCTGAGAGTTTTCTACCCAATTTTTGGGTTCTTTCTCTCCTTTCATGGGAGTTTGGAGTTTAGTTTTATTCTCTTCCCACGTGGAAGTTTAAAAATTGGTATGAGAAATTGTTCTTATTGTTTGAAGTTTAAGACCATCAACATCGAAGTATTGGAAATTTGGATGCGGTCAAACTGGTTAAATCAAGAATTTTCTTCCCCAAACTATGTCAGAATGATAGACTTCCCCATCAATAGCTGTATGATTCAAAGAAATACAAGTGCTAGTTGTATTGCTTCGATCTCGGTTCATTGTAGTTTTTTCGAAGACGAATTTGATTTGATTCGTGTCGATTATATCTTGTTTTTCTTTAATACTTATTGTAGATGCCGTTTGGCCGTCAATTAATGAAATTTCTCTTTCAAAAAAAAAAAAAAATGTTAACTCCATCAAATCATTAAAGGGTAATGGCGTAAAAGCACAAATGACATTTCGTTTCCTGTTAGATGTATGACTATTAGGTGATTACTGATTAGCCGAACTCTTATTTGAATAAGACAAATTTGCAAAAAAGAAAAACAAATGTTACATTTGATTGCAATGAAATATCAAGATCATAAGAAAGCATAGCCCAGTTCTCTTGTTTGAAGTGACATGAAACAGAAACTGAGCCCCATAGTCATACATCTTGCACCTGAACTTACAACTTCATACACTACAGAGAATCTCCTCTCTTGCAGGCCCCAAAGTGTAGTCATACAGTAACCCAGGCCTCCGACGATGCTCGACAGCAAGATTGCCATTGCGCGTGAGGAGGGAGGAAGGGAGGGAGAGAGAGAGAGAGGAGGAGGAGGAGGAGGAGGAGGAGGAGGATATCAGTTGGGAATCTTGTGTTTTAGCAGAAGGTGTTTTATCTTCCATCTTTTATGAGGTTCAAGACACTCAGACAGAATAAAAAACAGTAACACTAACACTCCACTGACCACTATGTATTATTTAAAGTGGAAATGAAAAGCTCTGGCCCGACTGAATAATTTAGAGCAAGGATAATCCTATATCAGTTTGCCTATACCAAGGGTATTGTGATAATTATACTTTACTTATCTATGTATAATACTTGCTCCATTATGAAATAAGTAAAACACTTAATCTCTTTTATGTGAGAGCTTTTTGAGAGAAGTGTTTCACTTATTTCAGAACGGAGGAAGTAGTAAAAGTATTATTCAAATGCTATCGAGTCATTCCTCCATCACACTATTTTGTAATAGCTCGACTTTATATAACTTATTCATAAAATACCAACTTTTCAGGAAAAATTACTTCCTATATATAAGGAGCTTTCTTTTTGTAACTTTTTTTAGTTGTATTTTTTTAAAGTAAGGGGAAAAAAACATTAGGAGACCTCCTCAAGTGGGGAAACACCTACACTAAAAAGTAAAAAATAAAATAAAATAGTGTTGCATTATTACTTTATCTCACTCACATTAATTTGCAACTTTTAGAATGTACTCTATAATTCATCACAATACATGGAGGGTGAGAGAGAGAGATACCCTTTCTCTTCCAATTCATTTGTCTCGATTCGGAAACGGGATATTCTGATAACTGGAGGTTTTTTCTATTCAAGTTACGCTCAAAACTCCATTTTGAAACAATTGTAAGACCATACCATACATCACCTAGCTTTGTTAATATATTTTGCCTAGCCTACAAGAAGTTTAATCTTAATAACGTGCTAAATCAAATAGGTGATGCACCAAGGAACATAATGGCATCCTTTTAGCATTTGTGAATGGACCGAGCTATGCCTATTTCATCTCAAAATTGCGCCTGAACTAACGAACTCGGGACTTCACCTGCATCTCTCTAGCAATTGATGGCAGCCATCTCTCCCCCCTGATTTTCTTCAGCTGCGCCACTCTTTCTTCCTCTCTCTTAGCAGCTTCTTTTGCAGCTGCTTCTTTGGCCTTCAATTTAGATAGAGATTTTTGGCATGAAACTTTTGCAGTCTCTAAGATTTCCATTCCGTCTACCACAACACAATGCAATCTTCTTTTGAACTGCCACCAAACACAAGTCCAGAGATTCAGTAGCCACTCATACTCTGAGGTATGCCGTCTAAGCAAATGAAACTGAAAAAAACTATAAGCTTCCTAGAGTCTCATATAGATGTTCCACTTGACTACTTGTAATCAAAGTTTATAAACTTTTACATTATTTTCAAACAATACAAATACACTCTTCAGATAACATTATCATGTGCAATCTTGTAAGATTTCGACGTGTATATCCAAAACTTTTATAGTAATTTATTTTATACGTGACTAAAATTATAAATGGTTAAAGGTATGCATTGGAAACCATGAAAAGTCAAATGGAACATCTATTAGAGGACAAAGGAGAACTAAGGAGTGAGAAGAAAAAAAACCTTCTTTGATTTTTCATTGATATCTTCTCCAGGAAGAATTCTTGGTTTCCTTTTTGGTCCATTGTATTCATCTGAAAGACAATGATAGATTTCATGCTGAAAACTCCAGACCTAAATCCAGCATATGAAGCAGCAGACAAGTTACAAAAGAGTTACAAGTATACCTGTATGATCAAACACTATCCCAACAGGAGCTTGCTTGAATAAACGAACTCCACCTCCATTTGTTACAGAAGGATCATCAACATTGTCAACGGGTTCTGAGTTCTTTACCATGTCTAACGATTTCCTCAATATATCATCCAAGACCTTTTGTGCCTGCAAGTTTGAATACAAACGGTTAGCAAACTACTTAGACAATGACCGAATTTGATCATCTTTCATTGCAAATAATGTATATTACTTTGGAGACACGCAAACAGGTTCAAGATAGACATTTAAATCCTGACAACCTATGTATGTCTTTGAGTTTCAAGTCTACAAATCAATTTTTAATTCTATATTTCATAGATTTTCAACTTAATTTCCTCCCTCAAGTCTCTAACACTCCTTCCAATTCCAATGAATACCAAAAAAAGTAGTCAGAACAAAAGATACAATTATGATAAGTTGCTATATATATATATTTCTTTTGTGTGTGTGTGTGTGTATGTGTGGATGTTTTACTTGTTCCCTTTACTATTAGGTAACTCTTAATCTCAGTTGTCAAATAATGGGATTGCGTGCTAGAAATGCATATAATTCTTGGTAAATGTTCAAATCTGATGAACAATAAGTTTTTCAATGAAAAATTCGAGAATTCTAGTTCTTGGATCTAATTTGAGTTTTTTCTCCTCAAGTCCCTGCTAAGACCGGAGGTCCAAACAAGGTTAAGCAAGGCAACAAGCAAGTAAGATTAGGCAACCAAGGATAGATAATTGAATATAGCAAGTACTCAGCAACCTCACTATTACAATTCCCTACTATTCGAGAGGTAAGGTCTCTCCATAAACAAGCCTTAATTCATACTAATTTCTGGATGGCCTTTACATTAGTAGAGATCCTTCTATTTATACACAAGTCTCTACCCTCTCACTAGCTTCTCTCTCTATAACCACCTTGTAACAGACCTGCCAGCTTGACAGAAAATATCTGCAGGGAGGGGGGAATCTATCCTTGAATCACTCAGGTGTTGCCATCTGTGACCTCATGATTGCTGACCTTTGTACCCTTGACTTTGGGCCTTCTAGAATAAGTGTGTATTATGGGCGGCACTTGTGAGGCCTTAGCAGTCCCTACTTTCCTTCTATTTCTAATAGAGTACCAAGCAGAGTGAGATCAAAAGATAGGATCAGGTGAACACTGCTTTCCTTTCTAGAATTTTTCACTTGTATGGTTGTACCCGTACTATTAAGTAAATCTTATGTTCGTGCACTATTGACTTTAGAAACATTACCCCCGGGCTGGGCTCTCGCGTGTCCGGAGTCCGATCAGATGGGGAATAAAATTTAAATCTTTTTTAATACAAGGTATATGGTGCATAAACATGAGCAAGTACAGAGGCACACCACAAATGGTGTTCAAAAATACGCACAAGGACATTACTTCAGAATAATATGTGATCAGGATCATTGTTACAAGGAACGGAGAACGTTCCGGAACGTGGTACGGAAACGGGAACGCGGAACGCAGCCTCAGATGGACTCCTAGCCCACGTCCCACGTACCACGTACCCGTTTCGCGTTCCGGGACGCGTCCCCTGGAACGTGAAACGTGGCCACGTACCACGTTTCCGGTATCAATGATCAGGATATTCCCTCTATCACTCGCTCTATATATATTCTGGATAGGTAAAAAAAAGATAATAGGCAGCTTGTCCTGCACCAGCCCAACCCACCATAAGATTCACATATGTTAGGCGCAACAAGGGGAAAGGCAGCTTTGGGATTCCACATGAAGTTAGGAGAATAGTGACGTTGAGGAAGGTGACGTGGGGAAGTATCTGGGGCCTGGGGGTCAGAATGTCAGAGGGAATAATATTTCTAGGATCTATAAATAGGGGGGAAGGGAACTAATGAAAGGTATCAAGAAATTGGAGAAAATTAGTGTAATCATTGGGAATGAACCAGACACTGGAAAGCTGTGAACTTGTTCATAGTATTTGAAATACAAAATACAATCTTTCCTTCTCTCGATCTTTTCCACTTGTCTTTGTTGCTTAATTCTTGTTTGTGATAGGATCTTACTAGTCTATAACACAACTCTCCTCTTAATACCCCTTAATACAGTCATCCTAGTTTTCAAAAGTGAGGTCCAGGGAACAGAGAGGAATTAGCCTCATTGCACGAGAGCTAGGCACAGCGAGTCATGGAAGAGTATTGGGGAAACCGGGCAAGATACCAGGTGTGCCTTTGTCACCTAGCCTTGTTTCCACGACCTTATCTTGAGATATCATCTTACACATCCAACGAAGGGCAGATACCCCCCTCCCCCAAGCCAGAATTTTAACTTTGTACAAGAAGTTCTCCAGCCAATTGAACATTGTAAACTTCTTCCTGAACATAATACTCTAAAGCATGACATTAAGAACTCGAGAGACACTTCATTAGCTTCCCCAGCATTCCCATGATCAATTTCAGCAAATGAAACAACAACTATCCAAAGGCTGACTGCAAGTAAAAGACAGATGACCCTAATGACAGTAGAATTAAGGAAGAAGATGATGATATTTGATTTATAACAATGGAAAATTACAGAAAATATAAAAGATAGATTATCAAGTATTCGAGTGACTTGACACACTCCCAAACTAACCACTAAATTGAACTCTCCAATATTTTCTTGATGCCCTCTCCTAACACTAATTCCTCCTATTTATAGAGCTATTTACTTACTTACTCCCCAAGCCAACCTAATAATATTGTACTACCCATATTACCCTCCTCCTAAACCAATCTATTACAATACCGGCCGCCCAAACTTCCACCTTGTCCTCAAGGTGGATAGAAATTGGCTTTATCTTCTCGACGTCGGCAACAATGGGCGAGATCCCACTTCACCTTGCCCGTGAAAGAATGATCTTGCTGTTGGTCAGTGGTTAAGTACAGTTGCTGGTGCTCCCTGGTGAAGTTCATTATGAGTACCAATGACTGATGGATGGACAGGAACTTTGGTGGGTTTTTTTAGAATTAGAGACGTGTTAAGCAGTCCTTTATGGTGTTCACGCACGAAACAAAAAACCTGCTCCAATTTATGTTGTAGCTCCTCCTCAGATAGTTCTTTGGCTAGCTCGAGTGTCACACTTGTGATGACAGGGTCCAGGTATAAGGAGGACTTCGTGGATTGTTTTGATGCTTTGGTGCTGTGGGTTTGGAGAATTTGGATGGGGAAATCCAAAAAGAAACTGGGCTGCAAAATAAAAATTTGGGTGGGTTTGATGAAAAGTGGGTTAGAATTTGAATGGGTTTCCCCAAGTGCAGGCCTTTTCTCATCAAGTATTGAAGGGGTGTTAGTAATATAGAATGGGTTGAGTTGATTAAAAAGATGAAGAGTAGAGAAGGTGGGTTTAGAATTTTGGGCCTCCAAAGTGGGTTGGGTGACTTGGGTCTTATTGAATAAAGCAATATTACCTGGTAAAGGAGTAGTAGTTAACACGTGATTTCTTGCTCCCTGGTAATTGCTTCCTTGGGTAATTACAGCATTGCCCTTACAACCAACGCCCACCTTTACATAATCAGGGACACCATTTACCAGAATGCCCTTACTAAAAGCATCTTCTTCTAGTGCCTTCTTCTGCAAGCCAACATAAATCCCAGCCAAATTTCTTCTCTCATGGTCATCTTCTGCAATTCCACAACCAGAATTCTCGCCGGCCACGAAGCCTGAATAACCGCCGGTTTTCTCACCGGAAAAAATTTTACCGGGGCCACCACCTGACCCACACGCTGCCGAACCACCTTTCACAAATCCTCCTGTGTTCACGCTGCCATAGATGGTGGTTCCTCCTTCATACTTACACTTTCCGGCCACAAAGCCTGGACCACCACCAGATCCGCAACCCACACTTTTTCCTGCGTTTTCTCTTCCTCCTTTTCGCCTACTAGTGACTCCAATTTTTAGACCACCTCGACCTCCACCGGTAAAGCCACCTCCAAAATCACCATGCCGTCCACCCAAACTTCTTCTTCTTTTCTGACCAGTGGACCTATCGGTTCGGCCTCCAACCCTTCTACCGGGAAAAGAGCCGCGACCACTTCCTGTATAACCACCCTCAAAAATGTTGTAACCACCCACTGGTCCACTGCATCTGGCGCATCTACCACCAGATTTGCCATCATCAAAAACTTCTTCCACTTGGATTTCTTCTTCACATGACTGTTGAGAGTCATTGGTGGTCGTTTTTACCACCTCTTTCTCTTCCAACACAGAACCCGGTTTTATGTGAGATCCACCATTACGGTTCACCACCAATGAGTGGTTGTCAGAAACACCACAACCACCAAAAGAGTTACCCGCACCTAATGGTGTCATTGTCTCCCTTGCGGCTCTGGTACGTCGCTCTTCCACCACCAAAGATGGAAGAACTGGTCACTTGGATAGGATATGGTGAGCTTGCTGCCACTCCGTGCACAATATCGCCGACGTATTGTGTATCACACCAGCCAACAGATCTTGTCGAGTGGAAATGGTGCATCACCTGCTCCTTCACTTCTTGCCAACTGAAGAACGGTCGTCGCCGGTGTTCCCGTTCGAACCACAGTTGTGCGTCGCCGTCAAATGACATTATAGCAGCTTTAAGCTTTGCCTCCTCATTCAATTGAAAGAAACTGAAGATATCCTCTAATTCAGAGATCCAAACTTCAGATTCTCTTCCATTAAACTCCGGAAGTTGAAGCTCTCGCCGGATTCTCTGCTCCACTTGGAAGGTTGAAACTCCTCGATCTCTTTTGCGCGAGATGAAACCAAATTCTTCACAGATCCATTTTTGCATCACAGCAGCTCCTTCGTTCCCAGCAGACTCCATTGATGTTATGTTTTTTTTTTTTTTTTTTAAAATGAAAATGATGAAAAATCAGCTTAACTTCCGTGAATCGAACTGCTCTGGTACCATTTGTAATGAACTGGATATTTGGACAGTAGAATTAAGGAAGAAGATGATGATATTTGATTTATAACAATGGAAAATTACAGAAAATATAAAAGATAGATTATCAAGTATTCGAGTGACTTGACACACTCCCAAACTAACCACTAAATTGAACTCTCCAATATTTTCTTGATGCCCTCTCCTAACACTAATTCCTCCTATTTATAGAGCTATTTACTTACTTACTCCCCAAGCCAACCTAATAATATTGTACTACCCATATTACCCTCCTCCTAAACCAATCTATTACATTTCCTTTGTCAAGTGCACTTTGCCTCACAGCCCCCACAACTTGGTGTCGAGAACATATTCAGACGCTTTGACTACCAAGATCGTTACAAAGAATCGGTCATGTTCACCAAGGGGTAAGATCTAAGTATTTAGGAAAATGACAATAATATAAACCCTGGCTGACAAACCAACCCACTACTCTATTATCTTCCTTAATTATGATTCATTGAAACAGTACCATTATGAACTAGTATTCAACATTAACAACATTAATTCTACATATGTCCAAGTGACTAAACTACCGAGAGCAACTAATCCTTTTTGTGGTAACTCCTTGCTCGTTAGGTAACTTGATAATGCTTTCCTCCAGTTCCTAACCAGATCTAAGTAAGCCGCTTAGAAGGTCTTACACAAAGTTATCGCCTTCAAAATAAACTTGCTTATGGATGATTGAGATTTATTAGCCATTGGTGATTCTGAAGGACACTATTCATCCAAGGGATAATGAGAGGCTACTTACTGCTCCAAAACTTCCCTCTTATTCCCTGAAGCACATTTGTCTGGAGGTAAGGCACTGCGCTTTTGTGACCTCAAGGAAGCAGGCCTATAGTTCAAATTTTTAGAGGAGGGAAGCCATTTAGTCAAATTTTCCATCAAAAGAGTGAAGAGGGAGATAAAGACAATAAGACTGCGAAAAGAGAAAACACAGACATGGTGGAGCAATTCATGATGACCAGATCTTCAATTTAAGGAGCCTCTCTCTCAAATCTCTCAGTTTCTCATTAGTCTATTCTGTATCTCTACTTTTGACTATCTCCTTTCTCTCTCACTTTATTTCAAGCAACACTTTTGGTCGGCTAGCGACTCAATTTCTTTAAGATATGGGTCCACATTCATAATTGAGCCTTCAACCAAAGAGAACTAACAGTGAAATGTTAGGGTTTTCGGTCCTCAAAGAAAAACCTTGATGGTGAAGTTCTTTGTACGCCAATGGTCAAAGATTTGCCAGCTTTGAATTCCTTTTATCATAAAAAAATCTGCACAAACTAAAAGTAACTAAGGCCTGCAGTGTACTCTGCTACCCTACAGACATATGATGCAAAGAATTTTGTTTAAGAAAATTGTGCATCGCATACATCAAGCGCCTTTACCTGACACTTCGAACCTCATCTCGAAGGATCCCATATGCAATTACACCTCAAAGAGCCTTGCATAATTTTGAATCAGACTGAAGGTACCCAGGCAGCTTCTTGTAACATAACTTCAGACTCTGCATTGGTCTCCCACTAGGCCTTCAGGACAAGTGTGCTAATTCTAAAACTTAACTTACAACCTATCACATTTGCAGGTAATTAATCTTGAATAGATACAGCCTATGGTCCTGGTGGGTGATGGCCATTGAGCCAGCCAAGGAGTGTTTACTGAGGACTTCATTGCAATGTTCACTACCCCAAAAGAGTCTTTCGAGCAAGAGTTATACTCTTAAAAATTGGGCTTCCTCGAACATTTCTAGGCATAGTGTCATCGACTGTATAGATGGCTATTATTCACGACAAAGGACATCATAGGTTTCCCAATCGCCTCACAAGAAGTATGTCTACAATTCAGGAAAAAGGCTACTAGATGAAAATTCTATCCTGTTAGCTTCAATAGCCCCAAAATGAGTCCCATAGAAATAAGTATGACCTTCAAGAAGGGTTTTCTAAAGTAATTTAGACCAACGCCATACTTGTACCAGGATCCTTGAACCACTTCTTAGCATCGTATAACAAATCCCTTTAACTTACAATGTTAAGCAATCATGAGTTTGGTGTCAATTAAGTCCATGCTCATCAAACAATCCACGCCCATTCATATGTACATCCCTGAACAATAATCCATCAAGCCTCAATATACTTTGTAGTCATCAGCAATCCGAAGGCGATTTCTGCTGCAGTAGATCCATAAGGCTAATATGGACTATAGAAAATCTTGGCAATTGATTTGACACCCTAAATAAATTTCCTTATAAGTTGTGGAAAAATGACTTATGCTTTCCTACCATTTTAGCCACCGTTGCCCAAGTGGAACATGTAATGACAATCACAGCCACATTTTAACAAATAAAGTTCAAAGATATCATCTTGCTAGTATGTGCGATTAACTTTATAAACCTGCTTAGTAGTGCTAATACCCAGTCAATTACAGTTCATAGTTGTCTCTAACATCTCAACTTTATACATTGAGAACAGTTAAAAATTACGAAAATTGGTGACTTTGAATTGGTTATGCCACGAAAGTAGTTAAATTTGGCGATAGTATTACGACAAATAAGTAGGAGGGAGAAAGTGACCTTGATTTGATAGTGTTTGATGGGGTGGGGTTGAAGAGATTTGGCGTCTACATCATCGTCATCAGACGCAGGAGTGGGAGTAAGAGTAGGAGTACCCAAAAAGGCGGAGGCAGCGGCGTTAATGGCGGCTTTCCATTGCTCATCGCCGTCTTCATCTTCACTGCTACTGCTGCTGCTGCTGTGATGTTCTTCTTCCATGTTGTTGCTATGTCTTCCTCTCCACTGCTTTTGGGCTTCGGCAGCCAATCCCCCCCCCCCATAGGTAAAAAGAAATTGGATATGAGTTAGTCACGTTCGTTTTATTGGACTGAATAAGTCTGAACTGAAATGAATAAGTTTGAATTTAACTGAAATGTATAATTTTGAATTGAACTGAACTGAATTGAGTATTATTAATGGAGTAATTACAAGTAGAGTAATATTTTTATCATCATTGATAATGATAATAATTAATAATATTAATGATAATGATAATAATAATAATAATAATATTAATATTAATACTAATACTAATAATATGCATAATAATAATATTCTTATGAATTGAGTAATATTAATAATAACAAGTAGAATAATAATGATATGAAGTAATAATAATATTAATATAATATTTTCCTCCAAGATTCTTATATTCGCAAGTCAATATATACAAAACCAATAAAGATGTTTCACGCCTAATACAAGAAGAAGCAAGCATGCATGACTCCTAATTCTAAGCGGCGAGAATATTGACTTGCCTAATTTACAAAATACAAAACTATATTTACATATATTTGACTACTCCCATATTTTACAAAACTATATTTGACATATATTAAAAAAAAATATTGCTACAATCAGGAAACTTTGAATAATATCTTCGGAAAAAAATCCCACTTTTTATTGATGAATTTGGGATTTTACCAGAATATGCTATAATATTGCTTGAAAATCGCACTTCCCTCCGGTGCTATTGCTTCTTCTCATCCATGATATTCTAGGTTTTGTTTGTGTCTCCCAAAAATAACAATATATATATATATATATATATATATATCATATATGTGTGTGTGTGTGTGTGTGTGTGTGTTTTTATATGTTTACAAGTTGTTTGGGAATTAAGCAGTGACTTCTACAGATTTCTTCCTCCAGGTCAATTTATAATAATAATAATAATAATAATAATAATAATAATAATAATATAATAATAATAATAATAATAATAATAATAATAATAATAATTTAATAATAATAGTAATAATAATAATAATAATTATTATTATTATAATAATAAATAATAATAATAATAAGTTGTAGTCTGAACTGAACTAAATAAGTCTGAACTGAGCTAAACTGAATTGGTCCGAACTGAACTGAACTGGTCCAAACTGAACTGAACTGATATGAACTGAACTGAAATGAATTTCCATTTATTCAATCCAAAAGAATAGATCCTAATTAAGCATAAAAGTTTACATTAAAACGAATCAATTAATATCTTATGTTTTTTTTGTGACAACATCTTATGTTGATTATATGTTTTCTTACATGGTACTAACTAAATGTAGTTAAAGTTTAGATATCTATTAACGGGTTGTCTAATGTGCACCCGTAGACGCATGTTAGCTATGAGTATAACTTACATTATAATAGAGAATAAAGTGCATATGTGAACAACTCTTACATAAGAACGAGAGAACAATTGTATGGTAATCCATTTTGGTAAAAATATAATTATGTTTTTAGACATCACATAATATTTATTTAGACTAAAAATGTATTTCTTTAAAAAGATTGGCCCTACAAAGAAAAAGATTTGTTGTAGTTTAACCACATTGGAATATATATTGGTGAAAATGATTGTTACAAATTATTCTCACATTCTCATATGAGAATTGATCTTGCATGCCGATTCCCTATTACAGGCATTCCTCAACATGTGGCAAATAAAGCCCTTATTATAAATAATGGAATTCGTCTTTAGAACCTATGGAGATAGAAGAAGAGTGTATGTGCTTGTGTGTATGTGTGGGGGAAAGGAGCTGAAGTTTGTTACTTTCGATTTTAGTAATAGGGGGACTGTCGGAGATCTTAATTCTCGTTCCATCATTACAATGACAATTGTCCTTACTTTCAAAATTTCTTGTTCGAAGAAGGCTCTCGACTCGTCTGTTTGGGGGGTTCACAATAATTTGACTTTACTTTATTTCTCCCTCGTGAGCAATTTCTCATAGTATGCATGTTTGAGGCTATCGAGTCACTTAAAAAATGACTCTTGTAGTAATCATGAGCAAAAAATCCCATCTTTATTTGACTATATATGTTTGTGAGATTGCTCTTTAAGAGCACATCTTCCCAAAGTTTATTGCTCTTGTTTTTTATATTTGAAAGAGGTCGTGACATAACTATTAAAGATAGAGATGTGCTTTCATCAAAGGTACTCCATCCGTTTCCAAATTAATACAACTTGTCGACTTTTATACATGTCAATGCACTTAATTTTGCTATTGGATTTAATTATCAATTAGTAAAACTTATTTAGAAAAATGATATTTTGAAATCACATTTTGAGCCCAAATTAGTACATACACACGTCCATATGAAGAGGACCATACGCACGATGAACATGAAACACTAGATTATGTACACAAAGACCAATCCCAATGAACATGTAGCAACAGAGATGTACATATGTTCATTTGGCTTCAAGGCCGTTTTTTAGATTCTTATGGTCCTATTCTTATAACAAAATGAGGCCCTATTATAAGTAGAAGCGTGACTTGGGAAACTTTGGGAAAGAGGTATCAGTAATAAAAGAGAGAGAAAGTAGTATTCATTGTTAGGGGTGTAAGTTCGGTTTTTGGTTTGGTTTTGGGGCAAAACCAAACCAAACCAAAATAAATTCGGTTTTCATATTTCAAGTCCAAATCCAAACCAAAATTCGTCCCAAACCAAACCAAACCAAACCAAAATTACAAAACCAAAACCAAACCAAACCAAAAAAAGCGAAATTCTTTTATGATGCAAATTTTTTTTTTCAAAATCTTACAAATAATACGAAAATTATCAAGTTTCAAATCATCAAACATAGAAGAATTACTTCAAATTTCAACTAAAGCTTAAAATTGAAGTACTAGAACTAAAGATAATTGATAAAAACATCAAAACCCATATAGGATAGGCAAACTTCGGTTTGGTTTGTTTTTTTCCGGTTTTCTAAAATAAAAACCGAACCAAATCGAAAACCGAAAAAACAAAAATTTTCCAATCCAAACCAGACCGAATTTTGAAAAAAAACAAACCAAATTATTAATTCGGTTAGGTTTGGTTTGGTTTTCGGTTTTTAACCAAATAACTTACACCCCTATTCATTGTAGTTGAGAAAAATATCAGATTTTTTTCAGTTGGGCTTAACTTCAATACTGGGCCCCTACAAAATGTGGCCCTGTGCTGTAGACCTTTATGCACATGCCAAAATCCGACCCTGTTTGGCTTGTTATCCATGTACATGTATTCATTTGACTTGTTATCTATGTACATTTGGCTTGTTATTTATGTACATGTGCGCACTATGCTCTATGTACTACAGTACTAGCGTAATAGCGTGTGCACCATCTAAACTTTACATTTTGAGACTAAATCCAACAAAATAAGTTCAGCAAAAAATAAGGTGAAGGGAACAAACATTAACAAACGATATAGTATGTTGGTGTGCGCCCGTCGACAAGAGAAAAAAAAAACCAAAATCCAATTAATGAGAAGGGAAGAGACAAGAGTAATATGCTGTTAGTCTGCGCCTAGTCGGCTGGTTTTGTAGTCGGTGTTTGGCTATAGAAAAAAATCCGGCGAAGTGTGACCGGAACCCTAGAAAAGGTAAATCAGTTGGAAAAATTTCCGGCGAAAGACAAAGATGGGGAAGAAGCAGCATAGCAAAGATCGTATGTACATCACCACCACTGAGTGGGCTACTGAATGGGGTGGTGCCAAGTCCAAAGAACTTCGTACTCCCTTCAAACGCCTCCCTTTTTATTGTTGCGCGTAATTTTTTTTACCTCCTTCTTTCTTTCTCTATTTATATTTCATTTTGCTCTTATTTCATTTCAATTTCTCATGTTGGTTTTTTCATGTTTGAGATTTCAGTCTCACTTTTACGCCCTTTGAGATTCCAGTTTGCACTAAGGATGGCTGCGTTTTTGATACAATGTTAGTTTCTCTATCTATTTTGTTGTTGTTGTTGTTGTTGTTGTTGGGATTATTGAGGATGTTGAGAATTCAATTTAAAGTTTCTATTTTGTTTGAAATTTGTGGGTGGTACTGGTAGGCATATAATACCTTACATCAGGAAGTATGGGAAGAACCCAGTTACCGGAGCGCCGCTTAAGCTTGGGGATCTTATTCCTCTTGCATTTCACAAGAATTCTGAAGGTGAATTTCTTAAAAACTAGTGTTGTCTTATTCACTTGCAATTATTTTATCAATATGAATGAGAGTCAAATACGTGTATCTGCTCTTGCATCAGAGTGTTTGATTCTCACATAAAGCATGGATAAATGTGTATTGGCAAATGCCGACCCCCTCCGTGTTGGATTAGCAACTTTGAATTAGCAACTTTGGGTAGTGCTTGGTAGTGGATAGCAACTTCTGAATAGTACCCAGTAGTGGATAGAAGTTTTTTCTAAGTGTTTTCAGTTTGATGCTTTATTATGCGTGCGTGTCATTGCAGAGTTTGACAATTTGTTTCTTTTAGGGGAATTCCATTGCCCAGTTTTGAACAAGGTTTTCACTGAATTCACTCACATAGTTGCTGTGAAGACTACTGGAAATGTATTTTGTTACGAGGTTGGTTCATTTTCTTCTCTTTCCTCTCAAACATTTCCATAATAAGTTGTAGGATAACATGTTCTTTAGACAAGGCATTAGACTCCTAGTTTACCAAACATTTTACTAGTTTAGGGTGTTGATAAATATGGAGAACTGCTGGAAACCCAAATGTTCACTGATTTGCAACTTTAACTCGTATGTTTTGAATGGTTTTGTTGAACTTTGTGATTTTAACTCCTAGAAAAATAATGTAATTTTTACAATTACTTGCTAAAATAATGTGGTAAAATATTCAATGCGTGATAACAAACAATCCTGGAGAAAAAGTAACATGAAAATAAAGATTTTGCTGTCGACTGAAGTTTGATAAATGAAAAGTAGCTTATCTTTTTGAAACATAGAGAAACGGATATGTTTTCCTGTCCAACAAATAGAGGGAGTATGAGTCCTGTTTTAAGTATGGCATTCTAACTCGAACTATAAGCATACTTCATCACTATGAACCAGTCTTTTACAAAAAAATGTTCATATCTTTTGGCATGTCTATGGAGAAACCATGTGAGCAGTACACTTTTTCTTATTTTACACACTTGCTCCTATCAGAAAATTATTACTTGGAGCAAGCAATTAAGAAAGAGGCATGTTTAATAGAACACAACTTTAATATTTGGAAGAGGAAAGAGGATTAAGACATCCTCACATATTAATGATGTAATTTATTTTGGGACAAAGAGAGTAGTAAAAAATCAGATAACATAATTCAAGTAGTCATATATTTAAAAAACTTCTACACCATTATTAACTATATTTTTTTGAATGAGTTTGTACAAAATTCAATAAAAAGGTCGAAATCTCATATTTGATAAAGGACTGAGGATCCTCAATTCTTACCATTAAGATATATAAGGGGCCGTTTGGTTGGCTTAACGGAAAGGGAATCCAGAGGATAGGAAACAAGAAAGAGAATTTGGATATTTTATATGGATATTAGGGTAGAGAATGAAAAATCATTCCCTTTTTTTATGCTTGGTTGCTGTTGTTGAAAGAAAGAGAAAAGGCCTTCTCGACTCTCTTTCTCCACCATCATCCTTCATCCCCTCCCATCATCTCCTCCTGTCCTTTCTTTTCCCCTAACCCATCCATCTTCCTCAGTCTCTGTCACGTCAACCCCCCAAGGTTCCATTGTCCTTTTCCTACTATTTAGTGGTCTTTTGGAGGTCATTTTCAGCCATGGAGGGGATGGATCTCAGGATCCGAAACCTCAATGGTCGACTTTGGAAGTCTGAAGTCCAAAGCTAGTCGGATAGATATCTCTTTAATCTTGGTCAGGTTAATTTCTCCTCTCTCTATATATTTGGTTTTTGCTGTGGCTATTTAGTTAAGCAAAAGAAAGGTTGGTGGTCTTAGGGAGGTGGATGGAGACTGAAGGGTTAAACAGATGGTAGATTGTTGGTGTATGTTGGTTAGGGTTTGTAGTTATGCTGGGTATAAGAGTTTGAATATAGGTTATGATGGGGTATGATTTGTAGGGTGGTGCTGCTGGTATAACATGGTGATTACTGGCGGTAGCGCTAACATGCTGGGTGGTACCTTAATCATCCAAATAGAGGGAATTCAAATTCCGGGGGGTGGGAACCTATTAAGGCGAAAGGGTGAAAGAGAACCATATAAGTGTGAAACAAACAACTATAAAGGGATTTGAGAGACTTGATTTTCTTTTCTTTTTCCTGATAATCCTTAACAGCCCCTAAATATTTTACCAAGAAATTGTAGCAATAAGATATTGGAACTTTAAGGATATTCTGATGCGCTTGCAAATTCTATGTATGCTCAAAAAGCTACCTATAGACCTTAATATGTATGCGTTACTTGTACAGGCAATTAAAGAGTTGAACATCAAAACGAAGAATTGGAAGGAGCTGCTCACAGAGGAACCATTTACCAGGGATGATCTTATAACAATTCAGGTGACTAGAGCTTTGTAAACATTCTTCTGTATGCCTGCTCTTGAATTATGCTTATTGTCTCTACTAAGTCCACTGGCATTTCTGGAATCTGTGTGCAGAATCCTAATGAACTTGATGCCAAAAAAGTTCTAGATGAGTTTGATCATGTGAAAAAAGGCTTGCAGCTTGACGATGAAGGTATTATACAAGTCTAAATTAAATTCTTGCTTGTAGCTTGTTTTTGCTTCTTTGGTTAGGTTTTGACATCTTTTTACTCTTGGTCAGAACTGAAAAAAATGGAATCAGATCCAACATATAACATCAATGTGAGTGGAGACATTAAGCAGATGCTTGCAGAACTTGGAACAGAGAAAGGGAAACAAGCAGCATTGCTTGGAGGAGGTGGAAGCAAGGCACAACAAGAAAGAGCCGCTGCACTGACTGCGATTTTAGATGCAAGATCACGTATTGTAGATGATTCTAAATCAAATGGAAAATCTGAAAACAGACAAGGTTATAGTATTGTAGATGCTGCATCTGCGTCCGTACATGGAAGAAGTGCTGCTGCAGCAAAAGCTGCCCCAGCTGAGAAAACTGCTGCCCGTATAGCTGCCCACATGGCTGGTGAGAGAGCTCCTATGAATGCAAAGCTGGTTAGATTCTTCTCTCTCTTGTTTAACTTGGAATTCTGGAGTGATGCTTTTGTTGCATTTTACTTGTCTTTGCCCTGTCGGCTTTGCAGCGCTTATTTATTAGTTGTAATATGCTGCGGTTCTGTGTTCTACGTAATCACCCATAGCTTCATGATGCTTCATAAGAAAAGACAATACCGTGCTTTCATATATCTTCTTATGTTACTTAGACTCTTGTTCTCTCTTCAAGTTTTCATGTCAAGTCCGAGCCATCCGACATGGTTATGGATCCTTCATACTTCTTCTTGGACCTAAATTATGGAAGTTTTCATCAAATAGCGACTTCAACACTTGGACATGTACCTGGGTCCTGAGTTTGAGAGGAATATCCGGACATAGGTATTTTCCCACTTGAAACATGGAAAAGCACCCGTTATGCTGTTTCGGGGTTTATGAGATGTTTATATCCAGCACCTAGAAAGGGATATGAGAGAACAGGGTGACTGGAGGGGAGAGCAATTGAGGACAGAGCAAGTGAGGAGAATGATGCTTGATGAAGTTTTATTGAAGAGTTTAACTGTTAATAAAAGGTTAATAGCAAGTAGCAATTCGTGTCACTGGGAAATAACGGGGTGGATGAAACCGTGAGACTGAAGGGTGGGTTTGTTTTATTTTCATAGTAAACCGTTTATCTAATGTAGATGCCGAAGGCTCGTATGGCTTTGATTAATGAAAATTAGTGTCCCTTGGTATTGCCTTCAAAAAAAACCTTTTATCTTCTCTATTTCTTTTCTTGTCACAAAAGAACCAATCTCTATTTTCTACTATAGTGAAACAGTACTGTCTCTCTGTGTCTAGTATGTATGGACCTATATATGTTTTGGTAGATATTTCCTCAATTTCTAGAAAGTACTTTTGGAAAATTGTTCTCACACTTGTATATCCATTTACACACATTTGCCATTTCTGTGCTACATAGCTTTCCTTATTTTTCTTTTTTATGTGGCCATATGCTGGTGTTGTCATATGTAGCGATGTACGAACGACCTCGTTAGAGCGTTAATGTAGATTCCAGTCTTTACTCCTGTTCAAAGTTTCCTTCATATGAATAGTAATATAAGAATGGTAATATTATTTTGTTAGATTTGAATAGTAACAACGATGAACACTACTAAACATGTCAAAAGAAAAAGATATGCACCATCCTCTCTTATTATTAGTCCCTTTGTCTCTTCTTAATAGCTTTATTTATTGTGGTATTATGTAATTGCTTTATAGAAGAGATTTCATAGCCTCAATGTTTGTGGGTCACAGGTGAAAAGTCGTTACACAACTGGTGCTGCTTCAAGATCCTTCACTTCAACTTCTTTTGATCCTGTCACAAAAAATGAATATGAATATGTCAAAGTTGAGAAGAATCCCAAGAAAAAAGGATATGTGCAACTGCATACAACCCATGGTGATATAAATATCGAATTACATTGTGACATTACCCCTAGGACGTGCGAGAATTTCATCACTCTTTGTGAACAAGGATATTACAATGGTGTAATATTTCACAGAAACATAAGGTATGCTGGTACGGTGACAAGTCACCGTTCCCTTGTCTGTTTGTCTGAACATTTACTGTTGATTAGCTCAAAGCCTCAAACTAAAGGCTGGTTCTGTGATGTAAGGAATTTCATGATTCAAGGAGGTGACCCAACTGGTACTGGAAGAGGGGGCGAATCAATCTGGGGTAAGCCTTTCAACGATGAGGTGAACTCAAAGCTGCTTCATACTGGAAGAGGTGTTGTTAGTATGGCAAATAGTGGACCTCACACAAATGGTTCTCAGTTTTTCATCATGTACAAATCCGCGAACCATTTAAACTACAAGCACACTGTATTTGGAATGGTTGTTGGTGGCTTGACCACACTTGGGGCGATGGAAAAAGTTCCAGTGGATGATGATGACCGACCCCTGGTGAGTGCAATTTTTCATTGGTGGTAGTTTTACATTACTGTGTCTGAGCAATGATCACCTAGTTGGATGGTTTTACTAGTCACAATTTCTCTCTTGCTAGTATAACTGGGATACCTTCTCCTTCTACACTCTGGAACGATTGCTTACCAGATAGAAAAGGAGGAGGATCTAATTTTAACAAAAAAATCAAATTTATGGACTGGTTACTCGCAATCTTGCATGACAGAATAAATTGCTAGTACTTTTGAGTCTCATAGCTTCTTTTTCTCACAACGACTTTCACATCTTACACCTTTACAAAATAGTGCCCAGAGAATCAGTTTGAAGTTGCTTCCTGGTAAGCCAGTGATGCAGATTTTAGATTTGTCATTGTTGTATGTATCATCTTTGTGATCAAAATTTAAACACTCCCTCCCAAAAGGAAAGTTAAAGAAAAGAATTTTAATAAATATGAGTGTTTTTTGGCTATGTTACTTCAACACCTTGATTTAACACAGAAATTGTGTGCGTGTCGTATCGCGTCCGACACGACACTTCACTTGGATACTTGATTACAAACTAAAAACTTGAGTTTTTTCTACAAAATGGCCGTGTCGGACACTTGGATACCTGTATCCGAGTAGACACTTGATCCGTGTCTGGGTAACATAGTTTTCTAGTGTATTGATGCTGTAAAAAGAACTAAAGAACTGATATAATTATGCCATCTGTATTTTGGTCACTACTCACTAAGTCACCCACCACAGGGTAGCTTCCTGGCCGAGTCATTAGTGGAGTACTGCTGAAGAATATTTGTCATCCCTGAATTTATCAGTATTGTCAGGCTCATTAATATGCCTCAGGCCCCTTGTTCAAGCCATGTATTAGGGTTTTACCTCTCTCTACGCAGTCTATCTCTCTCTCTCTCACACACACACACACACGTGCAAGGGCTGTTATAGGAGAAACTGTCGGCTGGCTGGTTCTGAATGTATGTTGATCATAACAGTTTGTTTTTCCAGGAAGAGATTAAGATAAACAAGGTAACTATTTTTGTCAACCCTTATGCTGAACCTGATGAAGAAGAAGAGGAAGAGAAATCCAAAGAGAACAAGGCCGAGGATGAAGATAATGTGAGTTTTAGAGACTTGTGCCATGCAAATTTACCACTCCCTCTCTTTCTTCCCCCCCGTTCTACAGTACAAGTAATAATACTTGTCGAATCTCATAATTTTGCGTCTATAAATTTCAGGAAAAGGTGGGATCCTGGTTCAGCAACCCAGGCACTGGTGCAAATGCGGAGACTGGCGGTGGTGGCGTCGGGAAATACCTTAAAGCAAGAACTATTCAAGCTGAACCAGCTACTGCTGACGCTAGTATTCCAGCGGTCGGTACTACAAAGAAAAGGAAAGCAGGCCTGATAGGAAATTTCAAAGATTTTTCTGCCTGGTAATTTTATATTCCCCTCAAATCTGCTGTAGTTGTAGTTATGTAACCCATAGGACTAACTGTAATATAAAATCATCTCTAGAGGATATAAACCGCCATTACACAACAGTTTACTAGTGATATTTAGGCTAAAATTTTGATTTGTTAAAACTTAATCATGAAATGAAAAAGATGCAAATCGTTGCAAATTGGTTCCTAGAGAGGATTCCTTTCAGAAAATTTGTACAATCACCAGTGCTGAATTCGTCCTTGTGTATGATTTTCTGTAATGTTATGTTGTGTACTTTGTTCATTGTAAATCCATCAACTCCACCATTGGAGGAAGCCGGCTTGTGCATTGGTTGATGAGAGAGAAATATTTATATATGGTCTGAAATTAATATGCGCATATACTATTTAGGATGTGAATAAAGTTGTCAATTTTCCTAATCTTGAAATACCTGAGTTTTGATTGTAATTTTTTAGTGTGTCATTAGTTATAATTGAAGTGATAATGGAATTGACTTAAGCCATGATAGTCCTTTTGTAAAAGGAAAAATTGACAATAGAGGTCTGAACTTTGGGTGATAATTTTTAAAAGGTCCGAACTATTGATTAACCCGTGTAGGTCCCAACTTTAGGTGCCTTAATTTTTAGCGGGCCTCGGCGACTTAAAAATCGAAGATTTTTTTTAAATCTCACCTAGTTCCTACATCCCTCCCTCAATTAACCATTCTAGCTACAAGTTTTACAAGTGATGACTTTTATTGCCAAGTCACTGCGCCCGCTAAAAGTTAAGACTCCCTAAATGAAATCGTGTTAATCATCAGTATGACTTTTAAAAATTATCACCCAAAGTCAGAGACACTGTTGTCAATTTTTCCTTTGTAAAATCATGTTACCCCTATATCTTCTACTATTAAGAGACGAAGAGAATGTGAAAACTAATTTCAGACAAATACAATGAAGGGATCCTAATATGACCTATGATCTCAGAGACAACATAGGTGGTGATGATATGGGAAAGAAACTGTATCTGTTGTTTAAGAAGATTTGAGACATATTGTAGTATATAGTAGAGTAGTTTTTCAGTCAACTAACGTATACGGTATGCTTCTATATTTTAGAGGTGCGTTGACATTTCTAGCATAAAGAATTAGCTTCATTAGTTGGATCATAGTGGTGGTGTATTGGTTGATGCTACTAGCCGAAAGTTGTGGCTTTCTTGTCAAATTCATTGTCACAGTTTTTTTTTTTGGTTATCTATATGAGGCTTACAAATATATTTTATATTTGGAAAATTCTGCTGGCTATGAATTTTTATATTTTTTTTCACAATATACTAACCTCCGTTTCTAAATAAGTGCAAGAGTTTGACTTTCACGCTTGCCAACACACAACTTTGACCATAAATATCTCTAATTATGTATTTGTAAAAGTTATAAAAAGTTGATATCATGAAAATATTCATTGAAACAAATTCAACAACATATTAAATGATCATTTTTGTTTTTATATATTAGTAAAAAAAATAAGGTCAAAGTGAAGTGTATGAATAGTGTAAAAGTCAAAGTGTTGCACTTAAAAAGAAAGAGAGGAAGTATTTTTTAACTTTCTTTTTGCCATTTTATGATTATTGACTTGTTGAATTTAGCCAACAACTTCAAGGTTTTTATACAGAGAATCTTCCCAAAATTTTCCAATATATATAAAAAAAATAGTCACGTGTGATTTTATTTGATTCGTCTCATTAAGTACTTTAATAGTATCAGTTTTTTGTAATTTTTAGTTACATGTAATTACATACTTCCTCTGTTTCAAAATACTTGACACACTTCTCCGAACATGCTCTCCAATGCATAACTTTAACTATTAGTATCTTTAATTTCCTAGATATAAAATTATAAAAAGTTGATATTTTGGAAGCATATGTCGAGACGAATCTAACAGGATTCCACATGACTATATTTTTTCTTACGTAAATGTCACAAAATACTGTCAAAGGTGAGTGTGTAAATAGTGAAAAAGTCAAACTGTGTCATATATTTTGAAACAGATGAAGTATATTAATAGTTAAAGATGTGCATTAGTAAATATGCAAGTCAAACTAGGAAAATCAAAAAGGAATGAAAGGAGTATGGAGTAAGTATCAAACACATTATTGAAAAGCCATGTACTGTTATGGGGATGCTCTTTCTCTTCAACTTACAAAAATCATTGTCGACAAATGATAGTAGCTTTAATTAGCAAGCATTATTTACTTTTAGTAAAAATCTGTTTGAATCTGTTAACATTATCTATACATTGTATATGATCAAAACACTAGTGAAAATTAGCAAAATTTGATCCTGTAGGTTTTAATAATTTTGAACTAGCGAAATCATTTTTGAACTCAAAGGTGTGAGAACCTACCTTGGTAAACATGATCAGAAAGTAGTAACTTGCATTATTGGATGAGAAAAGTAACATGCATTATTGGATAAAATTAAAGTTGTGATTTCATCATTAAAGCAAACTTGTCCAGAATCCAGATCATATAGAAGGTCGGATTTGTGCTTGGAAAAGAAAGAGATCCTTCATTCCAGGACCCGCAAATCAGTGAACAAGGTTGCAGCTTGACATTAAAGCATTCACTAATAGTAATTATTAAGCCATATTGTATTTCACTTTCTAGGCCTAATTAAGTAAAATCAGATAAAGTGAACAATTTGGGTGCTTTTGAACTTGAACATTGTCCGTGGAAATCAGTCCAAAAACTGGTAATACTATCACAACAACAAAGAGACAAAACAAACTACATAAGTCCATCTTTTCGGCCATGTCATGTGATGAGGTTTTCTTGCAAAGAGGAAGCATACATGATACTCCTACATGTTATCATGAAAGTCATTTCTTGGACCCTAAGCATACAATTATTGTGATTTTCACTTTTCAGTGATGATTTGGATAATTATGATGATAATGAATTTTAAAGTAGTGCATTACTATTAATGCACAAAGTAGCATTCAAAACAAATATTGAGGTTTGAAGGTGGAGTTATATTTTAATCAATTTGTCAAAGAACTTGTATTTTTTGTATCAAGATGTCTATAATCTCTTTTTTGTTTGTTTTTGGCAACAAGTAAGCAACAAACACTAGAAGACTCAATAAGACAAACAAACAGACACCCTACACCCGATGTCCATGATTATGACCCTAACTAAGACAAAGACACTAATCATTATTAGAACAAAAACATACTTCCCTGAGAGCCCTGTTTTTTGAATGGTAGGGGTAGTGCAACGAAAGGGAGAGTTCCATTTTCCTCTTCAAACCTGCATGTCACCCAACGAAAGGGGGGTATCATTGAGATGTTTGATTTTGATATGAAAGTATGCGCCTTAAAAAAAGACATTGAGTGGAAGTAATAAACCTGCAGCTCCGGTCCTTGTTTTAATTTGACTACATCCGCTTTGGAGAGTTTTAAATACATTTTTAGTGTTCTTCTATTGACATAAGTAACCTTGTTACCTATAAGGACTCCACTAGGGGGGATATCAACTCGAGTATCCTTCATAATATTAACCTTTATACTCTCACCAACTTCTGTGATCTCTTTTGTTATACTAATGTATCTAAGACCCCTTATCTAGCAAGCCTTGGTCATCTGACAAGCGAAGTAACGAATTTTAACAGTTAAAATAGAATATGAATAGAAAAAAATGTAAAAGTAATTGCGTAGTTTCAAAACTAATACTAACATTTTGTCACATGTAGTTTGGCTTTATTCTTAGATATTTAAGCTACTCCAAAAATTTCAGTGCGTCAAACCACGAGTAGTTAAAGTATGCAAGCTTTCGGCTTGTGAATAAATTTATATGCATAAGCCATAAAGGGTCGAAAATGGAGGTGATAGTTTATGGTACTCAAAACATCCTCCTCTTCTTTAATTTACCTAATTTGTTTCCGCTAAAATACTAGACCAGATGACAAAGTTATAATCTGACTTGTTATGCGTGGGACATGAATTTAATTAAGCACATGATTAGCCGAGCTAGCGGTAACAATCTTGTCCACTAACACCATTCTTTAATTCCTTTAAATTTCTGAAAGATTTTTCAAAAGGTCTAAATAGAGAAAATAACTAATGTCCACGTGTAGCTTCATTGGCAAAGTTCTCTAATATTGTCGAATGTAATGGTAGTACGTACCAAAACTAAACTAACCAATTAAAGTATTGAGTATATAATTTAACATTCTTTGGGGGGTTTGGATATAAAGAGCCCATGTGCATTGAGAAGTAGGAAATTTTCAAATATCTACTATGGTATGGTACCCATTCCCCTTTTTGGACAACAAAGGGAAAAAAACCAGCGCAAAAGCAAAGGTAAGTAAGCTGAAAATTGGAAAAGAGACATACATTATACTAGTATCAAAGCTATACTGACACAGATTGGGTAAATAAAGAGTAGGAGAAGAATGTAATAAATAATAATCCAACTGAAAATGAACTTGACATGAACATGTTTGAGAATGGAGTAAAAACTTTTCTTTCTTAGGGCTATTCATATGGAAAGAGGGGAATGTAAACTCGTTACTTAGGAGTTAGGACGATAAGTGTTTGTTTGGTTCAAGCTATGCAATGGAAAAGGATACAAAATCAGATAGAGGAGGAGAAAGGTAATATAAATTGTTATCTTTATCGGGTGACGGGAGTCTGGTTCAAGTCATGGAATGGAAAGAAAATGGTTACTGTTGTGCATGTGCATGTTAAGTTTTGATGATGAAAAATAATATTACCTCTGGTTTCTATTATTTGCAACGATTAGACATCTTCTCTCTCTACTTTATGTCAAATCGTTGCAAATAATAAAAACCGGAGGTAGTATAATATGTTATAGTATGAAAGTTTGTGACAGATGGTTGAGAAAGGAATAAATAAATGAAGACTTTGAAGAAATGAAGAATCAAGATTGAAGTCCAAGTTTATACGGTTTTTTCACCATATACCCCTGACTAATTCTTTTTTGCACCGTATACCCTCGCAAGTTTCCAAATTCACCATATACCCTCCACATTTCAAAGATTACATTAAAGTACCCTTTTGACTAACGGTGTTAGACTTCCGTTAGTCATTAACTTTTAATCCCCCCTAACCCTCCTAATTAACTAACCTAAACCTAAGTCAAACCCTAAGTCAAACCCTAACCCTAACCCTTAATCTAATACCCTAACCTCAACCTCCCCCTCCCCTACCCCCTACACCACCACCCCCTCCCCCACCCCTTACACCACCACACCCTTACCCCCTGTGGCCAGACCACCCCCACCACCCCTACCCCCACCGCACCGCCACCCCAACAGCCCCCTCCCTCCCCCTTCCCCCGTAGCCCCTCCACGCAAATCCCCCCACCACCCCCACCCACGCAAACCCCCTCCCCCTTCCCCCGCAGATCCCGTCGTGCTTGTTGCCCACAAACAGAACTCAAACCACGAGCCCAGAAAATCAAACGGAACTCAAATCGAGCCCAGAAAATTCGAGCCCAGCAAACCCCCCACCACCATCGCACCACCTCTGAAATCGTCGCACCACCCTCACACCACCTATGAAACCGTTGCACCACCCTCGCACCACCCTCGCACCACCCCGAAATCGTCGCACCACTCCTAAAACCCTAGCACCTCCCTTAAAAATCCTCGCACCACCCCAAAAACGTTGCACCACCCTCGCAGCACCCCTAAAACCTCGCACCATCATCGTACCTCCCGAAAAAAACGTCGCACCATCCTCGCACCTCCCCGATAAAAGCCAGATTTCGGCCCGCAACCACCTATTGACGTAAGACAACTTGACAGGGGGAGGGGGTTGCGCGATTTTGCAGGGGGAGGGGGTTGCTCAATTTTGCGGGGAGGGGGGGGTTGCGCGAGTTTGCGAGGGAGGTGAGTGAGACTTTGCGGTGCTTGCGGGGTGTCGGAAGGTGGATGGGGTTGCGGTCTTGCGGGCGGCGGAAGGGGGAGGGGGTTCGCGGCTTGCGGGTGGCGGAGGAGGGGGCTTCGGGGGTGGTGGGGAGGGGGACTTGCAGTGGGGGGGGGGGTGGGGTTGGAGTCGGGGGTGGGCGGTGGGGGATGGGGTTAGGGTTAGGGTATTAGGGATAGAGTATTAGGGTTAGGGTTAGATTTAGGTTAGTTAAGTAGGATTAGAGGGTGATTAGGGGTTAATGACTAACGGAGTTTAACGCCGTTAGTCATTAAGGGTAACTGGATGTATTTTTTCAAAAGTGAGGGGTATATGGTGAATTTCAAAAGTCGAAAGGGTATATGGTGCAAAAAAAAATTAGTCAGGGGTATATGGTGAAAAAACCGAAGTTTATATTGAATTCCAAGTTTAGTTACTATATGCAACATGTAATATGCTAGAACTAGATGATATATTATGTGCCAAGTATAGAAATATAAAATTAGGATAATTATTATTTTCTTAGAGTTAAGGAAATCAATAATTATGTTAATTTTATATATCTATATAAAAAGGAAGTTTAGTTTTAAAATAAAAAAGGATTTTATAAAAACTGATTTTGATAAAACGTTTTGTATATAAAAGATAAAAAATTTTTCGGTAAAAATCATAAAAAGTTTTTAAAGAATTTTGATAAGAAGGAGAAAAACTGATTTTTCAATATCATAAAGTTGTTTAATAAAAAAACTGATTTAAGAGTTGATCTAGTTAATATAAGATATGGAGAAATCCTTATCCTATTAGGAAAAGGAAAATCAGTTTTTTTTTATAAAAGATAAAATTGGTTTTTGAATAGGAAAAGAATTTTATCCCTTTATTTTAGGAATAAAAATTGTTCAAAAGATAATATATCTTGGAGAAGGATTTTTATTCAGTTCACCAAGATATATAAGGGATTGCAACTCAGTTTTATAACTCACGTTTTCAGAGAGAAAAAATCGGAGATATTAAGAGCTGAAAACAGTTTTCTAAGGCACAGAGTATAGCACAGAGTTCTAGTCAGGTTAGGAAACTAAAACAACGTTTGTAATTGTCCTCCATTTGCTTGAATAAGAAGCACGCTTTGAGGATCTTTTCTTTCTGTAATTTCATTATTATAGAGAGTGGCAACACTTAGAGTTAAGTATTGGGGAGCACTACTAGGGTTAGTAGTGGGGGAATCGAATTGTATCAAGAGTTTGGTATTTTACGATTCAAATAATAAAAGAGTAGTTTGTGTGGACGTAGATCTCAGAGGTGAGATTGAACCACGTTAAATTTATGTGTCTTATTATTTGATTTCATTGTTTTATTATTTGATATAATTGTTTTAGTGTTTGATTAAGTTTCGTTTGAGCAAAAACATTAATCGGAGAATTTACGAGTGAATAACACAGTGCACGGCACTGTGCCATAAGAGTGTTTTTGCGAAAATCGATTAGTTTTAGCTACTCAATTCAACCCCCCCTTCTTGAGTGTCACCTTGTGTTCCAACAAGTGGTATCAGAGCAGGCTATTCTCGAAAGGCTCATCCCTAGAGAATAGAAGTCATGAACATGCAAGATGACTCTCGAGATAGACACACAAAGTGCCCAATTTTTAACGGAAAAGACTATGGATGGTGGAAGGCTAGGATGAGGATCTACATCCAAGGATCGGATTATGAATGCTGGAAAGTCATAAGAAAAGGACCAATCCTTATCTAAATCAAAGATGCTGAAGGAAATATGGTCGACAAAGATGAAGATGACTACAATTCAGTCGACTATGCAAAAGCCGAAAAAAACTTCAAAGCTATGAGTATTCTCCAATATGGAATTGGACCTGATGAATATTCAAGGATCTCGGCTTGTACTATAACAAAAGAAATATGGGACACGCTGGAGTTGGCCCACGAAGGTACGAATGAGGTAAAACAATCTAGAATAGATTTGCTTGTCCAACAATATGAATTGTTTACTATGAATAAGGACGAATCTATTAAAGAGATGTTCACTAGATTTACACTAATCACTAATGAATTACGTTCTCTAGGCAAAACATATACTTCTGAAGATTTAGTGAGAAAGGTGTTAAGAAGTCTAACAAATCGATGGCTCCCAAAAATAACCGCTATTCAAGAAGCTAAGGATTTGACTAAACTTTCACTAGAACAACTTATTGGATCATTAATGACTCGTGAACTTGTCTTAGATTCTAAAAATAATGAACCAAAAAGTAAAGGTATAGCCTTGAGAACTGAATTGGAAATTGAAAATAGTGATAGTGAAGATGATATTGATTTTTTTACTAGAAGATTTAAAAATTTTCTCAAAAAGAACAAAAACAACAATCCTAGAAAAAATGAAAATTTCAAAGGTAAGAGCACTACATCTAACTTTAAGAAAAGTGCTACTAATTCGGGTTGTTTCAAGTGTGGAGAGTTAAATCACAGGATAAAGGAATGTCCCTTATGGAATGATGAGAAGCCTAAAGAAAAAAGGGATCAAACTAAGAAGGAGTTCAAGAAAGCAATGATTGCTGCCGTTTGGGGAGATTCGGATTCTGATGAAGAACAGTCAGAGGCACAGTGCCATGAAGAAAAATTATGTCTGAATGCTGTACAGACATCACAGAGAAGGGCACAGTGCCAGGACGACTCTCACTTGTGTCTAATGGCGAAAAGTTCAAACTACCAAGATGAAACTGAAGACAGTGAGGTAAGTCTTCTTTCTCTAAAACCTTCAATACATCTTCTTTCAAAAAACCAACTTGTTACTTTGCTGGGAAATATTATTGATGATTGTCACGAAATGAATGATGATTTTTCAAACATGAGAAAAGAGGTGAAAAATTTAACTAAGCAAAAGATTGGGTTGGAATTGGAATATAAGGATTTATTAAAGGATTGTAAAGAATTGATGAAAAAGAATGATGAACTTGAAAAAACTATTGAAGAGAAAAATGTTGAGTTAAATGCTTTAAGGTGCGAAAAGTCTCTAGTAAATGAAATTGTTAATAACACCGTGCCATACAATCGTGCTAGAGGCTAAAAAATTCGGATCCGGAAAATCAAATTGAATCGTTAAAACATGAGTTAACTGAGTTAAAAGAATCAAGACAAAGATCCATAATTATTCCACTTATGCTACCTCATGATGCTAAGTTAAGTGATGAACTTGATAAAGTTAAAAGAGATTTGGAAATTTCGAGAAAAAGAAATAGCGATCTAAACACTTCTGTTGAATTCTTAGAATCACAATTGACTATTGCTCGGAAAATGTATGAAAAATGGTTAGATGGTCAAAAAGCCTTAGAATATATCTCCAGTACAACTAGCAATCGAAACAGAATTGGTTAGGATATACCGACCAGAGGCACAGTGCCAAAATTTTTGAAAGAGACTTTCGTAAAAGAAAATATGTCGATCTACCTGAATATTTGATTTGCAACTTTTGTGGAAAGAATGGACATCTTATGGATAATTGTAATGCCAATAAAAAAAGTGTTGCAAAAAATGTAAAGTATGTAACTCAAATATGGGTTAGAAAAGACTTATTAGAAGCTCAACGAAAGAAAAAGGGACCCAAACAGATTTGGGTTCCTAAAATTAACAAGTGATCTTTTTTGCGAGGCAAACGTGAGAGGACGCAGCCTATGGTATCTCGACAAATGGCTGCTCAAGACATATGACTAGTGATAAATCTCAATTCCTCTCACTAGTAGCCTACCATGGAGGGTGTGTTACATTTGGTGACAACAAAAAGGGAGAAATATTTGGTATTGACAAACGTCGGCAAATCCCTAACACACTCCATAGAGAATGTGATGTTGGTAAGTGGTTTGAAAAAATTTGTTAAGCATATCCCAATTGTATGATTAAGGTAATTTCGTTGAATTTCATGCATGAATATTTTACAATATAATTTGTGGCTTTGGGATTAATTTCTCGGAAATTAGTTGAGTATTATGCTTGTTGTCCTCCTTTAAATATGTTAATTAGAGATTTGTTGATACGTGTTTTTGTGAAGCTTAGTGAGTAAAGATCTACTTGATATAAAGAAGGACTCGTAATGGTCTAATGATGCTGTCCTAATGTCATGATCCTAAGTTGCCGAACTAATAAGCTATATGATCCTAAGTTGCTGAATTTTTGAGCTATGAAATGCATATACTTTCTCCTATAGCAAGCTTGATCTTTAGCCCAATATTCGATTTTCTATTCATGAGTTTGACATTTGTGCCTCATTATTTCTTTCTTTCATATGTCCCACCTTATCTTTAATTCTCTATTATTATCCTTCTTTTCCCCACCCATTGCTCCAAAGTTCAACAAGTGCTTTTAATCTTGATTCATGATAATCTATGGGAAAGAACATTTTGATAATTTGATGGAAGAAAAAGACGCATCGCTTAGGGGGAACATGAAAAGGTTGGAATGAAACTCAAATACGTGAAAGAATGAACAGTACTGATTTACACTGTGCAAGGCACAGTGCCAGGTGATGTATCAAAAAGACAATGAGGTCCGAATTAAGTTATTATCTTTGATCTCTTATTGGTTGACTCTAGTAATATTGTATGGTCTCCTTCTCCTTCATAAAAAAAAAAAAAAAAGAAAAAGAAAAGAAAAGAAAAGGAGAATAAGACATTTATTTTAGATAAATTCTAGAGTTCAATTCAAATGTGAAGAACATTATCAAAGTTTTGAAGATCATCATTTTGGATTTCAGTATATCCGAAGCTTAGTTTTATTTGAAGGGAATAGATTGTTCGGTGGCACGGTGCCACACACGGTGCCACGTTGATGAAAGTCTTGTGATGCTTATTTGCGGAAGTTGAAAATATGAAAAAAGGGTTTAAGCACTTGTTGAGCCAATTGCCATTTCAAATCTTCAAGTTTGCATTACCTATATTCATCTTACATTCTTAGCCATCAACCCATGATCCTTCATGATTATTTCTTGCTTCAGAAATTCGGATTGTGAGTTGGGTTATATTTGTGCTTAATGACTTCGGATTGTGAGTTGGATTATGACATAGCACCAACATCCTTAGTATTTATTGCTTGAGCTACTTGAATTATTTCTACCGACTATATCTCACTGTCTCGCTAAACATGTTGATGCTCTCCTTTTTGATAATGTCAAAAGGGGGAAGATGGGTATAATACTTAGACTAATGAATAATTGGTTATCTTGGTTACCATGTTACTTGTGAATGATGTTATGCTATTTTCCCTTTATGTGATTAATGATGCATATTTTGAGGGGGAAAAGTGATTACTTAATAATATTATATTGAGTGTTTGTCATCATCAAAAAGGAGGAATTTGTTGTGCATGTGCATGTTAAGTTTTGATGATGAAAAATAATATAATATGTTATAGTATGAAAGTTTGTGACAGATGGTTGAGAAAGGAATAAATAAATGAAGACTTTGAAGAAATGAAGAATCAAGATTGAAGTCCAAGTTTATATTGAATTCCAAGTTTAGTTACTATATACAAAATGTAATATGCTAGAACTAGATGATATATTATGTGCCAAGTATAGAAATATAAAATTAGGATAATTATTATTTTCTTAGAGTTAAGGAAATCAATAATTATGTTAATTTTATATATCTATATAAAAAGGAAGTTTAGTTTTAAAATAAAAAAGAATTTTATAAAAACTGATTTTGAGAAAACGTTTTGTATATAAAAGATAAAAGTTTTTTTCGGTAAAAATCATAAAACGTTTTTAAAGAATCTTGATAAGGAGAAAAACTGATTTTTCAATACGATAAAGTTTGTTTAATAAAAAAACTGATTTAAGAGTTGATCTAGTTAATATAAGATATGGAGAAATCCTTATCCTATTAGGAAAAGGAAAATCAGTTTTTTTTATAAAAGATAAAATTGGTTTTTGAATAGGAAAAGAATTTTATCCCTTTATTTTAGGAATAAATTAAAATTGTTCAAAAGATAATATATCTTGGAGAAGGATTTTTATTCAGTTCACCAAGATATATAAGGGATTGCAACTCAGTTTTATAACTCACGTTTTCAGAGAGAAAAAATCGGAGATATTAAGAGGCGAAAACCTGTTTCCTAGCGCACGTAGTATAGCACGAGTTCTAGTCAAGGTTAGGAAACTAAAACAACGTTTGTAATTGTCCTCCATTTGCTTGAATAAGAAGCACGCTTTGAGGATCTTTTCTTTCTGTAATTTCATTATTATAGAGAGTGGCAACACTTAGAGTTAAGTGTTGGGGAGCACTACTAGGGTTAGTAGTGGGGGAATCGAATTGTATCAAGAGTTTGGTATTTTACGATTCAAATAATAAAAGAGTAGTTTGTGTGGACGTAGATCTCAGAGGTGAGAATGAACCACGTTAAATTCATGTGTCTTATTATTTGATTTCATTGTTTTATTATTTGATATAATTGTTTTAGTGTTTGATTAAGTTTCGTTTGAGCAAAAACATTAATCGGAGAATTTACGAGTGAATAACACAGTGCACGGCACTGTGCCATAAGAGTGTTTTTGCGAAAATCGATTAGTTTTAGCCACTCAATTCAACCCCCCCTTCTTGAGTGTCACCTTGTGTTCCAACAGTTACTATTACCACTAATAAATAGACTTTGTTACTTGATGAGGAAGCAAAGGTAACAAACTACCAAGTTACAATGGTAATGGATTGAGGAGGGGTTGAACCAAATAAGAAAAAAAAGCAATTGATTCCAATTCTTGTAACCCAAAAAGGCAAAAACGATGAACCAAACATGCTCTAAGATTCTTGCAATCACAACCACATTATTAGATTAGATCACTAAGTCAATTTACCGGCCTTTTTCAGAGAATTACCGACAATTTTACCCAATGGTTAATTACGCAATATCTTGTTGAGGATTTAGTAGTATTCTCTTAGGAAGCTAAGTTTCATTTGTTTTTTTTATTGATAATTGGAAGAGAATTTAATTAAGCATTGGAAGCACTGTTACATAAGGATGGGATGCAGCCCATAAGTACAGCTAAAGAAAAGAGAACAAAGAGAAAAAGGAGATGAAAATAGAAGTCTACATCCAGGCAACAAACTCATCCATTCTCAATAGCCCTTGCTTGGCTAATGCATCCGCAACCATATTTGAAGCTCTCCCCTTGTGCACAATGGAAATCCCATTTCCACTAACCATGGCATTTCTAATGAAATTTATTATGAACGAAAGGTTCCACGGTGATAATTTGGGTTTGCAAGAGCGCAAAATACGAAAATACTCATATTGATCTTAATTTTTATTCCACAATTTGTGTATCACTTCATCACTTGTATTCCCCTTTATTCAATTGTTGTTATTATTACTATGACCTACGATTTTTTAATTAAAATTTTAGATCTGTTAATTAAAAATGTAGCACATACAAATGTACACAAATGGTGGGACAAAAGATTTGGTATACCCTTCCATTCTAATTAAATTGACGGTTTCAAATAAATATTAATTTCGAAAAGCTATAGTATATATATATATATATATATATATATATATATATATATATATATATATATATATATATATATATATATATATATATATATATATATATATATATATATATATATATATAAAACCCAAAGCAAAAACATGCCATGTTGCCACATGTAGGGCTGTTCACCGGTCCAGGACCGGACCGGACCGGACCCGGCTGGACCGGTGGACCGGATTTATGGATTTTCTTGGACCGGGGACCGGACCGATTTTCCGGTCCGGTCCAGTGCCGGGACCGGAAAAATCGAGTCCCGGCCCCGGTCCGGACCTATTTGGACTCGATTTTCGATTTTTTTTTGGGCTTCTAAATATTCAAGAAAAAAATGAGAAGAAATTAGGCACACAAACACAAACTTACATCCAGCAGATCTGAAAATAATGAATTTTCAAACAAATTTATCCTCAGATCTAACAAACGAATAAACAAAACTTGGGTAAAAAAAATCCAAACAAGATCACATCAAACCCAAAGAAAATCGCACAAGTAATTCGAACAAAAGATGCTAACAAACCAAAAAATCTAAAAACTAAGAAAATTCGAATAATAACAATGAAACTCGATGATGAAGGCGAACTTCAACACAAACCCACCAGATACATGAACCGAAGAACCCACAGCGGCGACCGGATCCAAAAAATCCAAACCCACCGGATCCGCAACCCACTTGGAACTACAAAGAACGCATCGGCGATGAAACTCGTTTGAAGAGACGGGAACCTTGAGCAAATGAGAGAGTGGCCGGAGGAGGAACGAAGGCGCCGGAGATGAAGGGTGTACTGCTGGCGTGCGTCCTTCGCTTCAAGCGGTGGAGAAACTCAATGATGAAGGGAAGAAAGTAGAGGAGTGAGAGGGAAGAAGGGTTTAGGGTTTCTTTAGGGATGGGAGAAGGAGAGTGAAAAATGTTAGTAAGGGGCTAAGGGCTGACAGATTTTTTTTTTTAAATGATGATTCCGGGTTTCCGGTCCGGACCGGAATTTTCCGGGTTTGGACCGGACCGGACCGGAAACCCGGAATCATCATTTTTCACGGACCGGGGACCGGACCGGAATCTCCGGACCGGTCCGGTCCGGTCCAAATTCCGGTCCGACCCACCTCTCTGAACACCCCTAGCCACATGTACTCTCCCCTTCTCCACACAATCAAATGAGACATTAAACAATAAAAATGTGTGTTTCAAGACTCGAACCCATGACCTCTCATTTGATATACTAATGCACTAACCAACTACTCTACAATCACATGTTGGTCTTTGTGGGGAAAAAGTCATTTAAAGACAAGATAATATTTCTATTTTTAAAACAATTAAAATACAAATGTATATATTAATACCCATTAAGCTAATGCTAATAATAGCATCTTCTACCTTTAAGTACTCCTATATTAAAAAAAACTCTTCAAATTATTATAATCTCCGTAGTTGACACTAGTACTACACCGTTGAATTACATCGGTTATATTCTTACACATTAACCTAAATTTCAAAAACAAGATTGTATTATATTCTTTATAAGTAATTATATGTACTCTATTGAAGTCGAGGGTTATATTAATGAATAATTCATTTTATAATTTACTATGTAGAAAATTTAAAAGAAACTGGAAGATCATTTCCTGAGAGCAATCAATACCTACAACTCTTTTTTCCATTTCTCTCAAGTTTTTAATTTAAGACTTCAAATGCACATTGGTAAATAATCCGGAGCGTATGGCCCGGGACAAGAACTAGTTTGACCTTTAAACATCTAAATAATTACTTATTGACTTATTTTGTTATTAAACTCTTTAATCTACTAATAACTCTATATGCTATGTGTCACACTCTTTAACTCCTTATCCATTTGAATAGTAACTATACTAGAGACATCGTACTCACTTTTGATGTTTAATGAAGTATAAGATAAGTTTATGATTTAACTAGCATGTGCGAATATTATTTCATAGCAATTGATCTCTTCACTAATTGACTTCTTCATTTATGATATAACCTTCTCTAGCTATATGCTTTTCTTTGCTTTCAACAATCAACGTCGATCAACAGTGGATGTTAACTAGCTAGCTAGTTGGTTAAAGTCTTGGGAGGTGGCGTCTAAAACCTGGGATCAAATCTCGTTTACATAAATTGCCTTTTTGGCTCTCTCTACACCAAAAAAACAATATCAAGCTATAGTATATGTCAAGGAACAAAATGAATCTTAATAACACAAAGATACAAGCGATTTAAACATTAGTTTTCAGTTTCTTTAATTTGCGGATAAATTGATTATTTTTTCCTACATATCATACACAACTATTTATATTCCAATTTTTATCTTTGATAGAGGCCATGAATGATACATGCGAAAAAAACTAGTTTGTTTTTAGGAAAAGTATTTGAATTGAACTTCATCAGATACAAAATTATCAAAAATCAATTTCAAAGATAATAAAAGAAATCAGTTTGAAACGATCAATTATTCAAAAAAAAGTAGTCCAATGAGAGCTCTAGATTCTTGCTACAAAAAGATGAAACTAAAATAGTAGTAGTTACTAGATAGCTCACGACCATCTTGAAAGAAACATATTAATGGGGTTAGAATCTTAGTGTACATGCATGTTTTTGAGCAAATCAAGTCCATTGTGATAATTGTGTTTCATTGGAGTGTATAAACTATACACTCTATGATATCATCATAAGAAAGCGCACGGAAAAGAGAAAAAGCTTAAAGGGAGAGCAGCATGCTCTAGATTAATTTGGGGCTCGCTCCGTTACACTATCTATATTATTAACCCTGATCAGAAATTATTAATTAATACTTCTAATAAATAAATATTAGTAAATACTATAGGATATTGTTGGATTTATCTCATGCATTTAAGATATTGATATAATTTTGATATTGATAGTCAAAATTAGAATTATGATTAATTAGTTAAAATTGTACATTGATCAGCCTAAAAATCAAATATTGCCATGATAAATTTAAACGCATAGGTAATATATGATTATAATACTCCCGGTCTCCCCCATATATATAGTAGTATTGGATATGTATACTATAATAGTGGACGTAGAATAGAATATAGTATGTGGACTAAGATTGATAAAATTAGTATATATACCTATAATATCGTGCAGAAAAGCGTAAAAAAAAAAAAAGGTAAGGAGAGGAGAGAAGGTGATATTGGCAGAGTTTGGAGGAGGAATGGGAGGCAAAGAATGTGAGTAGCTGTGCTTTGTAGTGGTGGTGGGTTTGATGATATATGATCATGCACGCCGGCAGCTTTATTTTCTCTCTCCCCCCATTTGGCACGCCTGCTCCCACTCAAAACCCTTTTTTTTCTATATGTGCTCCCTATTTTTATTTTTATATTTCTAGTATACTACTTATATACTTCTAGTAGTATGTTTTTTTAAGAAAGATAAACTATATTTTTGAAAAGCTAGCTAATCCACCTTAACATATGCAAAAATTTGTCAAACATTTTCACCTTTATGTCAGATGGACCAAATTCTACTACTAATGCTCTTCCACCTAGCTCCTCTCTTCCCTAAGTTTCAGCTCAGAATTTTCCCATTCATCTGTCTTACAAAAACCATCCATATCCATATAAATATATAAACCATTACAGTACAAGCTAGCTACTGCATTGCTAAAGTTTTAAATTGATATGATAATAAGATCGATAAAGTATAAGTGCTAGCTAATTTAATTAGTTAGTAGAGTTTTATATATAGAAATGATAAGATTTGAAATCGATCAATTCGTTCGTTTCCTATGTGACGTGTCAAACCATCAATTGATAGTGTAATGTGTTCATACTACACCATTAATGACTTGGGAGTTACTCATCACATCGTTTATTAGGGGATATCCTAAATTTTATTTAGAATTTTCAAATCGGAGTTACTTTTAGGGGATAAGTTTTCCTATCCTATTATTAATGAGTTTCTTAGTACATTACTACATTATAAAGGGGATAATTATCATATACTTCCTCCGTTTCAAAATAAAAACTTTCCCTTTACTTTTGCTTTCACTTATTTTTAACCATGGAAGATATTAATCGACGTCCTAGATGGACTTTCTTTTTGTAAAACGTGTTTCAAATATCAGTAGTGTTAGATCTAACTGCTTGCATGACTTGCATCAATCAATAAAAATAAACGGTACATACTCAAAAAGTGGGATGATGGATAAATACATTATACATACACTAGGTGTAACAGAATTCCCACTATATTCCCATATTCTTCATCGATTACACCAAAAGAAAAAGAGGAAATTTTTATTGAGATTCCCTTTACATTCTCATATCTCACTACATACTCTTTTCTCTCTCCTACTAATGATGTTGAATAAAGGAGGTCAAGCTAAAATCCAACCTCAAGATACTCCTTTTTAAATTATTTTTTCAAAAAAGTCATTCTTGATTATTATTATTATTATATTTCCTTTTTTCTTATTATTTCCCATCCACACAGTTAAAAACCCACCACAACATCCCATATTGTTCTGATGTACAACTTGTAGTTGTAAGGAAAGAGGGGTGGGTGAGTGGAAATTTTTAATTTTAATTTTAAATTTTCTTTTTGCTATTAACTTATCATCACCATTCACCATCATCATCAAATTACATGGTTGTGTTAAAATGGATACTTTGTTTAGACTAGTGAGTTTCCAACAACCACACCCACAACAACAACAACAACAACAATTATCTTCTGATCAATCTTCTTTCAACAATTCAACAAATTCAAGCAGCTCTTCTATTAGATCTTCTAAACAAAAACACCACTATTATCACCATAACAACCAATATCAACAACCACAATTACAACAATACCCTCAAGATCATCATCAAGATCAAGAAGAAGAATGCTTCAACTTTTTCATGGATGAAGAAGACTTTTCTTCTTCTTCTTCTCATAATAAACAACAACAACAACCTCATCATCATCATCATCAAAATCCTCAAACACAACAATACCCTTCTTCTTATCATCCTCATCATCATCATCATCAACAACATAATCAACCATTACAATATCATCCTTCAACTTCACCATCCACCACCACTACTTCAACTCCTACTAACACAACTACTACCACCACAACTCTCCCTTTAATATCCGACCCTTCATTTTATTCAGGCAAATGGGCTAGTACCCTTCTCCTAGAAGCTGCGCGAGCGGTGTCCGATTCGGACACCGCTCGCCTCCACCAGCTTCTATGGATGCTTAACGAGCTCGCATCCCCGTACGGGGACGTCGAGCAAAAGTTAGCATCATACTTCACACAAGCACTCTTCACTCGCATGACGGACTCAGGTGACAGATGCTACAACACCATGAGAGCCGCAGCAGATAAGTCCTTCTCATTCGAATCAACACGTAAAATGTTGCTTAAGTTCCAAGAAGTTAGCCCTTGGACCACTTTTGGTCATGTTGCTAGCAATGGCGCACTCATTGACGCATTAGATGGGGAACATAAACTACATATAATTGATATAAGCAACACTTTCTGCACACAATGGCCTACTTTGTTAGAAGCTGTAGCCACTCGAATGGACGACACACCGCACTTGAAGCTAACCACTGTGGTCGATGGCGACGAACCAGGTGTTCAGAGGGTGATGAGAGAGATTGGGAGCAGGTTAGAGAAGTTTGCAAGGTTAATGGGTGTACCATTTAAGTTTAAAGTTATACATCATGTAGGAGATTTATCAAACTTAGATTATTCTCAACTTGATATAAGAGATGATGAAGCATTAGCTATAAACTGTGTTAACTCACTTCACTCAGTGAGTCAACACAGGAGAGAAGCCATTTTTACGGCTTTTCGAGGGTTGAATCCTAAGGTGATAACTGTTGTTGAAGAAGAAGCAGATTTTGTGGGTCCTACATCTGATGAGTTTGTACGAGGATTTGAGGAGTGTTTAAGGTGGTTTAGGGTTTATTTTGAGTCATTAGAGGAGTGTTTTGGTAAGACGAGTAATGAGAAGTTGATGTTAGAACGGGCAGCGGGCAGGGCGCTTGTGGATTTGTTGGCTTGCCCGGAGTCCACGTCATCGGAAAGGAGAGAGATTGCGAGTAGGTGGACAGGTAGGATGCGTGGGGCCGGGTTTGGACACGTGGCGTATAGTGATGAAGTGTGTGATGACGTAAGAGCTTTGTTGAGAAGGTATAAAGAAGGGTGGTCAATGGCACAGTGTAGTGAGTCTTCGACCGCCGGAATATTCTTGAATTGGAGGGATCAACCGGTGGTGTGGGCCAGTGCATGGAAGCCATAGTTGTGGATGGCACGTGCGATCATGCATTTTGGACCACGCTTGCACGTGCATGCATTTCAATGTGTGTGAGTTTTAGGGGTGTGGGTTTTTTTTATTTTTTTATTTTTCTTTTCTTAATTTAATTTAATTTCCTCTTAAACAAGTAGGAAAAAGCGAAGGCAGTGAGATACTATCATAGTAGGTTGCAACTTGGATTTTGGATAGGGTTTGATGATGAGAATGCATGAATTGGTGATTATGATGATATAATATTTGGGCTCATTTTTTTTTTTGAATTCATGATTTGGTTAATTTTTATCTATTTGATCACATTTATTTGTGATTAATATTTTTCACAAGAGTTGTTTATGATTTTTATAATCAGAATTATCTTGATGTATATCATGAGTATTACTTAAACTTGTGGACTATTTACTTAAAATGCAAGAGACCGGTTTGATTCATTTTTTTCCCTTCTATTTCATAATTATTCTGTATATGTGTTGACATATTGGGCACCTGACTATATGCTATATAAGTTTATTTTATTTTTACTATATATGCTTCTTTTAATTTACAAAATTATATGTGACACACTACACCATAGGTTAATGGTGCCACATATTTTACTTATTCGTATATGTGAACTAATAAAAATTACTACGGTTGTTATAGTGATACTGACAAGCATATATGGTGTCACTGATAGTGTATATATGAAATTATTTATAATATCACACTATTATTTGACCGTGCAACGTAACGTACCATAAAAAAACGAGTAGTAACATTACTTCATACAATTTTTTACGCATAGTACACTCGGTTCACCAGAGTTTAGCCCCGACTACATCCGGATCGACCTGTGTCGCACACCTGCTTTGGGTGGGTGAGTCTCCCAACAAGAGTTCATTTCTTCATACAAATTAAAGGGGAAGAAATGTTGTTTCTTTTAATAAGTATATACCATAATTTCTATCACCAATGAGCATTATTGGGCTAATAAATGGTACATGCCAACCTCTTTGTTTACCCACATTTGCCAATGTTTTTGGAGAGCCATACTTTCCATATTAGAGCAAGAGCTCATGAGAATAATTTTGATGGCTTTCTCTGGAAGTATTGGCCGGGTCCATGTATTCCAACAACAAAAAGAAGGTAAACATAGTATTGACCTAATTATGTGCTAAGAACAATTTTTAATCTTATTTAAATAAGGATGTACTAACTTTATAGTATAACTAACAAATATACTTCAAATGGAACCATAATAAGCCATAAGTAACAAATACGGCAACTCAAACATTTCAATTTTTCTATTTGCATGAAATTGAAGAAAGTTGAAAGTTCATTTTCTTTTCTTTTAGATGGGGCGTATATATGGACCTAAGTTGAAAGGGTTGGTCCTACAAAGGGTTCAATATTGGGGTACATGTGGGTTAGATGTGACTAGTCCATTAGATGGGCTAAAGTGGAGAGGGAAAAAGAAAGAAGGGCGAAAAACACGTAATATGATTGTATTTGTGGCCACTTTTCTTTATATTTTTTTTACCCTTGCAGCTGCTCAAAGAGTTGTAGATACATTTAATTTGTTGCATGGAAAAACGATAAATCCAAATTCATAGTGGAGTTGGTAAATGGTACGTCCAGCAAAAACTTAGAAATGATAGTATCAGCCAAAGAGAAAAAGAGGATAGCAAAGCTACTTTTTATGATGCTACATCAAAGGTCTAAAGAGAAATATGTAAACAAAATTAACTTATATAAGTTTGTTTTTCTTTATGCGGGTAACTTGAGTATGATTATTTGTGGAGATGCATTGATATGCACGAATACTGATATGTGACCTTTTTCTAACTAACGGAATCATACGAATATATCATCATTTCAATTACTTATTAATTGTTTCGCGCTAGATGGGGCGTAAGAGTAAACATATTAATGTTATATGTTACTTATAAAATTGGATAGGAAAGCAATGATTATCCATCGAATTATCAGATAAATAAGAGAAGGAAGAAAAGGCAAAAGTCCACTTCTGTTGAGGTGCAAAGCCTCGTGTTGAAAACCATTTCCACAAAAATAGTTGAGTGATTATGAAAGATGTTTCCAGTGATCTTGTTGCCTAGTATGTGGAATTGAATGAGCCAAATAATGGTTTGAGATGGACAGATCATTATGATTCTACCTTACTTTTAAAAAATTTATTATAAAACAGTTTCTCTTCGCAATAAGGTATACCAATTTTCATCTCTCACCCAAATAGGGGTTCGATTCTAATAATAAATTAAAGGTGGTTTTGGAGACAGGGTTAGGGTGATTGGATTGGTATTCTTGCTAACCTAATTACGTAGGTTGTATCTTGCTCCGCCGAGAATAGAATGTACCTTAAAAATCAATTTAGATCAAGTTCTAATAGTGGCTCTTGCAAATATTTATCAATTAATTGATACATTTCTTATTATGGCAAGGTGCCATCAATTTTATAATATTTCTCTCTTTATATGAGGGATCCAAACAATTATAAAGAAACACACTCCCACACTCATCTTTTAAAATGTTGAGTCCCTACAATCAACTAAATAATAAAAATGACTTCACTACCAACTAACAACAATAAAATAAAAATTCCAAAAAAATTCTAATACTTTTCTTGCGATCAAAATGTATCGATTAATATGTAGTAGGGAAGTATTACTTAAATTTATTTTTGCTAAATTAGTTTAATTATAGTGCTTAGTGGCTTAGTGGCTTAGTGCTTACCACTTAATTTGATTTCTAAAAAACTCGGGGATTTTTCTTGTCCCAAACCTTGACAACCTTTGGGGTTGATTCAACAGGCTAACTTTTGGCCCACAAAGCAAAAAAACACCATCTAGTGGGAAACTCTTTTCAGAGTTTCCACAATCCAGTACATCTAATCTTTTGACTTGACTCTCCAGTTTCCCCCTTCTTTTTCTTTAGTTTCATCCTTTTAAAAAAAAAAAAAACTCCTCAACCCTTAAAATATCTCCATATATGTATGTATATAACCCTTTAACATATAACACTTTTTCTTACAATTTGTTAAAGGATAATAGAGTATTAGACAGGGGGAGCAATGTAATGGCATCAAACATACTTTAATGTTTGTAAGCTCTATCATATCCATATTGTTCAAAGTTGTCAGATAAAGATAAAGGAGTATATATTTCATCACTTAATTAGTGCTATGAACTTGTGATAGGGAATGATATATTCGGATGTTTCTGTTGAAATATATGCTTCAAAATTAGTTTTATTACTAGCTATAGTTATTAATTAGTATCATAAGTTATGTTTAATGTTTATATATTGACATTCTTATTTCCTAAAGATGATGGTTTGTGTTTTACCAAGGTTAGCATATGGAAATAAGTTGGAGTGATGAGTAATGGTACAGTGTAAATAAGTGAGTAGGCCATTATTCCCTTGGTTTTTACTTAGTTGATTTTTAGCTAACAATGTGTAGCTACTAGGAATCGAACCCACGATCTTTAAAATAAAATGTGAAAGTTTAACTACTAATCCACTACAATTTCAATGTTGAATGATTCAAAGTAAAACATAATAAAGTCTTATAATTATACGTAACTATAAAGACATATACAAGCTTTTTTGATCTCCAACACTTTTATTAAGGTAATAACATTCTTTTACCCCAATTCCATTGAAATTGTTATTTTTATCCCCAATTCTTTAGAAGTTTTTTTTAAAACAACTTATCATGCCATAACGTCCATTTTACAATTTTGTACTAGATAGAAAATTACTAAAAGCTAATAAAATCAATTATGAAATTTATGAATAATAATATATTTGATAATAGTACTGACCCGGGCCACCACCCGGGCCAAAATACTAGTTTATAATTTTATATGGTGCGTTATCTTCATTTAATAAATAATTCTTAGGTCAAATATCTTATCAAATACTACCTCTATTTCACAATACATGCACCATTTTCCTCTTTTGGATGTTTCACAATATTTACACCATTTTTCTCTTTTGGATGTTTCACAATACATGCACCATTTCCTCTTTTGGATGTTTCACAATCTATCCCATCCTTTAAAACATAATCACATGGGTTTGAATGCAATCACAACCCTCCATCTCCTCACCCTTAGTTTGTGTAATTGTGTGTCATATAGAAATGGTGCATGTATTGTGAAACGGATGTAGTATGTTTTAATAAGGTCGAACACATACAGGGGCGGATCCAGGATTTCGAGTCAGGGGTAGCATAAATTTGTAATACTATTGAATATTAAAAAAATTCATATGCTACAATATACAAATAAAACCTCAAAGTACTTTATTAACTAAAGCTTATAATGGTTCACAACAAGCTCTCAAATTTTGAAACTGATTTACAATCGCATCAAGTTTGATATTTGAAAACAAATCTTTCTCAATAATTTCACTAATCAATTCAACTAGTATTATTGTATATTATTCAATTATTCACAAATGATATATAATACACTAACAATTAACAATTCATGAGTCACAACTGTAAATCCACTTTCCACAATTCACAAACCATAAGCCACAAATTGATAATTCCCACACTTCATAAATCATAATTCGTTCATTAGAGGAAAAAAGAGGTAAGAAATTTATCATTCATGATTAATTATCAAGTTTTTTTTTTTTGAAGGGAGATTAATTATCAAGTTTAGTTGTCTTTTTTTCACATTTCCTCCTGATTTTGCCTTTTCAATTTCCCTATATCAAAAAATTAAACGAATCAATTTTCTACAATCATCATGATTTCAAGCTTTTCCTTTGTTTTCACTTTTCACAAATACAATTATGAATTCGCCCCTAGACAAAACCATACATGTAGTGGAGCACCATCGCCACATACAACACGCCTGCACTGCTCCAAGCGTCCACCAGCCACAATAACAAACCACTATTTGAGTTATTTTTCAGAAATCAAGTGAAGCAGGGACACTAATGGCAGCCACCGCAGTCGTCAACGGCAAAGTTTCAGATAAAGAAAGGGACGTGAGTGTTTAGAGAGAGAGGAGGCAACTGGACTAACTAGAATTGGCTAGCGCTCTGCTTCAGCCTTCACACTTACCGCCTCCGCACTGATAATGACACTATTGCAGTTTTCTTCAACAAGATTGAGAAACCAGTTTGCGACCGATATAGTGGTCGCTAACACCATTTGCGACCGCTCAAAACGGTAGCTAAAGTTTTTGCGACCAATTAAACGGTAGCTAAATTAAATTTTCTTCAAAAAAATCATGCTACCCCTTGTTACCAAGTGGCTCCGCCCCTGAACACATAGTCAAATAAGTTAAATTAATAAATTCCAATAAGTTCCATTAAATTCAATAAGAAAATGCACCGTGAATTAGACTAGTTATGCAGTAGTTTTTAAGTGAAATGTGGAGTAAAATATTGTTAGCAAACTTGTTATGCAAATAATAAGTGAGAAGTGGAGTAAATTATTGTTAGCAAACGAAACTTTGCTTATCAATGGCACATTTCTGATTTCTCCAACAATTTCCAGGTTAAAAACAAACAATTTGAAGGAAGCTCTTTTAATTCGGTTGCTAAATATAAATTGTAACGTTATTTTCAAAAAGAGCTGGATTGAAATTCTTTCAAGCAATTGGAAGGTCTAGTCACTAGCTAAGGGGATTCCGGATTTAGAAAGAAGCTTATGGGTATACAATATTAATTATTTAGAAAAAATATTTATTCCTCTCTCTTATTTTATTAACTAAATAATCTAATGACGATAAATAGAGAATCCTCTCTTGAAATAACTTCAACTCTTCTATTAGGTTAAACTAGAGTTTTTTTGCACGCTATGCGTGCGAGTCATACTAACGTTTCTTTTCTCAATTAGTTATTCATCAGTATTACAAATTTTTTGATTCGAACAGACATTTTTAATTATTTTTAATTTTTTTAGTATGTTTTTCTTAAATCAATGTTTCGTTGATTTTTGCAGTATTTGTTCATCATTATTCAAATATAGTATTGAGAGAAGGAAATATAAAGCAGAAGAAAACTTGTGCTCAAATAAAGTGGGAGTACTTGTGTATCAGGTTCAATAGTTGAATATTAATAAAGTGGAAGCGTTTAATTTATGTAAAAGAAATTACCGAATAATAAACAACATTTAGGTTTTAATATATTATCAGTATAATTATTAATATGAAATTCAAGTTTTTATTTTTTTCTTTTGATTGTGTCAATCAAGTTATATTGTCAATTTAATTTTTATCAGAGTGTTTCACACATATGTAAGAAGAATAAATCATTCTCCTTAATTTAATATTTTTAATTCAAATTTCAAATTCAATTCCATTATTGTTAACTTGTTCAATATACTATAGCAAGTAGGAAGAAGAAAAGATTATTTAATATATATGGTCATTTAAATTCATTAAGGGTACATCAGACTTTTTGTAGGAGGACACCTCCTTCCTCCCCTTCACTTATATAATAGAGATAAGTTAAATCGACATCCTTATATGTTTCTCTAAAATAAATTAGAACAACCCTTCAAAAAAATTAGAACAAAACACTACGTATTTAGTGTTTGGCAAGTCACTTTGTACTAGTGGAAAATCTAATAGGAACGTGGGTGGAAATCTCCTTGATTATCTAGAAGTCTTTCGTGGTTTTTCTGCCATATATGTGAAGTATTGGTTATTTTTCATGGATAATGACATTGAACATAACATCAACTTGGATTTATAAAGACATAAAGTTATATAGGGTCAAATTCTTCTATAAGCGAGTAAATTTTTCAATTGGAACTAGAATGTAGCTTTGTTGGGTCAGCTAATGACCAACGAGCAAGGAAGTATAGGAAAAATGGCAGTAACTTGATCAGATCGTTAGTTCTCTAACTCAATAGAAGTTGAAGAGAAGTCTCATATAGTTGCATTATGGGCAATTAAGTTTGGGTGTAAACAGTGGCGGATTTACTTAGGGTCACAGTTGGTCACGTGACCAACTAATATTTCTGGAAAAAAAAAAAAAAAAAATTCATTTGAAGCGTCATTCTCTTTCTCTCACACGCGAAAAACCCTAAGTCTTCCTCTTTCTCTCTCTTTCTCCTTCGCCGCTTCGCGAATCCCACGACCCAAATCTTCGCGAGTTAGCTTTCCTTCCTTCGAATCTTCGGATCTTCGGAAGAACCCTAACTCGTCGGTCAGGTACGCGTGAAGAAGCAGCAGCCTCCTCACAATTTAAGCCCCAAATCTAATCTCCCTATTTTTCAACCCTCATTCAACTCCTATTCTTCTTCTTCAACCTCCGTTTTCTGCAATTTTTTGCAAAATTAGGGTTTCTTTCTTCGACAATGGCTTCCAAGCGAATTCTCAAGGAGCTCAAGGATCTTCAGAAAGATCCTCCTACTTCTTGCAGCGCCGGTACTTTTCTCTGACCAAATCTTACTTATTGTTGTTATCTTTATACTGTTTCTTAATTATTTTGTTGTCTGTTTATGAAAATTAGTTGTTAGAATATGAACGATTTGGTTGAGTTGTTGTAAGATCCGCTGAAATTATTTTTCTAATTTTTTGACAGTGTTTTTCTGCAATTCATTATCAATTTCATTGATCGTTTCTTTTGGATGTTTTTAGTGCCCTAGTTTCGGTTTTTACTCAAAAATATTATATCTTTGTGATCTGTTTATGGGATATTGATGTGTTAATGTTTTTTAGTGATTTTGTTTTAATGGGATTTAATTTTGAAGCTTGATGTTTGAATTTGATTGATTTATGGGACTTGATATTTTTACTTTTTTTTTTTTCAGAGTTTCGTGATTTGTTTTTACTATGTTGTTTTAGGGTTGAATTTTAGGGTGGTTTTTTTGTTAATGTATTTGGCTAAATTTGAATAAAGAGTACTCACTTGGCTTATAGGCTACTCAACTCATGTCTCTTCTACAAGAGTTAATTCAGTTGGCTTATAGGCTGCTTATGTTGAATGAATCTGTGCTTAATTGGTTTTCAAGTAGGATTTTTCCCAAAGATGTCTTTTGTGAAAGCTTAAGATAGTCCTTTATGCCTATGGTATGAAAATGAGTTCTCTTTGGTTTTGACTTTTGAGTGCTCTGACAATACTTTCTACGCATTCTCTTGTTTTTTTCCAGGAAATAATTCCATGACATCGCTAGCAATCCAATCATATAATGCAATTGAGCTACAAGCCTTTATAATACAGTGGCTAATTGGTGAATGATGACTATGACGTTATGAATATTGGATTAGCTTTGAAGGTTTGATTGATTGTGTTCAGGTAATGTACTAAAACAAAACCCTTATTTTAGGATTTTTAGAATTGGACCTATCATGTGAAGTTTTCGGAGAGACCATGAATGAGCCTTTGGTTTTATGTGTTTTATGTGCTGGTGGAATTAGTTGGAGATGGATAGGATTCCCTCTAATGTGAAATTATTTGGTATATATGCATAATGCATTGATATGAGATTAAATTTGCATCGTCGAGAACAATTGTAACAATTTACTAAATCAGCATCAAAACATGAAAACTCGTCGAGAACAATTGTAACAATTTTTAGGTACTATTTTATTGTAATATGAACTATTATTAGTCATAAATTGATTTTATTTGAAGTAGTTTTTTTTAAATTCATGGATTATCCTATATGGGTACGCCGTATGCGTATCCGAACCCGTACATGTACCCGTATCTGTCTCTGTGCAACCTAGTCGGTAGTGACCAACTATTCATAAATTCCTGGATCCGCCACTGGGTGTAAATGTCATCTAGCTTGATTGACAAGATTTTGTGAAGGTGGTACACTGGTACCCATAATTTGATATTGAATGTCGTCTACCTCATTGTGCTTATTTGGTGTTATAACGGATGCAATAAAACAACAAAGAATTAAAGAACAATCGACACAAGGATTTAACGCGGTAACCGACAATGCGTTAGCTACGTCCACACGGTAGGGAGAACGATTTTATTAGGTTTAGGAGAGAGTATAGATTATAGAATATGGATGCAGTAGTTAATTATAGAGTTTATGTAGTACCCTACTAATTAACCTAAACATATGGGCCTAAACCCAAAACTAAAACAGGCTCGATATACTAAACGACCCCCCCTGCTTGGTTAATACTAGCGCCAGATAAATAATTCAAGGCATTTTTTTTGAAGAGAATAATTCAAGGCATAGTTCAACAATTGGTATATAACACACTAAAAAAGGGCTTTTCTACGTTATTTATACCCTATTTTTCTTTAGTTTCTTTAATTTGTTGTGCCCCAACATTTTCAAAATTTCATGCAGTTGCCTTCAACTTACAAATTCTAATGCACAATGCCCCCGTAGTGAACTAGGCATAATTAAAATTGTTACTTTTTGTAATCTAGTGAAAGTAATTTAACTTTTACTTTGGTAGGAAATTTTTCTAAGTTAAATTAGATCTAATAAATTTCAGTAAAAGATATTAATTACGCATAGTGAACGTTGGGGGAATTATGCATTACAAAATGTAAATTTAAGGGTGTTGTAGCGAATTTTAAAAAGGTTGGGGTAACATAAAAATGTAGGAATTAAACCTGGTAGAACAATTATTACAAACTTATCTGAAAGTCGTGGCTTGAATTAACACTGCCCTAAAGTTGAATTTGCCCCGTTACGTACACATAGACTCTTGGCAACCAACCTCCAGGGATACACGACTACTGCTCCTCCGGTTTAGTTAGAGTCACAGTATGAGAACACCTCGAACAATGCCCAGAAGAACAGAGAATAATGAGAAATTGAGAACATGTTTTAGAATTTTTGAGGAGAGTAGAATTTTCTGTATCTGAAGAAAACACTCAGCACCCTCTTATAAATAGGCTTGTTGAAGACAAAACGACAGCAAAAAATTTAGGGAGTTGTATGGGATCTGTATAACTTTCCTACCGGTCCAGTTAGATCGCCATTGACCGTCATGGTCAACTCCGCCAAAGGAGTCCTACTTACTGAGTAGGAGTCAAGCCCGATAGATACCGGCGTATTCATCATGCCGGTTAGATTCGTATACCTTACCGGTGTCTATCGCCTGGGCCACTACCAAATGGACCTGAGTTGATCCGGTACTTACTCAATGCGCCTATGGGCCTAAAGATAAGTATCAAAAGAGGATAGAATTGCATCCAACCAATAGGAGCAGAGTCCTACCTTGTTAAGGACATTGCCGGCTCCTATAAATACCCCCATGATATGAGTCATAAGGTACGTCCACATATACTAATACATTCTACTTGAGACATCCCGTCTTTATCTCTTACTGACTTAGGCATCGGAGGGGCGTTCCTCGGATCAACCCCCGAGGTTAGTTTACGTGTTCTGTCTTGCAGGACATCAAACCGGCTTATTGAACAAAGGAGATACCGGTTCACTCCCTACCATTTATTCCATACCGGAACAATTGGCGCTAGAAGGAGGGGTGAACTATACTTTGGTCTCAAGCCGCAATCGATCCAGCCCATTTCCTCGCCTAATGGATCCTAAGCAAACTTTCGGGATGCCGGAAACTGACGAGAACAATACTATTTTGGGAGGTGCACCTTCCGGGTTCAAGACCCCACAACCAATGGTGGGATCTTCCAAGCCCACTGCTGAGGTGGAGAAAGGGACCACTGAGGCTACACCTCCCATCGTGTTCGAGGCGCTGCAACACATGTTCAACCCTGAACAACTCAGAAGCGCCGCCGAGGTCTTTCAGGCCATGGCGAGCCAAGCACCGCCAGCGGGTCACGCTAGTAAGCGCCCCCAACGTGGCCACATAGCCCTGTCAGAAAAATGCGGTCCATGATAAGTGGCCGACACGGCGAACCAAGCCGGTACGACCCGGAGCACACCGAGCATTCAAAAACTCCCACAGAGCCGGTGGGGGATGGGTACGAGGATGAGCAACAAGACACTGAAGTACAACACTCATCCCAGCCCTCAAGGAGGGACATTGAGTTTGCCCGTCGCAAAGCGCCGGTATCTCTCCGAAACTCTCCCTTCTCAACTGCTATACTCCGTGAGCCCATGGAGAAAATTAAGATGCCGACATGCAAGTATGACGGTAAGACGGATCCTGAGGATCACATCTCCGCGTACGAGGGGCACATGCTGCTATACACCGACATTGATTCTGTATGGTGTAAAGTGTTCCCCTCAACCTTGGCGGGCTTGGCACAGACTTGGTTTAAGAGCATTTGATACGCTCAAGTTATACGGTGTTTTTATTATATTTTGGGTGCTTTTTGCTAAGGGTCTTGATCATAATTGTTAACGTTTGCGTTTTATTTAGCTCTTAGCGGAAGTTCGGAATTTTGTATATTAATTATAGTTAAAGTTGTAAGTTCCGAGCTCCTAGAAGCATTAGTGGTTGGAACGACTCAACATCGTTACACTAGCCTAGCGTCGCCACAAGTTCTAACCAAGCACCGCCGCAAGCCTAAGCCAAGCACAGCACGGCTCCAACATAGCATCAATTCGGTCCAGCAGCGCGGGAAGCCTCGAGCCATCCAACTCTCGCGCGCGCTCGAAGCAGCACCTGCCCAGCACAGCAGCTCGCGACTCGCGATCCCCCTGCCCTCACGACTCGCGACCCTTTGCCCAGCCATTTTGTGCGGGAAGACAGTGTACTCTTCGCGACTCGCGATCAGTATCGCGACTCGCGACGGTTAAGTCAATTCGGGGCCTACGTTTTGTGCGGGGTTTAAAAGCTTCCTAAAACCTAATATTTGGGAGGAAGGAAGGGAGAAGGAGCAGAGCTGAAATGGAAGAGAGAGAAAAAACACTCCTCTCTTAATTCTCCTTCCTCACTTTTGTTATTTTTCTTAGTTTTCTTAGTTTTATTAGAGATTTCAATGTTGGATTTGGTTTATGCTATCGGATTGTAGCTTGAACTGTTCTTGAAGAAAATTAACATGAAGCTTCAACCGTTATTGTGAGATCTTTCCTCTCTATCTATTTTCCTTGATTATGGTTTAATTTCTATGCTTGTGATCTATGATTATTGCATAATTATGCTAGGAACGTTACTAGTTTGATTGTGTAATTAATCTAATGCTAGGTTTAAGAATAGAATCGGATTGTTTTATTCTTTTATCAACTTGTAGCAAACTAGGGAGTAACTTAGATGCAGATCGTCTTGGTTATTTCTTGGGGAAATTGAATCAACTGTTGAATGTTTATCGCGTGTATGACATTAGCAGGTCTATTGGTTCTCTGTGTTTATTGCTGCTATTGGATTGAACTTAGACGCTGATCGGACTAGGTTATCCTTTAGTTAGGGTTTTATAGTCACGCTGATCGTGCTATTCAACTAAGAATAAGGAGAATGCGAGATTAATTTTCAACAATAGATAATCATGGAAATAATTAGAGTTGAGGTTCAATGATCGATAATGAAATTGAAGTGGATGTTAATCGGATTCAAGATCTTTCCATATTGATTTCTCATTTTATTTATTTGCTAGTTAATTTTAGTTTGTTTAAAACTCTTTTGAAAACTCCCCTTTTTATTAGGTTACTCGACCCTTAGAGTCATCTAGGTACTAATTCACGCTAAATATTAAACTTGTCCCTGTTTCCCTGTGGATACGAACCTTACTTCCCTTCTACATTTAATTGTAAAAGAGAGTAGGAGAAATTTATCTTTGGTTTGGTGCACACGACAAATCCGCGCCTACTAAATTTTGGCGCCGTTGCCGGGGAAACGGTGTTACTTGTTTGTATTTAGCATGATTTTTGGATGGTATTGCTTGTGCTCTTTGTTTTTGGTTGACACTCATAGCGCTAACAATGCATTGCAAGAGTTCTTCTCAATCAATTTTGCAGGTACTTAAAGTGGAGATTGACATGGAACCACCATTGTCACACATGGAGCACAAGCCCAATGATTAAGCTTAAGGTACTAAGTCGAGCTAACGACTTTAAACAACAGCGCTTCTCGGGAGGCAACCCGAGACCCCTCTTATTTTCTTTCTTTTCCTTTATTTCTCATCAAATTTCCACCACCACAACAAATTTTCTTTCACCCACCGCCCACCCACTAAAAAGATCCACAACCAATCTTAATCCACTTGGAGCCAAAATCCATAAAAGAAAACGCGTTGGGAGGAGTTCAATAGCTAGGAGTTGGTAACACTAGAGGATTGAGATTGTTAATGTATCTTTTCGATCTCTTAAGCTAGGTGCAAATCTCAAAAATCTAAAAATTTGAATTTGTCATTTGTTTGAGTGATTCGAGGGAGAGGGTTGTGAGTTGAGTTATGAGATTTGAGTTGGTGTTGTTAAGAAATTTGAGTTTGACGGATTGTTTGTCATGAGTTTTGAGCATTCGATCTTCGATTTACCCGATTTTCGATTTTCTTCCCCCATTTTCAGTTTACTTTTTCTTCTAATTGTCATCACATTGAGGACAATGTGTAGTTTAAGTAGGGGGGAGGGTATTCTCATTCTCATGTATCTATGTTGTATTTATTACTTTCAATTTGAAAAAATGAAAAAAAAATGAAAAAAATATTAAAAAAAAAAAGTGATGAAATGAATCCCGCTGAGTTGAAAACCCGCAAGGGCGGGCGACTCGGGCAAAATTGGGGGCTCGGATAGGTCGAAAACTCGGAAGGGCGGCCTATGCAAAAAAGGGCTAGTTGAGCGGGTGAGTTTTGTGAGCCGGAAAAAGAAGAGAGAAAAGAAGAAAAAAATAAATGTGAGAAGCTAGGATGAAAACCCGAAAGGGCTCCTAGGCAAAATGAGAGATTAATTGAGAATTATATACTTTGAAAACTCATTTGCCGGAGATGGTGTCATAAGGTGGAAAGTGTTTTCGGGTAAGGTTGGTGAATTCATCCTTGATTTTGTGAAGATTTATTTTGGCTTTCACATTCTTTTGGTTGATTGTTTGTTTTTGGGAGTAAGCATGGAATTTATCCCTTTTTGTCTTTGTTCCATGGCTTGCTTATCTAGGTTGGTTGTACTAGTAGTAGTAGTTTTAGATTATCTTTTGAGGTTTTAGGCGAGCTGTCATTTTGATTGTGGCATTGGAGTGAGTTCAACTCCTTTGAGATCCTTCAGGATTTGAGCTCACATTTTGGTTGTCGTTTGGTTATTATTGTTGTCGCGTCTGTATATCTGATAGTAGCTTGAAGCTAAGTGTGGGGGAATCATCATCCCTTACGTTTAGGTTTTGAGCGGATGTTGTTAAGATGTGATGATGATGATGTAGTTGATGAGGAGTGTAGGTTGGTGTCGATAGCTTGGGTGGTGATTTATTTGGTGATTCTCACTTTTGAGTTTACTCAAGGTCGAGTAAAGTTCAAGTGTGGGGGTATTTGATACGCTCAAGTTATACGGTGTTTTTATTATATTTTGGGTGCTTTTTGCTAAGGGTCTTGATCATAATTGTTAACGTTTGCGTTTTATTTAGCTCTTAGCGGAAGTTCGAAATTTTGTATATTAATTATAGTTAAAGTTGTAAGTTCCGAGCTCCTAGAAGCATTAGTGGTTGGAACGACTCAACATCGTTACACTAGCCAAGCGTCGCCACAAGTTCTAACCAAGCACCGCCGCAAGCCTAAGCCAAGCACAGCACGGCTCCAACATAGCATCAATTCGGTCCAGCAGCGCGAGAAGCCTCGAGCCATCCAACTCTCGCGCGCGCTCGAAGTAGCACCTGCCCAGCACAGCAGCTCGCGACTCGCGATCCCCCTGCCCTCGCGACTCGCGACCCTTTGCCCAGCCATTTTGTGCGAGAAGACAGTGTACTCTTCGCGACTCGCGATCAGTATCGCGACTCGCGACGGTTAAGTCAATTCGGGGCCTACGTTTTGTGCGGGGTTTAAAAGCTTCCTAAAACCTAATATTTGGGAGGAAGGAAGGGAGAAGGAGCAGAGCTGAAATGGAAGAGAGAGAAAAAACACTCCTCTCTTAATTCTCCTTCCTCACTTTTGTTATTTTTCTTAGTTTTATTAGAGATTTCAATGTTGGATTTGGTTTATGCTATCGGATTGTAGCTTGAACTGTTCTTGAAGAAAATTAACATGAAGCTTCAACCGTTATTGTGAGATCTTTCCTCTCTATCTATTTTCCTTGATTATGGTTTAATTTCTATGCTTGTGATCTATGATTATTGCATAATTATGCTAGGAACGTTACTAGTTTGATTGTGTAATTAATCTAATGCTAGGTTTAAGAATAGAATCGGATTGTTTTATTCTTTTATCAACTTGTAGCAAACTAGGGAGTAACTTAGATGCAGATCGTCTTGGTTATTTCTTGGGGAAATTGAATCAACTGTTGAATGTTTATCGCGTGTATGACATTAGCAGGTCTATTGGTTCTCTGTGTTTATTGCTGCTATTGGATTGAACTTAGACGCTGATCGGACTAGGTTATCCTTTAGTTAGGGTTTTATAGTCACGCTGATCGTGCTATTCAACTAAGAATAAGGAGAATGCGAGATTAATTTTCAACAATAGATAATCATGGAAATAATTAGAGTTGAGGTTCAATGATCGATAATGAAATTGAAGTGGATGTTAATCGGATTCAAGATCTTTCCATATTGATTTCTCATTCTATTTATTTGCTAGTTAATTTTAGTTTGTTTAAAACTCTTGTGAAAACTCCCCTTTTTATTAGGTTACTCGACCCTTAGAGTCATCTAGGTACTAATTCACGCTAAATATTAAACTTGTCCCTGTTTCCCTGTGGATACGAACCTTACTTCCCTTCTACATTTAATTGTAAAAGAGAGTAGGAGAAATTTATCTTTGGTTTGGTGCACACGATAAATCCGCACCCACCAGCATTCCTCCGGCAACCATAGCTGATTTCCGGTAGCTCACGGCCATGTTTGTGACCCACTTCGTCAGCAATAAGCGGAGGGAGCGAACAACCGGCGAGCTGATGTCTATCAAGCAGGGCGAGAAGGAAAGCCTGCGAGATTATATCGGCCGCTTTAACTCTGAGGCCGTCACCATACCCAGCCTACAGCAAGAGGTGGCGGTCCTAGCGTTGATGACCGGCCTGAAGGAGGGCACTGCCTTTAGAAGCTACCTGGGCCGCAAAAAGCTGACCAATCTTACTGACGTCCTCAGGAAAGCAAATGAGTTCATCAGAGGAGAGGAGTTCGATAAGGCAGCCACCTCAAAACGGTCCGAAGGAGACGGCAAAGAGAAGGAGAAAGAGAAGGAGAGAGAAAAAGACAAGTACCGGAAGGACAAGAAGTCCGACAACTCGGGAAGACGAGGGGAGGAAAGCAACTCGGTTAAGAAGGGCCAAGAAGGAAGGCCGGACCGGTATCATGACTATACTCCCCTAACAATGTCTAGGGCCGAGATCTACGAGCTGCACAAAACTGATGATAAGTGGCAGCGTCCCCGTAAGATGTACTTCAAAGGTCGTGACAAGTCCAAGTGGTGCGATTTCCACCGGGATCATGGTCATGTCACCGACGATTGCAAGGATTTGAGAGATGGGATAGAGGACCTGGTACGAAGAGGATATTTCAAACAGTATCAGGTCCGACCTGACCGGGAAAGGTCGCCAAGAGAAAGGTCACCGAGAAGGGGTGACGACAGCAAGAAGCCCGTCAAGAAAAGGATAACTGAGATACATGTCATCTCAGGTGGACCTGTCCATGGGGGAAGCATTCACGGTGCTAAAGCCAGCCTGAAGGAGGTAAGACACCAAGTGAACTTCAATAATACGGGTAAATGGCCGAAGCCGCCGACCATGCCATCCGTGTCATTCATGGCAGAGGACGCTAAAGGGATCATCTATCCACATGATGACCCTCTGGTAGTATCCCTCCAGATTTCGACGGCGATGGTCCACCGCATCCTGGTGGATGGCGGCAGCTCCGTCAACATTCTCTTTATGCCCACGTTTGAAAAGATGGGTCTGGGGAGGTCATGTCTGAAGCCGGTCTCATACCCGGTGATTGGTTTCACAGGGGCTTCTGTCGTCCCCGAAGGGACCATAAAGCTACCGGTCAAATTGGGGGATGGATCCCAGTCCAGAGACCTGCTGGTGGAATTCTTGGTAGTGGACGTGCCGTCCGCATACAGCACCATTATAGGACGGCCATTGATCCACGACGCCCAGGCTGTGGTATCCACCTACCATTTAACGATGATTTACACATCGAACCTCGGCAAGCCGGAGAGGTTGAAGGGGAATCAAGAGTCGGCTAGGGCATGCTACCTGACGGCTCTTAAAAATTCCAACCACAAGCGACCGGTAGAGTCCCCGCCGTCTCGAGAGGAAGAGACGGCGGGCGGAGAATAAAGCAAATAAAGATTTGTCTATGGAGAACTTCGAGGGAAGGCCGGTAGATCTACCGAGACCCAGGCCGGAAGGGAGACCCGAGGAAGTCAGTCTCGAACAAGATAGGCCGGAAAGGACAGTTAAGATCGGGTCCGACCTGGTCGATAAGGTCAAAGTCAATCTGATCAGTTTGCTGAGAAGCAATGCGGATGTCTTCGCGTTCTCAGCGGACGAAATGCCGGGAATCGATCCCTCATTCATGGTACACCGGCTGAATGTCAGCGAGGATGTATGGCCGGTGAAGCAGAAGAAGCGCAACTTCTCAGCCGAGAAAAACGCGGCTATCAAGGAAGAGGTCGATAAGCTGCTATTGACCGACTTCATTGAGCCATGCGACTATCCGGAATGGCTGGCGAACGTAGTGATGGTGAAGAAAGGCAATGGGTCCTAGCGGATGTGTGTGGATTTTACCGACCTCAACAAAGCTCGCCCAAAAGATCGCTACCAGTTGCCTAGGATCGACCAGCTGGTTGACTCTACTAGCGGCCATGCGTTGCTAAGCTTCATGGATGCCTTCTCCGGGTACCATCAAATCAGCCTACTGGAGGCAGATAGGAACAAGGCGGCATTCATAACGGAAGCCGGGGTATATGCGTACAAGGTCATGCCGTTCGGCCTGAAAAATGCAGGAGCTACCTACCAAAAGCTAGTGGATAAGATATTCGCGTCTCAAAAAGGCCGAAATGTCAAAGTTTATGTCGACGATAGCATCGTCAAAAGCTTGACGGAGGAAGCCCACATAACGGACCTCGAGGAAACATTCGCGACTCTGCGAAAATACCAGATGAAGCTTAATCCCAAGAAGTGCGTATTTGGGGTAAGATCCGGTAAATTCCTCGGCTTTATGGTCAGTGAAAGGGGAATAGATGCCAATCCTGACAAAATCAGGGCGATAAGTGAGCTGCCATAGCCCAAGAGTATCCGAGACATCCAGAAGCTGACTGGAAAGATGGCGGCACTAACAAGGTTCGTTTCCAAGTCAGCCGAGAAGGCCCTGCCGTTCTTCAAAGTTCTGAGAGGGAACAAGCAGTTCGAATGGGGGGATGAACAGAGACAGGCCTTTGAGGCCGTTAAAGAACACTTCAAGCAACTACCGACTATTACCCGACCCGAGATGGGGGATAAGCTGCAGCTATACGCCTCGGTGTCGGCCAAACGTAGCAAAGCAGTTGCTTGGTGGAAAAAGATAAGCAACAACATCCTATCTACTTTGTGAGCCATGTCTTGGTCGGGCGAGCGAAGAGGTACGAATTGCTGGAGAAGATGGCATACGCCGTGCTGATAGCGGCTAGAAAGCTGCGACCATACTTCGACTCGCACACCATCCAAGTACTCACAAATCAGCCATTAGAGAAGGCGCTCCATAAGCTAGATACAACCGGTAGGTTGCTGAAATGGGCAATAGAGCTGTCCGAGTTTGATATCGAGTATCGACCGCGAACAGCTATCAAAGCACAAGCTTTGGCCGACTTCATTGTTGAGACCGCAGGCGATGAGATCGAAGGACCAGTCGGCACCTGGCAAATATATGTGGACGGCTCAACGACCCAAACAGGGGCAGGCACCGGGGTGGTCATGACGTCTCCAGAAATACCTGCAAAAGGTGAAGCAGATAACGGCTCCACTACAGAGCTTCGAAATAGTACTGGTCCCCCGCACAGAGAATATGGCAGCCGATGCTCACAAAGCCGGGCAAGTTCAAGCACCACGGATCTCAAGCGCAGCGTCATGGTAGAAATCTTTGCTTGGAAAGAAGCATAGAGACCGCCAAGGTGGAGGTAAACGAAGTCACTCATAAGAAGGAATGGTACGACGACATATTGGCGTACAAGATGACTGAAAGTTTGCCCACCGATAAGATGGCGGCAAAAAAGCTGAAAAGGGAGGCTATCTGGTTCTGCGACTTCCAAGGCCAACTGTACAAGAAAGGTCTTTCACTCCCACTCCTGAGGTGCGTAACGGCCCACGAGGCCACGAAGATAATTGAAGAAATCCACGAAGGGGTATGTGGAAACCATATTGGGGGAAAGACACTTGAACTAAAGGCCCTAAGGGCCGGCTTCTACTGGCCGACAATGTTGATGGACGCGCGAGCATACGTGAAGAAATGCGACAAATGCCAGAGGTTCGCACCGGGTCTTACATCGCCCGACAAACGATTTGCGGCCGATCCTGAATCCAATCCCCTTTGCTCAATGGGGATGGATATCATAGGACCATTCACGCCGGCATCTGGAGGAAGAAAGTTCCTGATAGTCGGAATCGACTACTTCACAAAGTGGATTGAGGCCGAACCGACTGCAAAGATAACGGCTAATCAGGTTAGGAAGTTCATCTGGCAAAACCTCATCACATGGTTTGGGATTCCTATGGGAATAGTCATGGACCATGTCGTCCAGTTTGACTGCGGACCAATAAAGAACTTCTTGAACCCATACGACATCAAGTTTGCATACTCATCCGTGTGTCATCCCCAGAGTAATGGCCAGGCCGAGGCCGCCAATAAACAAATCCTCAACGCCCTTAAGAAGAAGCTAGATGATTTGAAGGGTGCCTGGGCCGACATGGTTCCAGCGGTACTATGGTCCAACAGGACCACCGAAAAGGAAACAACAGGGGAGACCCGTTCAGATTGGTGTTCGGGACCGAGGCGGTGTTACGGGTCGAAGTCGGACTGCCAAACTGGCGGATCTTGAACTACGACCCGGAACTGAACGACAAACTAAACCGGGAGGACCTCGACCTCTTGCCAAAAGTCAGGCTCGCGGCAGAACTCAAGTCGGCGGCATATAAGGATCGGATAAGCAAGGCCTACAACAAAAGAGTAAGAAGCCGGCTGATTGAAAAGGGCGACCTAGTGCTCAGACGCCCGACGGCCACTGGAAAGGCTCATGTCGAGGGCAAATTGACGGCCAACTGGGAGGGACCCTACCTCATGAAAGAGGAAATTGTCCCAGGAGCTTACCGGCTGGAAGATATGTCAGGCAAGCTACTCAAGAACAGCTGGAATGCCAGCGTGCTCAAAAAGTATTTCGTATAATCATGTTTCCTAGTCTAGTTACATAGCAAGAATAAAGCGGCATTGTTGCCATATTCAGCATTACTTAGCTTGAATTAGTGATTAGCCATTTTTAATAATAAGAATTTCTATGAACATATTACGTGTGCAAATTATTCAAAGTTCCTTGACGGTCAATGACCTAAGTAGATCTGCCGTTAAGGAATACCGAAATAATCCATAATTAAATCCCCTTGGTAGTCAATGACTTACATGGATCTACTGTCAAGGGGAGGAGAAAGAAGCAAATTCCTTGACGGTCAATGACCTACGTGGATCTGCCGTCAAGAGAAGCCAATAATACAAGGGTTCCTGGCGGTCAAGGACCTTAGTGGATCTGCCGCCGGGATAAACCAAGCACGCTTAGCTTGGAGCAAAGAGTGAACTGCCAGTCAACGACCCTCGTGGATTTGCTGGCAGGAAAATATCTTATTTCATAATCGGTCAATGACCCTTGTGGATCTGCCGGAATAAATTAGTAAAATAAGACTATTTCCGATCTACGAACCCATGCGGATCTGCCGATATGGTCAAAGAAAATGAACGACGAATTAAAACAGCAAAATCATTGCGTATCTGACACAACCGTTGATAAAATAACTTTCATTAATGTGAATCAAATTTACATCCTAGTCTAACCTAGGAGCAACAATTATCCAAAATTCAGGTCGGCCACAGACGGCCAGACCGGGAGAGAAATTGGGGAAAAGGAGACCTAAACTAAGCACCCTGGGCAGCTTCAGAGGCAGGAGCCTTAGCGTCCCCCTCAGCTGATTTAGGTTTTGGACCATCAGGGCTCCTGTCAAGGATGACGACATTATCAGCCGGATCATTCTTGGCACCCAGGTCGGCTTGCTCTTTGGAAGCCTCCAGCTCCTCCTCCTCAAACTCAGCACGAGGGTCAGCGTTGGCTATATCGGCCTCCGTCACCCCGAGATCCAGCTCTTCGTTATCCACCGGGATCTCGAACTCCCGGCGTCCATGGGCCTCCTCCACTTTGCTCCAGTCCAAATCCGGAAAGGTATGTCGGGTGCACCGCATAGCGCGGTCCAACCCCCATTGTACCGGTTGGCTAAGCTGTGGACGAAGTCAATAGACCGCCGGTATTTGCCGATGGCGTCAACCTCCCGGGCCTTTGACTCCTGAAGCTGCTCCCTCAGTTTCTGCAGTTCAACGTCCTTGCTCTTTAGAGCAACACTGTTGGACTTGTTGAGGACGTTGGCAGAGTTCAAGTCATCCCGGGTCTTGTCCAGGTACGCCTTCACATTCTTCAGCTGATCTCGCTCAGTGACGGCAGCTGAAAGCTCGGCCTCCTTAGCGGCCAGCGCCTCCCGGGTAGTTTTGTGGCCATCTACCTTGCCGACATAGGCGGCCTGGTAATATCGGTAGAGGTCACAAAGCTCCTTCCCAGAATGTGCAACCCGAAATGGATATATAAAAAGTTAGAGAAACGAAAGCATCAACAAAAAAGCACGGGATGTAACTTGGTAAAGTCTCTAGAGCTTACCACAGCTAAGTTGTGTGCATGCACGGCGGCGAGCGTGGACTGTTCCACCGGCATGTCAAATTTCAGTTGAAAGCCTTTTAATAGCCGGTAGCCCAGGTTACCGCCTTCCAGAGGGCGGTCAAGCAGCAAAGACTCATCGTCCAGAACATTGAGCTTGGGTTTGAATAGCTCGCCATCCCGGACTAGTGACCGGGTCCATCGCTTCTAGAGAATTTCCGGTATGTCCACATCAGGATGCTCGATGAACCCCCTCTTACCCATATCAGCAAACTTCCGGAGCTCCGGAATCATGTTGGGTAGGGTCGATCGCTTGTAAATCTTCGACCCAGTAGGGATGAGGTCCCGACCGCCGCCACGCGCCCCGGGACTCCTTGTCACCCCCCGGATAACGGGACCAGGTTTCTTTGGGAGGAGCCCTCTTTCGTGGCTCCTTATCAGCCTGAACCTCCGCTTTCCTCTTCTGAGGAATAACTAGAGGTTGTTTGCCAGCTGATGGAGGCACCTTTTCCGCCGCATGGCTGCCATCTCCACCATCGCCACGACCGAATCCTCGGCCAGTCTTACCACCCCGGCCTCCAATCTTTGGGAGGAATAGAAGTATACTTCTTAAGAGGCTTTGGAGGCATGTTGGATATCGGAATGTAGTTCGATTGAGATGAAGAGCTTGCTCGAATTAAGTGCTCACGGCACCGAAATTAGAAAAACAAGAACGTGTCGGCGGTAAAACAAGGACAACATGCAAAATAATTACAGGCATCATACTCAATTACCAGTGGGTTCAGATTGGCAAAAGCCTAAAGCAGAAAGAGACGCGTTGCCTAAAATATAAATGGCGTGAGGAAGCCAAATCAGAGGCACTGGAACAGGTTTTCCCCCTTTGGGACCCGGCTTTGAAGAGGCCTCGAAGAAGTTGAAAGCCTGCAACTCCCGGCGTGTCAAACGCCTATCAGGGATGTGTTCCATCCTTGGGCGAGGTTTTGTCCAATACCTGGCGCAAAGGGAAAATTATCCGGCACCCGAACCCAGAAGAAGCGGGGCTGCCAGTTTTTTAGAGACGTTAATTTTGGATACACCGTTAGCTTCTTGGGCCTGGTGTACATAGACATCCATCCACCTTGGCGAAGTTCCCTTTCGGCCTGTGACTTTTTCCTCTTGCCTTGCCCCTTGCCCTTGGCGGAACCGTCTTCTTTAATCCAATGCAGTTTCCGAAAGAGGTTCAAGGTCTCCGGAAACCTTTTATACCGGACGGTCCAGGCGTAGGAGATCAAATTACGCCAAGAAAGCGGCGTCAACTGGGACAAGCAAATGTTCCAGGCCTTGAAAATCTTTACTATGAAAGGGTCCAGAGCAAACCTCAGCCCAAAATCTAGCATATGGGCATAGACCGCCACATGCCCAGGCGGGCAATCTGTCACCCGACATCCCTCGGACGGCATCACCAATTTGTATCCATCAGGAAAGGCGAAGTATTCGGCTCCCTTTCGGCAGAAGTCGTTATTCAATGTCGTCCTTCTCCAGCTTTTGTCAATCTGTACGAAGGACGGACTGCCGTCCTCGCAGGGAGGCATGTATAGATCGTCTAGCGTTTCGTCATCGTCCTCCGGGATGATCTCTGGCGGTTCTTCGTCATCGTCGGCTTCCAAGGATACCGACTCTTCGTCCGACATCAGGTCGCGCACGACACTGGCAACGTCTTCTGAGGCAACGGAGGATGCTTCATCGGCCCAGCCGACGTCATCATCCCTATAGCTATCAGATGAGATGGAGTGAGTTGCGTTCTCCCCTAGCATCTCAGCCGGTATGGACTGAGGGGGCCCTTAGAGGTGCCGACCAAAGGCGGAAATAATAGGGGGGAGCGTTCTGCTATCCCCAACATGGTACCGTATTGGCCGGATACCGGTACTCCAACGGCTTCTCCAAAAGCCCTAATGGCGGTAAGAGGAGAAGCATGCAGTGTTTGCTCTTCAAGGGTCCTACCGGAAGTACTACAATCATGACCAGATTTACTCCTACGTTCATTGGGAGGATTTACTACCGGCGAGTTATTGGACATGGTAAGGCTAGCGGACTTACTATCAGAATTAAAGTCGCTATCGGTCAAGGATTGGGGGCTTTCAGAAATATTTTGTGAATCAGAATGAGAAGACATGATTAAAGGCAGAAATTGAGTTAAAAGAGGTTCGCTGAAATACCTGGAAAGAGGGAAAAGAGCAGAAGTTGGCACCGAAAATAACCGGTAAGAAAGTTCGGTCACAGCTCGGAATATCACGACGAAGGCTGGCAACGGAAAGGACGTTAGGTCTCGAAGAATATAATGAGAGCAAATGCTTGAAAGTTTGAAGGCGATGTGATAGTGTGAAAATGCGCTAGGCAAAACACTATTTATAGAGAGCTTCATGGCTCGGATTGAGCGACGTTTCGTCTTCCCGTCTCGATGATGCCACGTGTATTTTGGGCTCAGAAACAGCTGCGATCAGTTGCTGACACTCTAGTCAAATCATCACGAAGATCGAGGCGACGATTCGTATTCCGTTAACTCACCCCATTTACAGAAACTTGCAAACGGCTTCAGGTTGAAAACATGATTTTCACACCATCCATGACGGCTTAATACTGAACAAGCAGGATATCCCTGTACCAGACATACCGGCTTGGGGGCTAGTTGTATGGGATCTGTATAACTTTCCTACCGGTCCAGTTAGATCGCCATTGACCGTCATGGTCAACTCCGCCAAAGGAGTCCTACTTACTGAGTAGGAGTCAAGCCCGATACCGGCGTATTCATCATGCCGGTTAGATTCGTATACCTTACCGGTGTCCATCGCCTGGGCCACTGCCTAATGGCCTGAGTTGATCCGGTACTTACTCAATGCGCCTATGGGCCTAAAGATAAGTATCAAAAGAGGATAGAATTGCATCCAACCAATTGGAGCAGAGTCCTACCTTGCTAAGGACATTGCCGGCTCCTATAAATACCCCCATGATCCGAGTCATAAGGTACGTCCACATATACTAATACATTCTACTTGAGACATCCCGTCTTTATCTCTTACTGACTTAGGCATCGGAGGGACGTTCTTCGGATCAACCCCCGAGATAAGTTTACGTGTTCTGTCTTGCAGGACATCAAACCGGCTTATTGAACAAAGGAGATACCGGTTCACTCCCTACCATTTATTCCATACCGGAACAGGAGCAATTAAAGGAATAACAGACAAGTTAATCAAGGCAAGAATCACTAACAACACAATATCAGCGAAGATATGAATGTTGATTTTGGACAAAATTTACGGAGTTGATATAAAAAATACCACAACCACAACCGCGTAACGCCCAGCCGACGTGCGTGCCCAACCTTCAACTAATGTATAAAGAAGAAAATTATATATAAAGAATGTTGGATAATGATCCTTTTGTTGTTTTGAAGCAAAACTTGGAGTGAGAAATACTATCACTCAACCACTAACTCCAACAAAAAATTGAAGAAACACAAGCCTAAAAAAATGGCCAACTAGTTCATGATCCTACAAGATCCTGTTTGAATTATATTGCTTAAAGCAAAGGGTATAAGTCATGCTCGAGATAATTCTTTTTGAATCATAGAAAGTCCCAAAAAAGATGTCGAGGGAAATTTCACATTTTCTTTTAATAAGGGTCATATTGCTAGCAGATAAAATAGATCTTTATATTTCGGAAGTAATGCTGGTAGAGTAGAAGTATAGTATAGAGTAAAGAAAAGGAGAAATTAAACTAAAAAGAGTTCTTTTGGACTGAATAAATGGAAGTTCAGATCAGATCAGTTCAGTTCAGTTCAGATTAGATCAGTTCAGTTCAGTTCAGATCAGATCAGATCAGTTCAGTTCAGATCAGATCAGTTCAGACTACAACTTATTGATTTTATTATTATTATTATTATTATTATTATTATTATTATTATTATTATTATTATTATTATTATTATCATCATCATCATCATTATTATTATTATTATTAATATTAATATTATTACTATTATTATTATTACTATTATTATTATTATTATTATATTATTATTATTATTATTATTGTTATTGTTATTATTATTATTGTTATTATTATTATTATTATTATTACTATTATTATTTTTATTATATTCTTATTATTATTATTATCATTATTATTATTATTTTTATTATTATTGTCAAATATAGTTTTGTATTTTTTTTAAATATATGTCAAACATAGTTTTGTAAATATAGGAGTAGTCAAATGTATGTAAATATAGTTTTGTATTTTGTAAATTAGGCAAGTCAATATTCTGTTGCTTAGAATTAGGAGTCATGCATGCTATTGTTACTATTCTACAGTATTAGGCATGAAACATGCTATTGGTTTTGTATATATTGACTTGCGAATAGCAATCTTGGAGGAAAATATTATATTAATAATATTATTACTTCATATCATTATTATTCTACTTGTTATTATTAATATTACTCAATTCATAAGAATATTATTATTATACATATTATTAGTATTAGTATTAATATTATTATTATTATCATTATCATTGATATTATTAATTATTATCATTATCAATGATGATAAAAATATTACTCTACTTGTAATTATTAATAATACTTAATTCAGATCAGTTCAGTTCAGTTTAGACCAGTTCAGTTCAGTTCAGACTTATTCATTTCAGTTCAGTTCAGTTCAGACTTATTCATTTCAGTTCAGACTTATTCAGTCCAAAAGAACAGAGCCTAACAACTAGAAACAAGCGAAAATAGTTACGGTTACAAAAATAAGTGAAATAAAGGAAAGTTGGTTCATGTTAAATTTTAGAGGACCTAGAAAATGGGTTTGAGGCTTTGAGCTACCTGGAATTAAGGAGAACTTTGAAACCCGTCAAGTTGAGTTGAGGTTTACTCCGTAATCAATTGGCAATGGGTAGTAGTTCATGGGTGGTTAACTATTCCGAAATGATATTTCAGTTTGGTATTTCAGTTCGGTAACCGGAAGTTTTGATTCTCCATTTTTGTGAACCGTAACCTTAACTGTTCAAAACGGTAATTGCCTAAGCGGTTAACCGGCTCTTCGGTACGGTTTTCCAGTTAACCATTAACCGTTACTCTAAGTTTTATTAATTTTGTTTTACCTAATTTATATATTAGATTTTCACCTTTTTCAACATAAATAATACTAACATAAAAATCATACTACATTACTACTCTACAAGTTCACTGCCAATATAAAAGTTTAACACACTAATACTGTAATACACATACTCCACAAGTTTTGGCCTTTAGCTTTAGATTTAGTTTAGACTTACCGACTATTTGTTTTTTTACAGAGAAATTACTTACTAACGGTCTAACTTACTAAATCTATTTAGTATAAACTAATAATTAATTAATCTAATTATTATAAAAATAGAATAATAATAAAATAAAATAAATATATACGGTTTTTCGGTTAACTGTTTTATAAAAAATCATAACCGTAACCGTACCGTTTAACCGTAAATTTTACCGGTTCGGATTTAATCCATATTTTTTCAGTACCGCTCATTTTGACCGGTTTTCGGTACAGTTTTCCGGTTTCGATTTTTTGTGAACACCCTGATGGGTTGTAGGTTGCACAAAGCGAAAACAAAGAAACAAAAATTCTCATAATTAAAGATAATGAAAACTATAATTCTTTATGCCTTCTTTTTTCTTGGAAAAAAATCTTATCGTGACAAGAAGCAAACCAACACGGATTCACGGTAGTACTTCTTTATATGTTGAAAGCCCAAAAGTTTTATATCTTTTTTCCGATATACTTTTATCTCTATTATATAAGGGAACTCCTTACCCTTTGGTGTCCACCCTTAATTACCTAAATACCCCCAACTACCAACAAATATTACAAAACCAACTAGTCAATAATTTTTTTTTAAAAGTACCCTTAGAAAAAAAATCAATCTCCGACTTCGCACACATAGAGTGCATATAACGCTAGTATCTATTAACTTCAAGAAAAATTTCAAATTCAAAATTACTCTACCTTCATTTCTTGACCAAAGAATCTCTAGCGTTTTGAACTGGTTCCTTTGAATTCCAAAACGATTTTAAGCATGAGCATTGGTCTCAAACAAGATTTCCTTACAATAGAGTTGGGTAGATTAGCTCATCAAGTTTATAAGTTCAAAGTTGGTAATTATCTCTTCTCCTTTTACACGTGCGACATGTAGGGTTCAATATGTCATTCTTTGGGGTATTGCGGGGAGCTGAGGTCGCTGTGGTTCAACGAACTCATCTTCTTCCTAAATCCTACATATGGATTAGCTGATTGAGTTCTATGGGGAAGGGCCGGGGGTTCTGTCCTGTGGCCCATTAGTCTTCGTCGTTGGACGCATTGCACATTTGCACATCACACATTGTGGTTAAAAAAGGGTGAAAGAGATATCAAATACTCCCTCCGATATTAAATATATGTGCTCTATTTTTACTTGTATATTTATCAATACACAATTTTAACTATTAATATCTATAATTATTCATTATTAAAAAATTAGAAAGTTGATATTTTAACAATATATATTGAGACAAACTCGGCAACTTGTATGCTAACATTGGGTTCTATATATATGTAGAATTATATGGTTAGTGACTTAGTGTTAGTCAGAATGTGGCATCTATTTAAAAACAGAGGAAGTATATAAGTTTTACTAACCTGAAAATGCATTCCATGAAAAGTCGAAAAGGCGAAAAAGTGGGATTGCCTTAGCACCACATGAGAATGAGATGCCTCGATGGCTCGGTGTAGTGGTTGTCACGATGGTGTCAACTGTCAATGGCGTGGGCCTGTGGCGGTTACTGGTTAGTCTACTGAACCCATCACTTGGACCCGAAAGAAAAAGGATGATACTCTATAACAATATGTTGGGCAAAAAATAGAGCCAGACAAGTGAGTTTGGAAGGAAAAAAGAGCTTCCACTTTTATTTTTCCTACCTATCACTATAGAAGAAAACACTTTATACAATTTGACACTCACATATTTTTTTCCCAAGTGAGAAATTGTGCTCTAGTTTCTCTAAATAGAATTATATTTGATAATATAACTATATAAGTACTAATTTATTACATGTTGGATTAGGAAAATTCAAGATTTAAGTTCTTTTCGAGTTGAGTTTATCCACTTCCTCTTCAATTTCACGGAGATTTTAATGGCTAGAAATGTAAATGTTTAAAATATGAGTTTGTGTGGGCAACTGGGCATTTTATGTGTTGGATTCTCCATTTTATTCTCATACCTTACTTATAATGTTGTTAAGACTAATAAATTTTCTTATCTAAAATATTACCATATTTAAAAAAATTACATATAGTAAAAGATGTTCATTATAACCTTAAGTTCATAAGATTAAACTTCATTAAGGATTTTCGGAGATGGGAAGAATCTCTTATCATTTCTTCTATACTTTTAAAATATTTGACTTGTTAATTTAATTTATTGACCCGTCAGAGATGCCGACTCAATAAAATATGTTTTTTTTTTAAATACTTCTGGAACATGATATAATATGCAATGAAAGAGAGCAAGTTCTATCTTTCTCTTATTTCCCACTTTTTGGATAGGAGAATGATGTGTTGCCTTTCAAACTTGGTCTCTCCTTTAAGTGAATGAAGATATCTGAAGATAGCTTTTAGAGTTGTATTAAAGCCTTTGTCGTACATGAATGACAAAGATGATTAAACAAATAAATGAAGAAATATCACCATAAAATATTGATCTGGAATGATCAAGGTTTCCTCACCTTTTACCTTTAAAAAAAAGTCCACTGTTTGATGGTACATTTCAACCGCGTAATACATGATGATTACATATGCATTATTCAACCAATTAAATTTGCCTTTTCCTTTCGCCTTTCGCAAACTACCAGACCACAATCAGGATTCAGGACTCAGGAACCGACTAAACTCTCTTTTTAAGAATTTATACTTCTTTTCAAAAAGAAAATATCACTTTATTTTAACATGTAGAATCCTTTCTATACCTTTACAAGATATTAGTACACCTCGTAAAATTGAACAAAGCTAAAACCTGAACCAGACACAAAAATTCAGCACTTGAAATTGACGGGAGACTCGAAATGACCCGAATCAGATAGATTCAACCTTGATTCGATCCGAAATGACTCGACCATAATCAACCCGACTTATACCGTCAATTATGATTCTCCACTATAGAGTCAACCAATTTTTTTTATTTTAATACTCAATTATTTACTACTAATATGATATTATATCCTATATGTTATTTGTAAGTATTGACTTAAATTTTTTTTATTTTTGTTATAATTTTATTTTTTAATTACATATTTAATTCAAATATTGACTTGACCTAAAACGGACCCGAACCGACCTGATTGTATAGATCCAAAACAGATTTGATCCAAATTAGACTCAATTCAACCGTAACCCAACTTAAAAATAAGAAATGAAATACACTCCACCCAAAGTGGACCCGACCCATACACTATCCGAACAACCCGTTTGCCATCTTCCCTCCTCTTTGAAAGCAAAAGATATGAATTAACATAGGAAAACCATAATCAGTAATAGAAATTGATGTCAATTTTTTTATCCATTTCCAACTTTCGTATTTAAACAATAGCACTAAGAAGAAAAAAATGTTCCTATATTAAAAAAAAAATGTAAGGAAATGATCCTCATTCTTCTCCAACTTGCTCTCCAGACTCCACTGAACACACAGGATATATTGGTGTAACTTATAAGATTCACACCAAATGTCATTGCATCTTTACCATTATTTTTGCCAATATGTGTTGTTTTGAGACTCAAGGGCTAAAAAAAACAAAAAAGTTCCTAGGCTGTTTCTCCTTAGTATACTGTATACCACAAGCATCCAAATGGTCCTTGAGGATAAAATTGGAGAAAGCTAATATTATTTCCTGAATCGCAATAGCAAAATAAAGATAGCAACGTGGAGTACTGCAAAAGCAGCCTCAATATCAGAAAACCTCGAACATGTCATTTATTCCTGTACACTGATTTATTACTACTACCCTGTCAAAACTAAAATCGTGTAAACTCTATGAAGAAATAATACTGTTACAGAGGAACAAAATGAGAGATCAAACCAAAGAATAGACCAACTTAACTATCTCATGTAGTACAAAATATGATACAAGTAACATCCTCTAATCACTCCACCTGATAGGAAGTCTCCATTTTTTGTGCCAGAAGATTGACACTCGGGGCCATAATGGGAACCCGAAGTTGTAATCGAGTGGCTGGTCTACTGGCCCTGCAACCTTCAGAGGCAGCCACACATATCTCGAGTCCCTCAAATCCGCTGGGTTCCATCGATCAGCCATAAATATGAAGTAATCTGGAAGCCCCTTAAGGGGTAGAACAAATGTGCTCTGAGAAAAAAATGTTGTTTCCCTGTATATTTTATTTCCTCCTAGACATGGGTTTCCCATAGTCTCCCATGGGCCCGTAATGGACGAAGATGCATGGGCCATTGCTTCATTAGGAGCCCAGCCCGAACAGCCTGAAGTGATCATGTAGTATGTCCCTTGGTGCTTAAATATAGCCGGGGCTTCTCGGCGATGACCAATGAGAATGGGCCTTATGGCATTTGCGATATCAAGATAATCCTTAGTAAGAGGACTGACATGGAGTTCACTGTTATCAACTGAAGAATAGAAGAGATATGCAACACCATCATCGTCCCTGAAGACCGTCATATCTCTGCTGTCAAAGCCATGAGGATTTTTGCTATAGAGGTACTCAAATGGTCCATTAGGGTAGTCGCTGACAGCCACACCTACACTGGCTTTTGTGTAATTGGCATCATCTATATGCATCCACATAACATACTTTCCTGTTTTCTCATTGTAAAGGACTTTCGGTCTCTCAAGCACATTGGATTTGTGAAGGTCATGAGTCTCATCATTTTCTTCCGCTGCAAGTACAATCCCCTCATTCTTCCATGTCCACAAGTCCTTGGATGAGTAGCAACCAATTCCAATGATATCAACCTAAAAGGACATTTAGACTGTTAGATAAAGTTGGGCTAGATATCCCACGGAGAAAAATATGACCAAGCCCATCCTAATAGGAGTGGGTTACATATAATGTCATATATGTGGTGAATGAATGAAATAATATGCTTCATAACTTCATGATTATCAAGTAAAATAGTTTTGGCCGGTTTTGACAAAAGAACGAATAAACGTTCTAACACAGCGTGTAATCGTTACGTAATAGAAGATGCGGCAAGAAGGATTAGAGATTAATCCTGCATTCTGTAACAGGGTTTCACAGAACAGCTCCAAAATCTACCAAACAGCTAAGTTCGTATTCCATGTATCTAGCACAATGTCAAAAAAAATTGCAATCCCTAACCTTTTCCACTCTCATTCTTAGTAAGGGCAGATAGGTATATTAACCCTGTCAGATATCCAATTGAGAATCTTAGGAACTAGTTCAGAATGTGCCAATAAAATTAGAACTTCACATAATTTTGTATTCTTTGAACACCGAATACCCCCTCCCACACTTGGTATGCCAAAGGCCTAGACAGCTAACCTCATTTAACTACTGGATTCCTGGTAATTTCACCAGAACACAAGTAGTTCCAGGGAGTCAGAATAGTAATGTCACGCGAGCTATTAGCCAAAAGCTTCATTCTCTAGCCTAACCACCATATCATATATCAAAATTTATAGCTGCAACATATATAGTTCAAACTTCAAACACAAAAGAGAACTATACTTACAAGAAGAAGACAACTAGGCAAGAAATACAAAAACTGAAGAAACTAGTGCAGATTGGAAAGCAGGAAAAGTTTGGGCACGAGGAAGGTCTTCTTAGTGAAGGGCTACTAGACCCAAAGTAAATTGATATTCACTTTCACTCATAGTGCTAGCTGTTAACTGTCTAATGTGGCATTCCTATCAAGATCTAAATAGAAGTGTTTGACACATTTGAAATTCCATCCTATGTACTATTATACTCCCACCTCCAATTTTTTGGAAACAAACTTGGTCTACTCGATAGGTAGTTTACCCACCTCTAATAAGCTTCAAGAAGTAGTGGGATCCAACTCAGTAACAATGAATCTATATATCTATTATCTATATATCCAAATGGGTAGATGTAGCTATCTCCAATTTCTTTTTAAATCTCATTTTTGCTTTCTACCTCAACGACAAACTATGACAAGAGTATTTATGACATTTTATAATCAACAGCAGAACATTTGAGGTGATGAAGTGATTTTATGGCTTAACAGTAAGATGAACATATGAGTCAAAAGCAGTAACTGAATTTCAGAACCAACTTTTATTCTAAAACTCCACTCATATGTCTGTTCCATATCATATCCTGGCAAGGGTAACGGAATGAGGAGATAAATTTTATTTTTGGCGTTATGATCTATTATTCATGATTACTGCTTATCATTTTGGAGGCACCGATGCCCCGTTCCCCAGTTTTTCCAAAGTTTCTGTTTCTGCTTTTCCTTTCTCACCATCAATTCCACGCAATGTAGCCAGAAATTCAACTCCCCTTACTGGTAAAAAAAGGATAACACTACAGGACATAAGAACAACAGAAGCAGAAGAGTGATAATAAGATGATTCATCCACAATATTTAACATGGGATGCAAAATTAAAGGGAAGTGGATGGAAAAAGTGTAAAAAACTACCTTCAGTGAAGGCACTAATTCAATTGAACGCCACTAAAAAACAGAACAGATATAACCCCTAACCATCGACTGTCTCCATAGTAATACCTAATCCTGACTTCCATTCAATCACCATGATATGTATGAATTTCTATTTTTCTTTACCAAAAAAAAAAAAAAAAAAAGAAAGGCATTTCTATTTTCCCCTTGTAACAATGAGAATTGTGCTCCAGCACCTTCAACCCCCAAAACACTTCATCTGCCCTCTATTATAAGGATATGCGCAAATAAGCACCTTAATGATATGTGTTCAGACTTCAGAGTAGAGATGCTTGTAATAGAGGTAAAAATTGTAGATAACAAGAAAGGTTTATAAAAAGCTAAACCAATCTCATTTCTCATCCCAATCGATCACTTCATCCTCCTAAACCTTTCTTTCACTCTCTTTTAAGTCTCCTCCCTACCTTACCTTACTCCACTTCTTCCCAACTTCTCATTTTTCTCCATCATAATTTCATTTTGTTTTGTTGAAAATGATCATTTGGGTTCTAGAACTTGAGCCAATGTGGTCTAATGAAACTAAAAAGGTCAAATACTCATATGAGGGACAAGAAGACAAGAGACATAAGAAAGGTAAAATGTGTCAAGGGTGTGGACCAAAGAGTGCTTGTGGAGGATGAAGAGATAAAGGATAGGTGGAGGTCGTACTTTGATACCTTGTTCAACGGTGATAAAGCACAAGACATCGGGGATGTACACATTCCGCCAAGTATGTTAAATCGAGAGTTTATGAGGAGGATTCAAAAGGGAGAAGTCGTTGCAGCATTAAAAAAGATGGGATTGAAGAAAGCTACGGGGCCAGATGGCATACCTATCGAAGTTTGGAGGTGTTTAGGGGGGAGAGGAATCGAATGGCTGACAACATTCTTCAACATGATTTGGAGACACAACAAAATGCCATTAGAATGGAGGAAGAGTACTTTGATTCCTTTGTATAAGAACAAAGGCGATGTACAAGATTGTACCAACTACCGAGGAATCAAACTAATGAGTCATACGATGAAACTCGGGAAAGGGTGATTGAGCAAAGACTTAGGAAACATGTGAAGATATCGGAGAACCAATTTGGATTTATGCCGGAAGATCGACTATAGAGGCCATCCACCTCTTAAGACAAACAATGGAACATTACCGTGATAGGAAGAAGGATCTACATATGGTTTTCATTGATTTGGAGAAGGCATATGATAGAGTACCAAGAGAAATACTTTGGTGGGCGTTGGCAAGGAAAGGTGTTCCACAAAAATATATAGATATCATCAAGGATATGTATGAGGGGCAACTACGAGTGTGCGGACTACGGTGGGGAGGACGAAGAGTTTCCTATTACGATCGGAGTGCATCAAGGTTCCGCACTTAGTCCCTTTCTCTTTTGCCCTAGTCATGGACGAACTAACGAGGTCAATTCAAGATGATATACCATGGTGTATGATGTTTGCGGATGATATTGTGTTGATTGATGAAACAAAGGAAGGTATTGAGAGAAAGTTGGAATTGTGGAGACATACATTAGAAGCCCGGGGTTTTAGATTGAGCGGAAGTAAGACGGAGTATATGGAGTGCAAGTTCGGTGGGGTTACAAGCGGCGAGGCGAGGCGGTCACTTTGGATAGCAAAGTGGTTCAAGGATCGAACGTCTTCCGTTACCTAGGATCCATTCTCCAAAAGGATGGAGAACTGGATGGAGACGTGGCTCATAGAATTAACGCGGGTTGGTTAAAGTGGAAAAGCGCCCTTTGGATTCCTTTGTGATTCCGGTATTCCCCAAAGCTTGAAGGGAAAGTTCTACCGTACGGCGATTAGGCCTGCTTTGTTATATGGCACCGAATGTTGGGCGGTGAAACAATGCCACGTCCATAAGATGAACGTGGCGGAGATGCGTATGTTGCGGTGGATGTGTGGCCACACAAGGAAAGACCGATTAAGAAATGAAGTGATCCGGGAAAAAGTTGGAGTTGCATCCATTGAAGAAAAGATGAGGGAGAATCGGTTAAGATGGTTTGGTCATGTGAAAAGGAGATCAGGTGATGCACCGGTGAGAAGAATTGAAGAGTGGAGGAGTAACCAAGTTGTAAGGGGTAGGGAAGACCTAAGATGACTTGGATGAAGGTAATTGAAAGTGATATGAGGTTACTTGGGATTGAGGAGAGCATGACGTTGGATAGAAGTGAGTGGAGGGGCAGTATCCATGTGGAGGAAGGGGTGTGATTTCTGCATTTATTTGTTTTTCTCAATTGTGTTGGTATTAAAACCTTTTGTTGAAAACCTCTTTTAAAACTTGTTGGTGTAAACCTTGCTTTAAAAAAAAAAAAAAAAAAAAAAAACCTTTTTATCACTCTTGGCGATGCCATCTCCTTTGGTGACGGTTTCAGTTGACGATTCATGTTAGCCGACCCCAAATCACTTTGGGAATAAGGCTTAGTTGTTGTTGTTGTTGTACTCAAATTTCTACAAAATAGATCATATCTCAGCCTTGTGATGGTCACATCTGTGTAGCCCTCACATGGTGGTGATAGAGGTCTCAACCTTTTCGCTCTGTCTATTCCGTGTGTGGGTGTGCATTCTCTTGATTTTGGGCGGTGTAAATTGAGCCATCAAGAGGTGTTTGTATGGTAGAGGCTCTACATGTGGTTATTTGATTAACGAAACAGCTAAAGGGAGTTGCAGAAGTTTTGCATAAGTAGATCAGATAGGGAAGTGCAATATCCGAGGTTACGCAGGTACGACAATTGTGTTATGAACTAGCATAACTTGGACTGATTAAGGACAAGATTTAACAAAGTAAAATCAGAGTTGGATTGATAATTTTGTGGAAAACTGATAATAGAAAGATAAATACAAGCTTTCGAGAGGCTTGCTCTCTCCCAAAAGAACTCTTAAAAGTTCACTAGAAAACACTCATCAAAATTCAGCATGTCTTTCCCTTTCTCCTTACCCCTATATATAGAGTATTTCCCTTAATAACCTACCTAGCTTATTCCCCAAGCTACTAATCAAGATAATACCTACGTTACCCTCCCCCTACTATCAGTTCATTACAAATTGGAGGGGTGGTGGTTGGTGCAGGATAGCATGATTCTGAAGTTGGGAGCAACAATGTTTCATGGTTATAGTTGACAATGTTGGAAGGGCAAGGGTGGGCAGGAGAGAGTAATTCTAAAAAGAGATAGGAAGGGGAGTGTTCAGTAAAAACAAAATGCAGAATCATGCTAAGATTGACAGTAAAAAAAAATGCAAAATCATGCTAATGTTGGAGACAATAGCTGAGTTAAGGATGGTTTTAGACTTTTAGTTAAATTATTAATTAGAAGTTTGAACAGTGTCCTCACTTAGGGTGGCTTATCTTAATTTTGTTCAAAGAAATACAAGACTTGAGTGCTACGTCTAAAGCACCCTAATTAATGTTGGCATGATTGAAAAATTGTGCTGTCTATGTAAGAATTTAGGACAGCACAAACTTAAAAAATCATCTAGACAAACAGCTCGGATTGGACGAAAGAAAAAGAGAATGGAGATTAAGGGGAAAAGTGAAAACAGGGAGTAGTCCGGAAACAGAGGAGAGAACAAGAAGAAAAACAGAAGGGAGAAGGGAAAACTAGTATATTTATTCAAGATTCAATTTGTCCCACAAAAGAAAATAGAAGCAATTTATAGTCCAAGGCATTAACTTCCCAATCCACGTATGATATCATTATCTAACACATTTAAAGATCTAAACATAGCTAAGAAACTACCAAAATACATGAAAATCCAGAAATGAAAATATCAATTGCCATCATGTTTAAAACTCTTAGAGACATGAAAAATGACAAATCATTGGAAGTACATAATTCCAACTACATAGAGTACTTGTTTTGAACTTCTCAAAAGTAGCAGGAATAGATATTGGATCAAGTTAAAATTGGACTTTTTCAAGTATACTCACAGAGATATCAAGATATTACTGAACAAGATCCACATCGCTGCATGCTTACAGCCACAGTAGACCAGTTATAAGCTTGATGTTGCAATGAGCATAAATAAGCGACAATTTGTTTGGTCCAGAACATATGGATTGTGGTCATAAGAAAGAGAAAGCCAACGCATCAAAGCACCTATGGTTCCATTTGTTTAGAAACACCAGTAATGGCATTTCCATGTGAAAAAGCATGTTTCTCATGTTTTGTTGACACAAATTTCTTTACAAATAATGTCAGTATGTCTCATAAGTTTGAGATACTTTGTCTCATAAGTTTGAGATGATTTACGATGGAGATATCTTTTCATAGGAAAGTTCCCACTCCATCAGATGCAACATAAATTGCCCGACAGATGTCCTTGGTTCACTCACCCTACTATCCAACCTTTTTATCCTTAATTATCTCATCTTCGCACCATGCTCTCATTATTGATAATTATGTCAAGCTGCTTATTATAACACCTATGACAATTCTTTCCACATCATGACCACATATTTCATCAATGATTTTCCGTTTCAAAGTATTCAGTACTATATATTAGCATACAATTCATAAAAAGAGAAAATTTTCACATAAAGAAACTTACTCGCGCTGCTCCATTCTTGTGAACATGATACGTTGGGCCGTCTTTATACTCTCCATACCAATAGTAAGTCTTCGATTTCTCATCATATAGAATGCCACCACCATGAGCTTGGATAGGATTTCCTTCGGTGTCCAACCATATTCTTCCAGGATGGTAGTAGAAGCTGTCATTTCCTCTGTTTGGATCAATAGCAGATTTCATGTCAGGAAAGAAAACATGCCGGATTTGAGAAGACTCGTCAAGGAACTCCTCAATAATAGTAGTTGGCCTTTTGGGCTTCCGTTTAATAGCTCGTGGAGAACGTTTCCTTGGTGGAGGCATATGGATGTTCTCCTCATCAACCTCTTCAAGTTCACGAAAACGTTTACTAATGTGTACTTCTGAATCCAATTTAAAAGCATCCTTTTGTGGAAGAAGAGTGTAAAGCTGTAGCAAAAGTAGACACACAATGACACTACCCACAGCAACAGGTAATGAACATCTGTTCCCTGCACTGCAACGCAAAGTGGTTGGTTTCTTGTATTTGTTCCTCATCCTCAATTTCTCTTCCATATTATCCCCAAGATAATGTTGTTGTTAATAAAATACAACCTATGCAGATGCAGATGCAAGAGCAGGTCACCACCACAGTGTTCTATTATAGCATAAATGAACGGAAAAACAATTTCTTTTTGAACTTACTCTAGAGATTAAACAGAAAATAGAAATGTGAGAGAAACAACACCTTTTCCCAATTCCAGAAGAAAATTACAGCAAAAAGAAACACCAAATGCATTTCATTTCTTTCTAAACATAGCAAAACGACCCACACAATTTAATCTGGAGCAAAATTAAAAATCTAAAAATAGTATATACTTTGGAACAACATTAACCTCAACATAATGAAATTCTAACTGTCATCCTCCTCGGAATCTCTCATTTTCTCAGACAATCAACATAGCTAGTTATTCTTATGAAATTGCTGAACAACTTCAGTAATTGATATTTCAGGTTTAATGTTATTGTGGGCATAGCACAACAAACAAGAAAAGTGTGATGATTTCATGAGCTCACAAGATTGATGGTCACATTAAATTAACAACAACCAACTGATTAACTGATCCAGTGAGTAGATTCAAATCAACTAAATCATCAACTTTATATATCCGCTTTTGGCATTAACAAAAACCCCATCAGATATAAACCCAATTGTCAAGATAGAAGAAGATACTGAATCTAGCACAGAATTAATTAAGCATAAAAAAAAATACCCACCATCTAAAATTTTCTCCAGATATCTATACTTATATCTAATGGATGAAATTACGCCAATATACACCAAATACTCAATCCATCTCACAAAAATAAGAAATTCAAACCCCAAAAAAATCACAACTTTAAGTTAACACACAGCTTATACAATGCAATCACACACAATTAAGATAAAAGATTAGACTAGTATACATAATTTAGAGCAGGATTAGAAAGACAAACCAATTACCAGACATCAGCCGAGCACTGGGTGAAGCAGAATTTGCAGACATGAATTCTTCAAATCTTCAAAAAAGTTTTAACTTTTAATCACCAATTCAAATTCACTGCAAATTCCAGCAAGTTTGAATCTTTCAGCACCCTTATATAGTTAAACTTCAGTATATGAAAAAATGGGTTTTTTGAAGAACTACAAATGAAAGGGGAGGACCAAAAGAATAAATAAAAGGAGAGGTTAAGTTGTCAAAGTTTTAATGGTGGATCTAGTCCAGGTGTGATGATGACTTGAGACCCAGAAAATGTCTCTCTTTCTCTTTCTGTTCTTTTTCTTTCTCTTGCGTTTGAAGGGTTTTCAAGTTCAGTAAAAATGATCATCAATTTCTGCACTTTATTTATTGACTACTATTGGGTACTGTTACTGTGTTAGATCTTTGGTAAATCTTGAGTAGACTTCTTTCTTCATAAGATAACATCTTGAAAACTCTATCTATAAGACTATAACCACGAAACTGATACATACAGAGATTGATATATCTATCCACTGGTAATTGGATAGACTATCTAGAAATAGACAATTAAAAAATAATTAACTCTATTGAATTATACTCTACTAATTATTAATGTTTATCTCTATTATATAAGTGAAGGGAGGCATTGGTGTCCCCATTAAACGAATTATAATACCCTTATTTTTATAATTACATCAATTTTGTTTAAAATTTTAAAATAATAATGGGTAGTCAATCAATCAAAATATTTGCCATTTTAAAACTAAAATTAGAATAACTTAAAATTTTAGGTTTAAAAAAAAGGAAAGAAAAATAAAGTTTTACAAAAAAAAAGCAAAGATAACAAATTCATATAAGAATATCAAATCTTCCATCAAAAGGAAAAATTATCAAAATAAAAAATCAGCAATATACTTCCACAACATTATAGTCATGTAAAGAAATGATCATTTTAATGGGTTTATATAATTGCAATTTGTGTGAGTCAATTACATAGAGGATATTAAGGTCAGATCAAGACAACGTACTACATTTGAAGTTTTAGCTATACTATCAATGATAGATAAATAAGAGTTAGAATTTAAAATAGTTCACAATCAAAAAATTCAAAAGAATACAAAAGAAAAGCACAAAGATATGAAGGTAATCTTTGCAATTATGGCAAAAAAATAGAAATGGAATATATTCTCTTTTTATTTGATTTCCACGGATAAATAAAGATAAATATATTTTTGCAATTATGAACTAATTTGCTAATCAAATTAGATAAACTTGACAAAAGAGGTGATTATGCAATATTCTTATGGACATTTTTTTTAGTACTATGTTTAAAATATTAATTAGAAGTGCATGCTTTCTTTAACCACTTTGGTTCCGTTCTATTCAACTTATTTTTGCTTATCTGAACTTATTTGAACTGATCTGAACTTATTTTTGTTGAAATAACTTTTAATAAGTTGAACAAACATAGCTTTTATTGTAAAAAACTGTCAACTTAAACTATAGTGAGTTGTCGCTACATGTATTGCGTGCATGTAAAACTAACTACTCGATATTACAATATATCACAATAAAGAAATTGTCGTCGCACGCATCGCGTGCTTAGAAAACTAGTCTCTAATGGGTGGATTACCCACTGGATATACAATGTTTTTTACAACATACTCCTAAAACCCTCACATAAATAAAACTCAAATTCCCCTCAAATAAATAAATAAATAAGGATAAAACTGACATATTTAGCAATAAGTAGTTATTAATATGCTTTTTCCAACCTATTAACAAGTGATTTTATTAAGAACGAGTGAAATTTTTTCAGGAATAAAATATTTTTTATCAGTTCTTGGGATTGCATATACTAAAATCATAATAATGTATATTTTTCATCTTTTGCAAATAACTGCTAGTGTCAAGTGGTACCTAATTTATTTTGGTAATAATCATAGATTAACTTAAGTGTGGGAGTCGATAGTCATAGCATGTGTGTGCTCCTAATTGCCGCTAAAATAAAGGTTTATGAAACTACCTTTTATAACAAAAAATTTCAAAAACTACCTTATAATTTTTTTTTCAAAAACTACCTTATAAAACAAAACCCGTTTCAAACCACCACCAATTAACAACATCCGTTAATTTTGACCGTTAACCCCTCCTTTGACCATCACATGTTGGTCACGTGAGTTCATTAAAACTCACGTGAGTCATGATCTTAGATTTGTATCGGATTATTTTAGGGTTGAAATTGAGTTTTAGTTAGTTTTAATGAGCTCACGTGACCATCAGGTGATGGTCAAAGGAGGGTTAACGGTCAAAATTAACGGATGTCGTCAATTGGTGGTCGTTTGAAACGGGTTTTGTTTTATAAGGTAGTTTTTTGAAAAAAAAAAATTATAAGGTAGTTTTTGAATTTTTTTTGTTATAAAAGGTAGTTCCATGAAATTTTTCAAAAAAAAATAAAGGTTTATTCATACCCAAAGCTTTCTATAATTTCTTGTCTTATTGCCAAAAGAAGTATTTGCTCGCCCTTATGTTGGGTTCATCTCTTTTTCTTTGGCTTAGAAGTTTTCACATATAACCCTCTAAATTTACAACTTTTACTAGTACACCCGTATGTGTTGTGGATACAGACATACGGGACATTCAATACTATTGTTTTACTCATTGCTCATTTGGAGTGAACAAATACTGCCCGCAAATCCAGGGCGAGTTAACCTGCGAGAGGTTCCGGTCTGGCAGGGCCTATAGCGGTAAAATAGACCCGTATCCACGACCCGACCGATACCCGACCTGAGACTCGTTTTTCACCCGAAAATAATGACCTGAAACCCGATAACGCTAACGAAACGAAAGTAAATAGACCCGAATATAACCCGAACCCACCGACCCGAAGTGACCCGACCTGGAATTGACCCGATAATGATGACCCGAAAAGTTGTTATCTTAGTTATATTTTTAAACAAATTTAAGGAAAAAAATTGTCATGAAATACTATATATGACTTAGCCACCTCCCATTTATTATTTCACTTAGTTTTATTAGTCTTATATGTGTTTTTTCATTTGCTAGATTAAAAAATCCGATTTAACCGACCCGATGGGACTCGAAATTTAATGGGCCCGAGATTGACCCGCATCCGCACACGTACCTGACCGTAACCCGAACATAAAGCTGACCCGATTATGACCCGACCCGATTATGACCCGACATGTATGACCCGTTTGCCACATCTAGTAGGACCCTTCATCTTACCACGGGGTCTCCAGTGGGGGCCCAAAAAAAAAAATTTGGAGTAAACAAATAAGTAAAAAATAGTATTGGATATTCCAAACACATGATACATCTAGGTGTCAAGTAAATAATGAATATTGAGAGTGAGAGATAGCTCAATGGTTAGAGCATCTTTCCCAATTTCAAGAAAACTTGGGATCTATTTTAAGTTTATTCTCAGCCTTGACAAGTTGGAATCCCCTTTACTCTCTCCAACTTGTCAAGATTTATCCGTTCCCCTCCAAGAAAAACTGTATAGTGAACACAATATTGAAATTCCTAATAAATTTTTTTCGAAGGAGAAATACCTAATACTTCTAGTCTATAGGCATTTATTTCCAATTTCATATAACTTGTGTACACAACCAAAGATTATTTGGTCACTTGACAAGACTTTTAGGGTCCATTCTGTTCAACTTATTTTAACTTATATAAGATCTTATAAGATAAGATCAGATAAGATAAAATAAGATGTTAGACACACACAATAAACTATCTTATAAGATAAGAAGATAAGATAAGTTAAGTTAAGATAAGATAAGATAAGATAAGATAAGACAAAATAACTTGAATCAAACGGACCTTTAGTCTCTTACCTTAGAATTTAGTTCTTTGAGATCTGTAGTTTGAATCTTGCTAAGTATGGTGTTTGAGAGCATGGATCCCCTTAATTATCTTCCCCCTTACTTTCAGACATACACCTGAGTGATCCACAAATGCTACAAAAAAAATGTGAAAGTTAAGACTTGAATAGGGTTTTTTACTTTATCATTAAATTTTTTTTAAAAAAAATCACGTGTACACAACAGTATGTAGGCGGTTAGCATTTAGCTATCGTTCTTTCATCATAGTTTTGGTGAGTGATTCGATAATAAATGCCTAATAATGTATGTACATTATTTTTGAATTCTTCATTTCTCCAATGAATTTGTCCTACGGGACTTTACTGTCGACCAACCATTGCATACAGTATACTAGCTTTTTATGCACATGATGCGTGCGACTAAATCTTTGGGCATAACTGTTACTCAATAGTGAAACAAACCATATAAAGAGGAGATAAATATTGCTAATCAAGATTGATATGGATTGAGGTTCATGCCAAATCATGTAAAGAGGAGCCAAGACAAATATAATTTGTTTTCATGATTTTTGTAATATTGTTGTTTCACTTGTAGCTAACTGAGTATGATTAACGTTAGTTGTTTGTTAATAGTCAAAAAAAATTGTAGCCAAAAGCCACAAAGCCACCTGTATGCAAGTAACAAACCCATATAATTTTTTCACCTACCCATATGACTATCAATCCCACCTACCCATATAACTATCCACCCCACATACCCAAATGAATGGTGTATCTCACGTTTTTTTTATCATCTAATCCTCCACATTTTCATCTTCCCACCTACAACCTTATATCTTCCTTTCCCTCAAAAAATTAGAACGACTCATCTCCTCATCCTCACTATCTTTCATATCTCACTCAAAAAGATTGGGATTTCATATTCATATTCACGGCAATTAAACACCATGTTAATAAGCCAATTATGGTGTCAAAATTAACCCCATCAACGCTCCATTAATTTTTAGGGTAATTTTGGTCTCTGCTTTTGTGGGTCTTTTTGGGTTTTCATTTCGATCGGGCGGTAATGTTGAAGAACGTTCGTCGGAATGGGGTTGAAATTGGAGTTTATTTGGTTGACGAATTAAATGGGGGGCATCAAATTTGAAGGTAATTCGTTACGCTTGATGTTCCTGATTTCGTCCCAAAAATGTAATTATCAACTAAATTTCTCAAAGATTTGGTTACATTTTGTTTGAACTTTTATTTGTGAAGATGGTTTATTTAAGAATTTTGTGGCAGAAGTTCTTGAATCATCCACTTTTCCTTTTTCTTTCCCTTTGTTTTTTTTCAAGACTTCTTCTACTCCTTTTTCTGGATTTTTAATTATTCATACTTCTTCTACTTCTTTTTCTGGGTTTTTAAATATTCATAAGAAATTTCATTAAAATCAATCATTTTCATCGGTTTTCAATTTCACTATTTGTTTTGGCAAATTAATGAAATTTCATTTTTAGTTTGATTTTTGTGTCATTGTTATTGTATTTGAAATTGATTTATATTTTATAATGCCTTTTTTTGTTACAACCCTGTACTGATTTTTTTATAATTATTTCGAAATTTATACCATACAATACAGATTTAAATTATTCATGTAATTCGAATATAAGAGTTGCTAGGTTTTTTTTCAACTAATTTGAAATAACTTGCAAGATTAAAAAGAATTATGTACATTTTTTAGAAGTTCGCAAATCGCCAATGGACAAATGTGTGATCTCCCTGTCGAAATCATATGTTTTTCTTAGTTTGTAATTTGTATTGACGTTGTAGTGTATTGGTAATTTTTCTGAGTATGTAATTGTAAATGGTTCTTGATAACGGAGTATGTAATTGCTAATGGGTTATAGTTTGTAATTGAATTTTCTTGTTTTTGTAAAGTTTCATCATTTGAGTGATTTGTATAACGTGAATTATGCAATTCTATTGATTTCAGTTGACTTGTGATTGATTGTTATAATTGTATTTTCGGCATTTTTTTTGAAGCCTAGCTTTGGTTGAAATTGGTTTTGTAATTTAGAAAGGGAAGGGTGATAAAACAGTCTCTTCAAATGGGGACACCATAGCTCCCCCTTCCCTTATATAATAGAGATATATTATTCAAGTGTATTTGATCATGAGTACTGAGTAGTTGTTGACAGTTGAGACATACTTCTACTAGATGACATATGATAAATTGATAACGTTATTTAATTAAACTATATATATATGCGCTTTGCCTTGACAAGAATATCTGGTTGGTTTGGTGCTTAGTTATTGGAAGGTAAATTAAATTAAATTAAATTATCTAAATTATTGGTCCATCAAATGTGTAAAAACTAAAACTATAACTAACAACTAATAGTGATAAGATGTTATTTAAAATCTAAATATATATAGTCCAATTGCCTTTATTTGTACAGAAAATAGTTCTTACACAATTTTTGGTTTTGTCAATAAGGAAATTTTCCTCAATATTTTATTCAAATCATTGATTGAATTGCTTGAGATTTATTCTTCGACATCACTATAACTGATCATATTAAACTATTAACATCATTCACCGTATAATTCCTTTTTTCAAGTCTATATTCTCTTAGTTTACTCTACTTTTTGTGAGTTCATTCATTATACACCAGGGTGTACCATGCGCATGGTACACCCAAGACTAATTTCTACTCATTTGCTCATTTAAAACTCTCATTTATAGTACATTTTGCTCATTTGGATGATTTTAAATGAGCAATGAGCAAAAAAAAGTCTTGGGTGTACCATGCTCACGGTGCACCCAGGTGTATGATAACATTGTAACTTTGTGTAGTATAGGGAAAATATAACAATCCATTTTTGTTAAATTTTCCTTTTGTAAACCTATTTTGATTGTCTAGAGGAATATAGATAGATAGCAAAAAAAAGAAATTTTAATAAAGTACGAATTTTTTTAGGGAAGTTCATAATGATTTGTATTGGAGTATTTCGAATCATCAACTAGTACTAGCTAGCATCTACATACTTACAGAATTAGGAACTGGGGTTGACTCAAGTGGTGAGCTTTTTCATCTTTCCTAACGAAGTTTAGGGTTCGATTCCTACCCCAAAGTAATTACTTGAGATTTAAGGAGGGGGGTTGAGGGTGTTGGTTTGTAATAATAGGCCTCTAGATAGGAACCATGCACAATGACAGCACAAAAAATTTCTTCTTACCTATTTAAAAAAATAGGTACAATTACGGAATTAAACAAGATTATAAATGTGAACTGTGGTGTACTAATGTCAGGTTACAGTGTGGCATTATAGTGACTTGAAAGGCCACTTTGACATATCTCTAAAAGTCTAAACAGAAGCAGAATCAATGTCTTCAGCATTAGCATTTACTCCCAAGTCCCAAGTCCCAAGTACATGAATGATGAACAGCGGTGTTCGCTACATCCCGACACTGGGATATTGCCTATTATTGTGTACGTTTCTAACTAAAGACGTACAAGAGATAGAGATGACAATTATTCCTGGGTGAGTGGATTATTCACCCACCCACCTCGAATAAATGAGTAATCACCCGTGGTGAAGCGGGTGACTAGCGGGTGATGAATGGATCGGGTGGTGGATCGGGTGGTGGGTCGGGTCGGATATGAATGATATTTTTTGGATCCATCACCCGCCCCATCCATCCATCCATCCACCTATATATATATATATAATATAATATAAATAAATTATTTTTTTACTGTCACGTGTCATTTAAGGTAATTAAAAAAAAATTAGTTTTTAAGGGACAAAAGAAATACTTATAATTACTTTTCTGTGTGTAATAAGATTGATATTTCGTCACTTTATTGTTAATCTATGAGACTATGATTAATTTTTCATATATTAATTTCTTTAAAAATTTTAAGTCTAAAAAATAGTTTTTTTTCCTAGTATCACCCGTCTCGCACCCGCTCCACCCGCCCCACCCGCGGATGATGGTTGGAGCGGATATGGGTGAAATTTTTGGCGGGTGATGGATGGTGTGGATGGAGTTTTGGGTCGCGGGTGATGGGACGGATGGAGCTCCACCCGACCCATCTCCGATCCATTGCCATCCCTAACAGGAGATGCCGAGATGATGCATGCGTCTACAAATTAAACAATTTTTTTAATAATGATTTAAAGAATAAAGATCTTCGGTTTCACAAATTTTGGGTTACTTTGTTGTAGGTACGTATGACAATAATTTGGATTCAAAATTATAAAACACATCATAGTCACCCAACAAAAAAGAGTAGCATACAAATAATATAGAAATTGAACTGGACAAAATATTTTGAAACTTGAGCAATTATCTTGACTGTTATTTCAATATTAATATCTATATATGTACATTTGTCAGTATACCCCTCCCTTTTCTCCTTATTTTTCACTCTTGTTTAATTTCTTGCAAATTTACAAGTATATATGATCTAAGGTAAAAAAAATGATCAACTAACAAATATATGTTTGTAAGAATATCAACCTCTAAGCTTATTGTACAAGAGCTCGCTCCTTCTCTTCCTCAAAATCCCTCATTTAACTCTATATGACTTTTGTCTATGAAGTATGTCTAGGTAAGAGGTGGAATAGCATAACTTGGTTAAAGCATGTTTCGATGTGCATGGCTAATTAGTCCTTTAGGGTTCTTCGTGCCTCGTGATAAAACACTTGGAGAAGCATCTTCCATGATGATCTTGGTAGGCTTTAGCCACCCAAAGTAAGACCAATATGACCATGCTTATTGATAAACAAAGTATGGACTTCCATAAATCATATGTAGATACCTTAAATGGCTTGCATTGGTGCAAAACCACATCCGATATCCGATTTTTGACAAATGAACAATGAATAAGATCCTCCAAATCAGGATATACATTAGTCAAATACTCAATTGATCGAATGTAGGCATATGCCATCAAGTAAGTGGGTTTTGGAAGGAACTTTCCCTTGCCTTTACAAGATTCAAAGGATGTATCATTGTCGTCACAAGTAAATCTGGCAAGAATCTGCATGCAAATTAAATCAAACATATGAGAAGATGTATGATTTATATATAAATAAATTCTCAAAAAAAAATTCCTTTATTTGCTATTAAGGTGGGCATTTGGACTTGTCCGTGCTAGGTGGGGAGTCAGGGAGAGAGCATGATTGGCCCATGAAACACCTAGATCAAGTCCACCAGTAAACTAATTGAGGTGGCCACTTTTTGTTAACTTTTAACGCGTTGAGTTTATCAGTCTAAGCCGATTGATTTTCTAAGTGGACTGGTCAGTGATAAACTAGGTTGTTTGTTAGGCTAAGCCAGAATAGGCTCACTTGCCAGCTCTATTTACACTTGAAATTAAGAACTACTCCCTCCGGTCTTTATTAGTTTACCCGTATTTCTTTTTGGGATGTCTCTTATTAGTTTACCCATTTTAGTGTTACCTAATTCCCTAATTCCCCCGCGAATTGCGAATTGAGAAAACCGCTTTATGGTCGGTTTTGGTTCATTTTTGGCCCATTTTGGGCGAATTTGGCGAATTCAAAAGGCGAATTAGATAGCGAATTAGGTAACACTAACCCATTTCTTTTGTTTCTATTTTTGGAATGGGATCACTAACTTTCCATCACACATACATTCAACTTTAATATAAAATAATAGTTTCTCTTTCTTTCTATGTCCCACAACATTGTTTCTCCTAAAACTCTGTGTAAAAGAAACGGGTAAACTAATAAAGACCGGAGGGAGTAAAATATAATAATGCTTGGTCATATGATAAATCAATTAAAATGTATTGTACATCGTAATCACCATATTCACCAGTCTTGTTACTCACATAGTCACAAATCAAGTTTTCTATATGTATCCTTTGGAAATAATTGCCTTATTATTGCAACTTCTCCTTTTTAAGAGTTTGACACAAACTTACTAAGACTCTCTATAACATTCGGTTCATTCTCACCTTATTCTCATTGCTCGATCAATCGAAGTACATTCCAGTTTCCATGCAGAAATAATGGGAAATGAGCGAGTTTAGGGAAACCCAAATTCTTAAATAAGATAGGTGTATAATAAATTATTATGAGACGCGGTAACTTTTTGCTCTAAATGGAATCACATATATAGAAGTGACTCACAAAGTTACCCGTCAAAAAAGGGTAACTTTTTGTCCTAAATTGATCATTTGCTCTTATATAGAAGTGACATATACAAGATTAAAAGTTACCCTTTATTTATAGCGACTCATTTTGACTTAAAATTGATTTATATTAACTTAAAAATCGATCTATTTTAACTTTAAAATGATCCATTTTAACGTAAAAAATCACTTCACAATAAATTTATTGTGTATGTAACCGGTACACACAATACTAAGGGGGAGGGGAAAACAGGAAACGAATGTGTTACTAAATGAAGTATTGGTTTTTACTTACATCTGGCAAGTCACGAATTGCTATTGCATGCTTGGGACATTTGCCAGCCAGGTATTCGTAGTTTGGTGGACCAGCAAAGGGGTCACAAATCTTTCTATCTTCAAGCACGTTATCATAATATGCTTCGTCTAACCCAAGCTCCTTTGGGATAATATTTATGTTCAAATTCAACTGCAAGAAACAATGCCATTAACATGCGTTCGTCTTACACGCGCATATGGTTTTACGTAAAACTTATTATGAGGCGTTTTATAAATAAAACAAAAAGGTTGAACCTACAAATGTACTCTGGGAGGTTAAGCATAACTACAATTTTAAAAAATCGTGCTGACTTTTATTGTTACAGTGACGATGTCTGGCTAAATGTAGAATTGTGCATCCATTCTAGAGCTAGTTACGGGTCATTCCATGTATGTCGGGCTAACAAGCCTTGTGTAGTATCGAGTTTGGAATAGCAGGGCCAACAAAAAAGCGTGCTAGTTTTCAAAAAGAGGGATCCATCATCCATGTACGATCCTAACCGGTATCCACATGACCACATCTCGTGCCACCAGAACTCTATATTCTTTATTTCTTTTTGTTTTATCAAAAGTGTGTCGGACCGTCATTCTTGTGTTAAATTTCAAACTTGATATCCATGAATTATTTGTCGTGGACTTTCGTTCTTCTCTTGCCATCCCGATCCATGCCTAGCTCGAATTTTACCCCTTAAAGAACAATGTCATAGTGATACATATTTGTGTTGGCCTAGTGGTTAAGATTGAGATTGTGAACGATAGGTCACAAGTGCTCAAATCCCCCTCCCCTTCAGAATCGTAGCTTATAACTGCATTGTCCGTTATAACAGAATTTGAGCGGGAAAGTTAGTTAGAATAACTTCCTATAAATACTTCAATTGTGATGTAATATTACTTATTTCTGAATATTAATCACACTCTTAATTCTCTCTCTAATTCTCTCTTCCTCTCTCTTACTTCTCTATCTCTATTTGAGATATTCTATCCTTCATTAAATCAAGGTTAATTCAAGTTGCTTGAATTCTTGATTATCATTTTCGATAGCTAAAACTAAGCTCTTTGTTGCATTGGTATCGAGCTAAACAATTCTTTGTTTTGCTTAAAATCTTCCTCCATTAAAACAAATACACTGAGCTTAAGGTGTTCGATGAATTGACCAACCCAGATTTCCTTAAAAGAAAGCGATTAAACTGGCTCCTGCAGTAACAAGGAGGGTGCAAGCAATGGAGGAGCAATTGAAGTTACTTGAGCAGCAGTTAGAAATGCAATCACAGAAGAGCATGGAGTTCCAAGAAACCATGTTGAAGATGGTAACTGATTTGGGCGACAAATTGAAGGAGGCAGAGTCAAGATCATCAGAAGCTTCACCAAGAAATCATGATAATGGGAATCATGCTTCAAGAGGAATTCAAGGGTATGTGCCGAAACTTGATTTCCCTAAATTTGATGGTTCAAATGTTAGAATGTGGATCAAAAAGTGCAATAAATATTTTACATTGTGTAAAATACCTGAAGATCAGAAAGTGGATTTGGCCTGTTTGAATGTGATTGATAAGGCAGAAAATTGGGTTTCTAGTTACATAGCAGTAAGAAAGAATGTAGACTGGACTGATTTGTAGTTGACTTAACTGCAAGATTTAGAGATGAAGTAGGTGTTAACATAGTGGAGAAATTTAATAAACTTCAGCAGAAAGAATCTCTAGAATCTTATATAGATGAGTTTGAGAACATGAGATCTTTGATGTTACAACAAAGTCATTTCTTGCCTGAATCTTACTTCCTGGATAGTTTTATTGGAGGACTTAAACCCACCTTGAAGCCATTTGTTAGAGCTTTTAAACCAGATTGTATTGCTAGTGCTGTAGAATATGCAAGGCTGCAAGAGGATAATTTAGAAGCAGCTAAACAAGCCATCAAGGTTCAGTACCCAACCACCATAAAAACATCCTCAAAACCACCTCTTATACCCACTCCAAATACTTACCAGAAAACTTCCTTTCCTTCTAGACCCCACATAAATCTCACCCCTGCTGAAAGAAAAGAAAGACAGTTAAAAGGATTGTGTTATTTCACGTACGACCCTTATGAAAGAGGCCATAAATGTCAGCTTAAGCAGACCCAGTTGTTTCTAGTAGAAATACCCAGTGAAGAAGTGGAAGAAGTGGATGTTGAAGACATAGGTGATGTGTCCTTTCAGGCTGCTGAGGTAGAACCACAGATATCTGTTCATGCCTTGTTTGGTAGCCATACTTTTCAGACCATGAGGGTTCAAGGTGTCTGTGGTAAACAATCAATTCATATATTGATTGATTCTGGGTCAACTCATAATTTCTTAGACATGGGAGTGGCTAGACTGTTGGGCTTGAAAATGGAAACTATAGCTCCTCAAGCTATTACTGTAGCAGATGGCAATCACCTTGCTTGTCAATCTGTATGCAGAAACTTCACATGGAAAAATGCAGGATACTTCCTTTTCCTCTGATGTGTTGATTATACCCTTGGGAAGTTGTGATATGGTCCTTGGTATTCAATGGCTTAGCCACTTAGGAGTGGTAAAATTGGATTTTGGGAAGTTAATAATGGAGTTTGAGTATGGAGGAAGGCCTATGAGGTTGAAGGGAGCCCTTCCTAAAGATGTGAAGTTTACTGGCCATAACAATAAGGATATTATAGCTAACTCTATACAGCTATATTTCCTTCAATTGATTCCTAACCATGGTGACATGGCTACTACTGCTGTTATGGATATGGCATTGTTGAGTTGTTCATCTCAACAACAATCTTCACCTGCTAGCATTACTCATCTCTTACATAAGTATGCGAGGCATCTTTCGGGGAACCTCTTGTCTTGCCACCTTCTAGGGCATTGCATGACCACAGAGTTCCTTTAGAATTTGGAGCAAACCCAGTTAACATAAGACCATATAGATATCCTTTGAAACAAAGGGATATTATTGAAAAATTGGTCCAAGAAATGTTGGATCAAGGCATCATTAGGGACAGCAATAGCCCATTTGCTTCGTGGGAAAAAAAGATGGATCCTGGAGGATGTGTGTTGACTATAGGGATTTGAACAAGAAGACTGTTAAGGACAAATTTCCAATACCAGTGGTGGATGAATTGATTGATGAGCTAGCTGGAGCTACCATTTTCAGCAAAATTGACTTAAGAGCAGGATATCATCAATTGAGGGTTCACAAGGATGATGTGTACAAAACTGCATTTAAAACTCATCATGGTCATTATGAGTTCTTAGTCATGCCCTTTGGCTTGACTAATGCTCCTGCTTCTTTTCAGAGTTGGATGAATCATATCTTCAAATCACTTCTTAGAAAATATGTATTGGTATTTTTTGATGATATCTTGATTTATAGTGCAGATCTTATAGCTCATTTACAGCATCTTGAGTAAGTTTTTGTGCTGATGCAACACCATACTCTTTTTGCTAAAGAGAGTAAATGCTCTTTTGCCATGGACAAGGTGGAGTATTTGGGACATTTCATCTCTGGGAAGGGTGTAGAGACTGATCCTCAAAAGATAGCTGCTGTTGTAAAGTGGCCTGAGCCTAAGAATGTGAAAGAATTGAGGAGTTTTTTGGGCTTAGCAGGCTACTATAGAAAGTTTGTCAGGAACTATGCATGGGTCAGTAAACCTCTACATCACTTATTAAAGAAAGGTGGTTTTGTGTGGTCTCAAGCAGCCACTGAGGCTTTTGCCCAACTCAAACAAGCTTTGAGTTATGCACCTGTGTTGGCTTTGCCAGACTTTTCCTTGCCTTTTGAGATTGAAACTGATGCTTCAAATACTGGAATAGGGGCAGTGCTCATGCAACAAGGCCACCCCTTAGCATTCCTCAGTAGAACATTGGGACCTAGGTTTCAGAAGCTTTCTGTGTATGAGAAGGAGTTGCTAGCTGTGGTTACAGCTGTGCAAAAATGGGAACAATACCTCTCAGGTCACCAATTTATCATTAGAACTGACCAAAAAAGCTTGAAATGGTTGTTGCAATAGAAAATTTCAACTCCATTTCAGCAATTTTGGTTGTTATTGATGGGTTTTTATTATGTTATTCACTACAAAAGTGGGAGTGAGAATGTAGTGGCTGATGCTCTTTCTAGAGTATCTGGCTCTGAGATGTTGTGCTTAGCCTTGTCTGTTTTAGATTCAAATCTAAGCTCTCTTATTCAGAAAAGCTATGATTTGGATGTTAACCTTTTACATCTTATATCCCAGTTGCAACAAGGAGCACTTATGAACAATTTCACTTATGTTGATGGTTTGCTAAGGAAGAGACATAAGATAGTGGTAGGCCCTGATAACAACCTAAAGTTACAAATTTTAAATTGGTTGCATGACTCAGGACAAGGAGGGCATTCTGGTAGGGATGCAACACTACAAAGAGTTAAATCTCTTTTCTTTTGGAGAGGTATGACTAAGTTTGTTACCAGCTTTGTGAGGCACTGCCATGTTTGTCAAGTCAATAAAAATGAAATTGTGGCTTCACCTGGGCTTTTGCAACCTCTACCTGTTCCTACAGCAGTATGGGTTGACATATCTATGGATTTCATTATTGGGTTACCCAAGTCTCAAGGCAAGGAAGTTATTCTTGTAGTAGTGGATAGGCTCAGTAAATATGGGCACTTTATGGCCTTACAACACCCTTACACAGCAATGGAAGTTGCACAGGTCTACTTGGACTCAGTTTTTAAGCTCCATGGCTGGCCACACTCAATTGTAAGTGACAGGGATCCAGTCTTCATCAGTCACTTTTGGCAGGCCCTTTTCTCTATTCAGGGAACTAGTTTGTTACTCTCTTCAGCCTACCATCCTCAAACTGATGGTCAGACTGAAGTAGTTAACAAATGTGTGGAGAATTTTCTTAGGTGTATGTGCTGTGATAATCCTAAGGAGTGGTCAATGTGGTTACCCCTTGCTGAATGGTGGTATAACACCAACTATCACACTTCTATTCATATTACACCCTATGAAATAGTTTATAATCAACCTCCTCCTATGTACCTTCCATACCTTCCTGGTGAAACTAAAGTAGCAACAGTGGATAGATCCCTTCAAAAGAGAGATGCTATGATCAAGTTGTTGCAATTCCATCTGCAAAGATCACAACATAGACAGAAAGTCCAAGCAGATAAAAGAAGATATGAGAGGAGCTTTGTAGTAGGCAATTGGGTATGGTTGAAGCTACATCCCTATAGACAGAAAACCCTGAGGACTGTGTATAATGAAAAACTTTCTTCCAAGTTTGCAGGCCCATTTGAAGTCATTGCAGTGGTTGAGAAAGTTGCTTATAAACTCAGACTACCAGAAAATGTGGCTATCCATCATGTGTTCCATGTCTCTCAGCTTAAGGCTTGTAGAGGTCCTTTACCAGCAGTGGCTCACATTCCTTCCTGGTTGCAAGGCCAGCCAGAAGATGTGTCTTTACAACCTTTTGCTCTTCTGGACAGGAGGGTAGTTAAACACCTCGATGTGGCTCAAGTTCAATACTTAATTCAATGGGAAGGCATGAGAATTGAATATGCTACTTGGGAAGTTACTGAAGAGTTTGACACACAATTCCCTTCATTTGTTATTCCTTGAATTTGTTTTTACTTGCTGTTATATCAAACTAGAGGACTAGTTCTGTTTTAAGGGGGATGGAATGTAACAGTAGCTTATAATCTGTTATTCTGTTATAACAGAATTTGAGCGGGAAAGTTAGTTAGACTAACTTCCTATAAATACTTCAATTGTGATGTAATATTACTTATTTCTGAATATTAATCACACTCTTAATTCTCTCTAATTCTGTCTTCCTCTCTCTTACTTCTCTATCTCTATTTGAGATATTCTATCCTTCATTAAATCAAGGTTAATTCAAGTTGCTTGAATTCTTGATTATCATTTTCAGTAGCTAAAACTAAGCTACTGTTGCACCTTCTTTGTACTTTATACTGCCTTCGTGGCTCCAATGGATCAAAACAAAAAAAAAAACATATTTGTGTTAACAAATGTATGTACCTGTGTAATAAAATCATAAACTGTTTGGCCGATTACGACGATGACAGTTTCTGATTTCAATGCATGTGCACAGGGCAGTAATGTGCTTAAGCTGCTATTCACAGGGTTGTCTTTGAAATCCTGAAGTGCTGTACATGTATCTTCTGCAAAACTGCAATATTAACACCAAAGATGGTGGAAACAACAATACTCAAATTTCACTGAAAAATCTGACATTAGTTCAAAGGCAAAATAGAAGATGTCACTTAATTATACTCACTTGTGAAAAAAGAAATCAATGCCAGTCAGAAACCAAAATGCCATTGTTAATATCCAGCATAAGAAAATAATACTGCAAAGACAAAGTTGAGAAGCTCTATTAAGAGTAATTATGTTTAAGATACAAAACGAAATCGTACAAGTAACAATGTATAAATTTCCTTTTACACAGAATAAGTATGTCACCTTTCTCTTCCCAATTTCACACTAACTCCCATTATGCATACAGTTCATGCTTAGCCAACATCTCCAAAACAGTAGCTAGATGACTGCGATGAGAAGCCTCATCCTTACTATATAGGGAAATTCTACATGGTGGCCCTTAACTATGAGAAATTCTATAGGGTGGAAAGAAAAAAAATTAAATGTCCAATTTGCATATTTGGACCAAGCTTGCTACTAACTGTTGATCGATGTCCAAATAATAGATTTTTTAGATTCATTGTTTGAAGATTATTGCTAGCTTAGGCTCCACTCGAGCTTGATCCCCGATCTTGCTCATATTAGTCATATGTGCTTCAAGCTCAAGTTCGAGCGGTAAAGAAGTTCAAGCTTAAAATTGCTCAAAGAAGTATTTGCTAATGGAAATCTTTAATAATGTAAAAAGGTATCGAGTTTTCTCATAACGTAAACGAACTTTAAAAGAGCTACATATGAGGTGCTTATAAATGAACATTAATGAGTTAACGTGATCAAGTCACACAATAAGGCGTTCCAACTCAAGTCATGTACTCCCTCTGTTTTTTTTTTTGTTCTTCCTACTTGGAATCTTGACACTATTTACAATTAGAAAGAATTTTCTAAATTCTTTTCAATATATATTTAAAAAATATATCAGTCATGGGCCTTATTTCGATTCATCTTAATGAGTACTTTATTAATATTCAATCGTTATAATTGTTACTAATATATAATGGAAGATATTTAAGGTCAAAGAAGTGCATTGGCAAACGTACACAATTAAAGTAGTATAATAAACAAAAAAGGGAGTACTAAATAAGTTGGAAATTCATGTCCATCTTCATTTGTTTACTGTAGAGCGAGCTTCAACTATAAGTTTGCTATGTTAAATTTCCCCCCTAAATTAGTTGCAATTGTTCTTTTTTTTTCTTCTTTTGGTCGGGCCACAGCCCACATGTTCATATCTCTGGAAATATGTGAGGTTGAGATTTGGCTAGGGAGGGGTGTCAAACGTGGCCAACTTTTTAGGAGCCAAGAATAGCTATCACTAAGCTAAACTTGCAAGGATGCCTAAACTAGTTACATATCCTTGATACAATTGGCAACTTACTAATGATCATAATTGAACGACTTACATGATGAATCCCGGGTGCCAGTGTAGCAAGATGAGAACTGAGTCAAAACATGAACTTGCATTAGTACAGCAATCCCAAGAAGTACCAAAGGAATAAAATGAGACAACAACATATTACTTGAAGAAGATAGTCTCACCTAGACCAGCAACCAAAAATGACAAGTTCAATGTCACAACTACAAGGTTTGTTATGTACCTAAGTACAAAGAAATTGAAAAGGATAAAAATTATGTTAAGAAGCTAAGAGTAATATTCCATTCACTTGAATCTTTCACAAATAATCTATGTTGCTCATACTCAAATACCCATGTCCGACACGTGTATGCTGGCAAGTCTTCTGACTTTATTTTGTGGGACTTTTTCAATTTGAGTGTCGGGTCCGATACGGATACTTGGGGTGAAATGAATAGATTGAAGAACACAAACAAATAAGCGCTTTGCTAATTAAAAGTAATTATTTAAGATTATAACCAATTTTTTAGTTGCTATTGATATAGTAGTTGCTCAATCATACTTTAGTGATTGAACACAAAATTTGTTGAAACTATTATTTTCTCATAAAAAAAAAATTGATTCCTACTAACCAAACCTAATATTTACCTAGAACATTTAGTTCTATATGGTTGTGATGGAAATTGATCTTTACTAACTTTGCCGATTTTTACTGATCAAAATTGATGTGTATAATAGTAGTATAATGTTAGCTCGATATCGTACTTACAAAGCTCGAATAGCTTGATCAATGGAATGATCATTCTTCTGGATAAATTTTTTGATGCTGAGAGACTCTGTCCCAAGCTGTTGACTTGTGGTATTCAATAGAAACGAAGTGCTTTGATCATAAGGACTTAGAAGGGGTATGATGTTGTTGATTACTTTGTTTATTTTGTGGATTGTTCTGCGAGCCTCATTACCTGCTCCTAGCATTGTTTCTTTCACCTTTTTTGTTGCTTCAAGAGTCTTGTGGTTTTCTGCCATCACGAAACCTGTGGCAATCCTTCATAATCATGCCCATGGTGAAATTAGCACTACCACAAAAACCACTTTTTTTTTCAAAATATCAATGATGAGACTACATCATCCTTAATTTTCAACATTCATGTTAAGACCCAAAACTTAATTTGCACAACTTATATACTTCTATATAGGTAGGTATGATGAAGAGTTCTAACGGGCCAGAACCTCTTGTACGACTTCGATATGTTCTGCAACGATTAGGGAGTATTACACACCTAAGATGTTACCAAAATAATACTCTTCTATTTTGAATTAAATGTAACATTTGATATTTTCATTAAGAGTGTTTGGTTGAGTGTAAAACCTTAGTCTCGAAACATGGTTTTCCCATTTTCCTTTGTTTGATTTGTGGAAAGTAATTTTCCAATGGTTGGAATATAGTTTTTCTAATGGTGAAAAGTGTCTTCCTTCCCAAAGAAAGGGAAAACACATTATCCTCCATACTCCTCACCTTCCTCCCTTCCATGTTCCATCCTCCCCCATTTCATTATATTCTTCCTTTTGTCCCTAACTTTTCATGCAAGGAACAAACGTACAGAAAACTAAGCAACCATTAAGGTTATGTTTATTCTTGGGTAACATTAGTTGAAACTGCAACTAAAATTAATGGGTTAGCTTAAATTAAACAGGTGATATCTAAAATTAATAGGTCGTTGAAACTCATAAAATAGTGATTGAATAAGCTATAGGGAAAAACATAGTCATGTGGATTCTTGTTAGATTCGTCTCGTTATATATTTTCAAAATGTCAATTTTTTACAATTTTTACTTATAAGTTTTAAAAATATAAGGAAAATTTGTAAAAAATAACCTTTTAAAAGTTCAATTTTGCGAAAAAAACCTTTTAAAGCATTCTTTGTAAAAAGAAACCACAAACTTAAATTTTCTTGCAACATAAAACCTATTCCCATTTTCCGGTGTGGGTTTTTCTCAATTCCGACGTTGACCCTTCTATCTTTTTTAACCCCTATTTCCATTAATCGCAAAGACTACCCCTACGCATTTCAAAAACCACGGAAAATGGGAATATGTTTCATCTTGCAAAAAATTAAGTTTGTGGTTTCTTTTCGTTGTTAACGCTTTCAAAGGTTTTCTTTTCACAAAATCAACTTTTTAAAAGGTTTTTTTTTTTTGCAAATTTTCCTTATATTACTCAAAGTTGTGCACTAAGAAATATGCACAGAGCAAATGGTATAACTAAAAAAACGGAGGAAGTACCACGTTGCACTCAAGGGTGATGGTGCACATTTTTCCTACATCCATCAGCTATAATTCCTCAAAAGAAGAAAACTTCACAAGATCAAGGTGGTTTTACTCTCAATATTCCCCCGAAATTCATGCATTTATAAAATACGAATGTTATAAAGCATGAAAACACTTACAAGGCAAGAATCGAGAACAAAAGAATCAGTATTAACACCAAATAATCTGAGAAACCCGAATAATTTGTATGATTAACTGAAGATGAAGAAGAAGAATGACTGTTTCCAAAATTCTTAGTAATCAGGAAGATTCCACATCCCAATCCACACAGCATCCACACTCCCGCCATTGCATATCCATGAACTCCGGTAAAAATGGCTGACTGAAAAACAGAGTAAAACATATAAAATGAGATAAAAATCAATGAAGATTGTAAGGTTATTGAAATTCTTTAAGGAAAAAAAGAAACTTACTGCCCAGTAATGTTTGTTTTGAAGATTAAAACCTCCATGATAATACTTAAAATGTTGCAGAGGATCACGCCTATGAAGATCAAAGGAAGAAGACGACGAGGCGGCGAAAGCGAAAGGAAGATAAGGAATAAAGGAAGAGATTAAGAAAAGAGAGATGAAAGTTAGGGAGTTAAAATCATGATTATGTTTGGATTTGGACATTTGACACAAGTTAATAATGTTTCTCCTTGTTTTTCTAGAGAGTGATCGTCCAAAATCACCTGATAATGATGATGATGGTGGAAGGTTTTGTGAAATATTGTCATGAGATGTTAGAAAAGAAACAGCAAAATTCGGGAGATGAGTAGTGTGACTTGCTCAGTCAGGTAAGAATAGCTTGTGGCCCTGGTTTTTGGGAAGGGGGGGAGTTATTCAACAAAGAGAGGGATAAATTATGGGGTGAGAAACGAATCAAGAAAATAAGAAAAAAAATAACTCCCGAAAGTAATGGCTTGTTAATAATTCTAGATTAATGGGTTAATAGAGGTTTTTAAAGGGGTTATCAATTGGATGCGTATGTTTTGCTTATATTTCTTCCTACCTTTTGCCTCCTCTAAGGCAGGCTTGCTTTTTGTCGAATTTGATTGCTTTTTGTGTATTCTTTGTTAACTAAGATGTGGTTTTGCCCGCGCAAGTCACTCTCCTTAGCCCTATCCTCAGGTTCGGTTTGGTCTTTGTATGCACAAAAAAAGTCTTTGCTAGAACATAATTTTCGAAACAAAATCGTTACTCCGTTTCCCTTTGTTTAGTACCTTGTATAAAAAGTAAGAGAGAAAAAGTAGAATGTAAATGAACGAGAGAGGATCGATGAGAGGAAGGTGATGAGAGGCTAGTTTTGCTCTTTTCTTCACTTTACGAAGATCATTTTCACTAAAAAAGAACCCAAGTTCGCTTGTTTATTCAAAGGCTAAGAAATGTAAAGTTTAGACATATACAAAAGTGAAGCTAGATTTCTTCTAATCACATTCCCCTAGTTATGTTATGAGTGTTTATTTTTTGGATTATAATAGGTATATTAACATGACTATTTAGCATTAAACAAACCATTTTTAACAAAAAAATAAACATAATAGTATTACTATAAGCTTTTTTGTTCTCACGGGTCAACCAAACCTCGACTATTAGCGGCTGGACACTCCGAGTGGGAGGGAAAAGGCAAGGGGATCCCCTCCTCCAAAGTACCCCTAGTAGCTAGGGATTGAACCCCCAATTTTAAGGTTAAAAGGTTAGAATTTTACCAATAGTTCAAGTTTTTAGTAATATAATAAGTAGAGCTGATCAAAGGTAGCCCAACCCGACCCAAAAAATGCCCGAACTGGGGCAGATTTTTTTGGCCCAGTTTCGAGCTCGACCCGATTTTTTATTTGGGACGTGCTTTGGATAAGCCAAAAATGACTTTTTAGTCTAAATTTTGGCCCGACCCAATTTTGGCCCGAAAAAATAGGCTTCGAACAACAAAAATCAGCCGAAATTTGGCCCGGCCCGTTGTGCGAGCAAATTTTTAATAGTGGTGGCACCCGGCCCAAACGCGGTCCGACCCGCATTTTGATCACCTCTAATTGTAAGCTACTTTTTTTAAAAGATAAGATAAAAACTCTTGCACAAGTGGGGGAAAATTTGGGGATCCCACTTTGTATGGGGAAAGAATCGAACCCTTGTCACAAGGGTGAAAGGAAAGCCTCCAACCAATTAGGTCAACCATGATTCTTAATTTATAAGCTACTTATGGAGTCTATTCTACAAGTATTATTGTATGTAGCAGCCGAGAACCGAGCGGGTGATAGGCTTAGCCATGACGTGGCATCACTTCCGATCCTGCAGATCCTGGGATCGAGCTCTCATTCCTTGCAAAGAAGGATTCCCAATTTCCCCTACTTGCAAGGGATTTCATCTTACCTTAAAAAAAATGTAGCAGCAAAAAACATATCAATTATACACGGTTGAATTGCCAAAAAAACATTTACTAACCTCCGTTTCTAAATAAGTGCAATAATTTAACATTCCCGCTTGCCAATGCATAACTTTGACCATTAATATATTTAATTATGTATTTACAAAAGTTATAAAAAGTTGATATTATGAAAATATTCATTGAAACAAATCCAACAACATTTTATATGATCAATTTTGTTTTTATATATTAGTAAAAAAGTACAGTCATAGTGAGATGTGTAAATAGTGCAAAAGTCACAGTGTTGCACTTAAAAAGAAACAGAGGAGTATATATAAGATTTGTGTGATTTTCTATTCATATTCTACTATTCTCTGTAAACATCCTATTCGACCAGCGTCAATCAATGGTGAAACTGAATCACATATCAACATGGTTTATACTAGTGCACTACGACTCCAAAATTGATTTTCCTCACGTAAGGTTAGAAGCCTAGAACTAGCCATATAGAAGATGGCTTCCAACTCCATTATTCCTATCATCGTCTTTTTCGTAGCCGGGCCGTATTGACACATGAACACATCATGCTAATTGCTAAGCCCATCACCATGTTAAATAAGATAACATAAGAGGGCAACCCAAATTACATGATCGAGCCCAAATAAAACCACCTATCAGGAGCCCAAAGCACAATATCAATCTATTCTGCCAGTAACCGACTTAGCATGCCTGTAATTGCCAGATGAGCAAAGCTGTCAGACATGTGAACGCCGCTATCTATTTTCACTCTCTTAAACGCCGCGTACAAAACATTCTCCCACTTATTCGGTAAGTAGGAATGACAATTAGGGTCCGTTTGATTCAACTTATTTTGTCTTATCTTATAAGATAGTTTATTGTGTGTGTCTAACATCTTATCTGATCTTATCTTATCTGATTTTATCTTATCTTATCTGATCTGATCTTATCTTATAAAATCTTATATAAGTTAAAATAAGTTGAACAGAACAGACCCTAAGTCGGATTTGATCATATTTACCAAACATTATGTGCAATTCACCTCTATGTAGATTTTATTTCTCATGTCCGGGTTAGTTGTTGTCCATTGTAGTGAAATCGGAGATTTTAAAAATACCAAAACTTATACTACGAACATGTTTTTCTCAACTTATATTGTTTATTTAAACTTACCTGAATATATTAGTCCATATTAAACCTTATCTAGAATTTATTTTATGAGTGTGACAAACTTTATTTTTGCTGACCTGAATTTATTAGATCTTATCTGAACTTATTTTTCTTATAAAGAATAAAAAAAAGTTGTACAAGGATTTTCAATTTACTTGCAACACTAGGATTATCACGCCTCCTAATGCACAACTTAACCATTGGTATATTCTATTATAGATAAGTAAAAATTTATAAAAGTTGATATTTCGAAAACATACATCGAGATAAATCTAATAAGATCATAGATTTACTATATTTAACCTTACATATTAATAATAATACTAGATAATTAAAAAGGAGTACATAAATAATGTAAAAGTGTATTTGTTATAACTTATAAGTAATTTGAAACGGAGAAAATATATGTTCTTTTAAGAATTCAAACATAAGTACTTCTCTCTTTTTTTTATCAATCTCACTTTTCGTGCGCGTCTCCAACGCACTCTTTAACTTGAATATCTTTCATTATATATTAGTAAAAATTATAAAGATTGAATATTAATAATGTCTTAATTGAGGCGAATCAAACAAGACTTCATTACGATTATATTTTTTTTTTATAAATTAAAAAAAAATTGAGAAAATTCTCACTAAGTATGAATAATGACAAGATTCAAAGTGAGAAAGATAAAAAAAAACAGAGGGAGTACATAACAGTGTTCTCATGTAATTTTAATCTATCAATTTATGAGATGACAAGTCACAAGATAGACAAAATTGCCAAATTGGTGTCGCAAGGCTATTCTTACATAAGTTCTACCTCCTAGAGTCATTATTAGATTCAAGTTGAATTTTTTTTCGAAAATTAAGGCCCCGTTCTTTTGATCGAACTCACGAACGAACTGCGAAACCGAAATGCAAAGAAAGAATCGAACCGAACTAAACTGCGTAAACCGAACTAAAAAAAGTCCAAAAGAATAACGTGGCTAAATCACCAGTTCACCACCTCTATTTGAGAGCGTGAATTACACCTAGGTAAAATGCAAATAAGATAAAAATCACATTCTCACTGATTGCCTGATTGGTACACATAATGCACAGCACGTATTTTACGGGTCCCTGTAATTTCAACCCCAAATCATAGCACGGGGCCACAGTATAATAATTACCCCTCCCACCCACTAATTTCCATCCACCTACATCCTTTTTTTACTGTTAAAACAATTTAAAAGTACAGAAAAGTAGCAGTAAATGTTCAAAAAATTGTCCTATTTAATTTTGTGAAACTATTTAAAATAATGTACTAGTACAACTATAATTCCCCCTTTCCTTTTCAATCCAGCGCAGCGAAAGAAGGTTTTCTCAAGGGGTCAAATTGTATGTAAAGAGAGAGAAAAAAAGAGTTTCTGGTGATAGAATCTGTAACTTTCTCTCTCTAACTTCACATTTTCGGAAGCCATGGGAATCTGGGATGCTTTTCTTAATTGGCTTAGAAGGTTTGTTAATTTCTCTCTTTCAGTTTATGTATATGTACTTGTGCTGAGTTTCGATTTCAATTTTTTTTTTATTTTTACTCTTGTGAATTTAATTGTTTTTGTAATTTTTCGAATTTTCTTATTACCTTTGTGCAATTGATTTGAATCTCGAATATCGAATCTTTTTTTATCTTTGTGACTTTGTGTCGAATAAATAATTTCGTCGTAGATGCGGTATATGGAAGTTTCTGTCGAAAACCTAGGGTGTTAATTAGATTATTTAGGTGCTAGTGTCTGATTCATTTGAATTGAAATGACATATTGTTGATAATATATGGTTTATTTTGATACTAAATGGACAAAAACGAGTAGATTTATTTGAACTGTGAACTTGCTGAAGGAGATGTGGAAAGCATTAGAAAGAATGGGAGGGGAAGGGGGAGCAGCTGCGTAATGAAAGCATCGGCATTTTGATTCGATGAGCTAAGTCCATTGCATAGTGTCTCCGGTCACTCGATTTCATTTTGTTATAAGAAAATGTTCTACCTTGGACACCTTAAGAGTTAAGAGCCTATGTGAAATGTGGTTCTATTTTGATTTGAGAGATAGATTGATAGACACATTCCATTCCGCGGATAGTAGTGACCAAGGGGGGAGAGGGGTGTAAGAGTACAAAATCTATCTGGCCTCTCTTGAGCTGTAAATTTTCTGACACTAGTATACAAGCTTTAGAGCCTCTGCATTGCAATTACTCTCATTTATCTGCAGATTTATCATCAATGTAGATAGCTTCTTATGCCTCGTTCCCCATGCCTCACTCTATTAACAATGGGGTGGTTTTGTACAACTATAACTTGAGAAGGATATATAGGCACATTTTGTTTCCTAACAGGAAGGCTGTTGCTTAGAAGGTTTTAATCGCCATGTGCTTTGGTACTAGCATGGCTATTGTCTTTGTTTCACTCCATAAGGCAGCAACTTTTTGTTAGTGAAATTAACTCCCCCTGGCTCGTACTCCTATGATCCTTGGGGTTTGTTTTTAGATGACTTTGATTTTTTCCATCTTTCTGGGAAATACATAACTCACGTAATTTTCAGTTAAATGCGGATCCTTCATGTGCATTGGCCTATCAGTAGCTATGTTTTGAGGTCTGTGTCAAATCCCGAATGCATTTAGCCCCAAGAGCTGCACCTTGTATCATGATGAAAATCATCAAGCTGAGGGGTTTTGACCGAACTTATTGTTGGTCAAGTTGTGGACACACCACAGACAAGTTATTTGCTTCAAAATATCTTTTTGCACAAGTTTGAATTTCGATGTATCCTTTTTGTTGCAGCCTCTTTTTCAAGCAGGAAATGGAGCTTTCTTTGATAGGACTTCAGAATGCAGGAAAGACTTCTCTTGTAAACGTTGTGGCCACTGGAGGATATAGTGAAGATATGATCCCTACTGTAAGTGTTATCTTGCTTGAAGCTTATGGTCCTTTTGTTGATTTGTCTAGTGGGTGTACTTTTTCTACAAATGGGATTTACTTGTGATTAAGAGGCCATCAAAGACATGGTTCTTTGGATGTCATTTACAGTATCCTTTTGATTTCATTTGATTTTCAGGTTGGTTTCAATATGAAGAAGGTAACCAAAGGGAATGTTACAATAAAATTGTGGGATCTTGGTGGTCAACCAAGGTTCCGCAGTATGTGGGAGAGATACTGCCGTGCTGTCTCTGCTATAGTGTATGAGTTCTTTTTTCTTCTCTTTTTTATTTCTCCTTTTCCCTGGATAACTTGATTAGAGTGCTCTCTTGGGCTTTTCATCATTAGATATGTTCAATCATCTGTTGTACTTGTGGTTGTTGAGAAGATAGTGAACCATGAATCCTTTTATGCAGTTAAGCTTGGTTTGTTCTAAATTTGTATTTACGTCTTATCTGTCTCTTGCCGGGCTGATGAGGTGTTTAATCTTCACAAAGACATGGGCATTCTTGGTGCTTGGAACCCTACATGACTAGAGGCAACCATCGCGTTTAGTCTGGTTGTTAATGCATCTGTCCTTGAAATTACACACACTTGTCCCTGGTTTCTGAAAATATGCTGAGGATGACATAAGCAGTACTCCTATTTAGTACCCTTACAGTAACACATGACATTGGCAGTACTCCTATTAAATACCCTTACAGAAACACATGGAAGACATCCATGATTTCGTGTTATACTTAAGAATTAGCTAGATACAGCATTCTTATGCTGCTAGTCATCATGCCATATTGGTGCGTCCTACCTTTCTTAATATGGTAAAGATTTACTTCATTAATTAGCTTTCTGCTGCTGATTGCCTTGTATATGATAATATGGATGCATGATTTCAGTCATTTGGTTATGCTGCTGGATGAAAATTTATACAGTAACAGAATTAGTTGTAATTGCATTGTGACTATCACATCCAAATCTTTTAGCTTGCTCTTCTTTTGAAATAGCAAGATAAGATTCCTCATATCGAAGCTTGAAAATCTGAGTTTCTTTTTTTAGCTTGATGATATTTGAATCTACCCTGTTGCAGTTACGTTGTTGATGCTGCTGATCATGATAATATAAGCATCTCAAGAAGTGAACTTCATGATCTGCTTAGCAAAACCTCACTGAGTGGCATCCCTCTGTTGGTGCTCGGAAACAAAATAGACAAGGCCGGAGCTCTCCCAAAAGAAGCTCTTATGGATCAAATGTATGAACATTTTCTTGCATTCTCTAAATACTTGCAGTGTTTAGTGCAAGCTTTTTCGTCATGTTAGTGTAACCTGCACTCCTGCAGCTCTGTGATTTTCGCCTCCATTTTGTCAACATTCAATAATTTTCCTTGTGCAGGGATCTCAAGTCAATTACTGACAGAGAAGTGTGCTGCTTTATGATCTCATGCAAGAACTCTACAAACATTGATGCAGTTATTGACTGGCTTGTGAAGCACTCTAAATCGAAGAGCTAAATAGAAGGATTATCCCCCATCCACATTCTTGTCTTTATGTTTATTATAAATTCTTGTTTATTAGTGAACTCATTAAACTTTGGCATGGCTGTGTTGATATCCCTTACATAGAGCTTTATAGTGGTTGTACATTAGGTTTTGTTTGTGAATGAGAGAACTTTTGGTGTGTTTCCCCCGTGTCCCTGTCTTTTTTTCATCTGTTGGCTTACAACTTATTATTCTGATTTAAGAATGCTAGTACAAGCATATGTTTTGTTCCTTGTTTTTTCTTTTTCTTTTTGTAGATCCTACTAAACCTGTCAAACAGGTCGGTCACATTTCCTCTGTCAGTCATAGTTGAATCCCCTCGTCCTCGTCCTAGTCTAAATTCTCTCTCTCTCGCCACCCCCAAAAAGAAACCCTAAAACCTCCAAGTTCACCCGCCGCAGGGGTCGCCAAGTGAGCATGCTTCTTCTTCGTCGCCACGCTTTTCCCTGTCCCCCCTTCCCTTGGTTTTTCTTCGTCGCCGTTTTTCCTTTTCCTGGTTCTCCCCCTTCCCCGTTAGTTCGTCGGCCTCCCCCCCTCCTCCTCCCACTCCTCGTTACTCCCCCCAGTTAGTTCGTCGGCCTCCCCTCGCCCCTCCCCTTCTCCCTTCCCCTGTTACGTGCGTCGGTATTCCTTTTCCCCTCCCCCTGTTGTTGTCGTGGGCTTCCCTTTTCCCTCCCCCGGCCACGTTCGTCCGTCGAGTCCCCCCTCCCCTTTAGTTTTTGTCGCATCGCGTCCTTTGTCCCCCCTCCCCTGTTTCTGGCCGAGTCCCCTGTTTCGTGTGGGAGGTTCTCCTCCTCCCCGTTTAGTGTTTGTGTCCCCTTTCCCCTTCCCCACCTCTCGTTTAGTGTTTTGTGTCTCCCCTTCCCGGTTTATGTTCGACTTTTCTAGTCTAGGTTGTGGTGTGATGAATCTGGTCTTGGTTGTTTTAGTTTGTTTAATATTTGTTTCTTCCAGGTCCAGTAGCCCTTGCCTTTTTGTGTATGGTTGTGCTTGGGTGTTCGTTAGTGGTGATCAGTGGGCAGTACAAGGCTCTTGGTTTCCTATGACAAAGGAAAATCTAGGAAACCTGGTGAATAGAGCCAATGATCCTGGAGTTGGCCATGGAGTTTATGCCGCTTTAGGAATTCGAGGGTTGGTTCAGATGAGAGGAGGTTCTCAATTCAAATCTGTTGTGCGTCGTTCTTATAGGTTTGGGATTGTGCAGTTGGATCTTCGGATCCGTCAGTGGGGCAAAGTTCATGAATCTAACTCGTCCCAAGTTCTCGTGATGGCTTCAGATGTCATCACACCTAAAAAACGCATCTTGTGAGAGGCACTCCAACTTGATTTGGAGCATGTTAAGACCTCAACTTATTTCGAGTTTTAGTCTAGTGTGACTAAACTCCGGATACCCTCGAAGCAGGGTCAGAAGTCACCAAAGAACATGACTTCATTGTTAGTTGAATCACTAGAATCCCAGGAGGATGTTTCTATTCAAGGACCTTGGGATTTAGCGTCTAGTAGACATTGGGGTCTACTAGCTGTTGTACGACATTCTCTCTATGAAGATCGGCAGGGTTTTGTATCTCAACAGGTTTCCTCTCATATAAAGTCTTTTCCGTCAAGACATATAACTTAACCTCACCCACCATCGCTCACGACAAACTGGTTTTGGACTGGACACATAATAGTTAGTTTGTTTTTCATAAAGTATGTACGAGCTACTAAAGCTCTTGTTAGTGTTAGTTAATTGATGTTTGGTTGTATTAGCATTAGGATGTACTCCAATTTTAATTAATGAAAATTCTCTCAATGTTAAAAAAAATGGATTACTGATGATAAAGGAATTAGTATTGATCGACCAAATGAATAATCCAAGTATCGTTCAAGATTCACACACACACACACACACACACACACACACACACACACACACACACACACACACACACACACACACACACACACACACACACACACACACACACACATATATATATATATATATATATATATATATGTGTGTGTGTGTGTGTGTGTGTGTGTGTGTGTGTTGATATGACATATTTATATTTAGTTTTTGGGTGCATTTAGGTTGCATTTTAGAGCATTTAGATTCATATTTAGGTTCATTATTGCATCATATTCTTAAGTTATGTTATTCTACTCCTATTTGGTATGTTTTCTTGTTTTTGTTGAATTTCAGGTAATGAGAACGTATTTGGAGTATATTTAGCTAAGCTTGAGGATTATGAGCACTTGTAAAGAAGCTACGATGCATAAGGATCGTATGGATATGTCATAGTACGAGTTTGAGCAAAAACGAAGCGGAAAATCATTAGAAGAAATGTGAAAAAAGAGTCATGTCTACTCTTTTGATCATAACTTTTGATGTGCTTGTTAGAATCAAGAAATTCTAGTTGGGTTGGAAACTAGACTTGAAGGGCTTTCCAACGATAGGTCACACGTCCCAAACGGACACCTGGTTTGAGAGATACAGCCTTCGCAAGTTGACGCAAAATCGCAGTTTTCCTGCCCGGTCGACCGGGCGAAATGAAATTTTCACAGGATGCAAGGCATGTTAGCCCGGTCAACCGGGCGTGAAAGGAGCCAAAATCGCTTGCGCGTCCGACAGGGTGGGATCGCTCGGTTGACCGGGCGGATTTGCTGTTCTGTCGTAGTTCCTCAATCACCGTCGCCCGACCGGGCGGATTTCGCCCGGTCGACCGGACGGTTTCTCGAGACGGGTTTATTTGTTTTTTTTAGCCGGTTTTGTAAAAAGTATAAATAGGCTTTTAGTATTTTCGATTAGAGATTATTATTTTTCTGCGTTTTTAAGTTTAGTTTTCTTCTTTTCTCTCTCTTTAGTTTAAACCCTAGTTTTTCATGTTCTTCTTTAATTCATTAGTTTTATGATTTCATTCTCTCTCTTTCATTGATTTCTTTTAATTATGTTTTCCTTTCTCTTTCTAGATGTAGTTTTTATTCTTTATTTCATGATTGAGTAATTTTTATTTCTAGGGTTTGGGAATCCATGTTTATATGCTATAATTCTTGATGGGTGTTTATTGATGGTTTCATTAGTCATTGTTATTTCTAATTGATTAGTGTTTTCATTGTTAATTTTACAATCTGATCAATTGTCTGATTAAATATTGCTAATAATGAGTCATAGATCGAGAGATAGTACTTTTTAGAGGCTTACCTACAATTAGCAAATCTGATTATGTTGAGCGACCGTACTAGCATATGTTGATTTGAGAGCGTTAAGGCCCGACCGTAGGATTAACATGTTCTCTAGATATCTGATTAATTGAGCCATTGATGATATTTTGATATATTATAGTTATAAACATGGTAAACCATTGCCCTATATCCTTTTTAGTTTGATTTTCGTAGTTTGATTAGTTTAGAACTTTAATTCAATATTCCTAATTTTGTTTAGTTTCTCTATACCTTAGAAGCTAGATTAAAACGACCATCTCTCTGTGGATTCGACCCTACTTACCCTACTACATTGTTAGAAGGTTTGCAGGAATTATTTTTGACAGGTGTACGACAGCCTATCAAATTTTGGTGCCGTTGCCGGGGAGACGGTATAGTTTTGTTTAGTTTTTAGGATTTTTTAACAAGAATAATACAAACTTTTGCCCGTTCTCTCGCAATAATACAAACTTTTGATTATTTTTTAATAATACAAACTTTTGATCAAAATTCCTCCAGTAGGACAATACCGGTTTTTAACTTGTTGTAGGAGGTAACCGGCCGAGGTGGTTAAGGTGGGTGGGGGGTTGGGGGAGGGGGACAAAGAAGAAAGATCATTTTGTAATTTTTTTTTATTTTTTTTACCGGTTATAAGTCAACTTGACCTACTGGAGGAATTTTGATGTAAAGTTTGTATTATTAAAAAATAATTAAAAGTTTGTATTATTGCGAGAGAACGGACAAAAGTTTGTATTATTCTTGTTAAAAAATCCTAGTTTTTATTGTTGGTGAGACTAAACTGTATATAATTTTTTTCCCTTTTGTGAATATTTTTCCTTGTATAATTTTTTGTGTATCATGGATTCATGTTATTTTGATGATGGGGATAATTCTTTTGCTAGGCAGCATAGTCATAATTCTTGGGATTCCCATGTTTACAGTTTTGATACATTATATCAAAATCCTCCCAATTTTTGTATGAGTTCTTCCGGATTACCTCATATGTTCTGTGAACCCCATGCACATGTTAGTAATTCTAGAGCAATTTTTTCTTTTCCTCAGTATGAGAATGAAGTGTTTTGGAAGTACTATCATAGGCTTGGAGATTTTATTGGTCCTAATCATGGAATTGAACTGTGGGATATGTGCTTAGTGATCTATGAGGGGTTAAATGAAGAGACTAGGATGATGGTTGAATCTATGTCCAATGGGGGATTTCTAGTCCAATCACCTGATTATTGTTGGGATTTAATTGTGTGGTTAGCTAGAGATACTTACGAGTGGGAGATGTCTTCATATGCTCTTTCACCCCAAACTTACATGGAACCACCCCCTTATTGTTCTAATTGTCAGTCTACTTCTCATGATTTTTCTTCATGTGATGTGACATTATTAAATGGCTTTGACCCCTCTTCCCAATATGAATGTCAATCTGCTCAAAATTCTATCCCCAAACTGTTTATTTATGATGATGATGAGGGTTGGATAATAAATGAGAACTATTTTTGACAGGTGTACGATAGCCTATCATGTGTGTGTGTGTGTGTGTGTGTGTGTGTGAGAGAGAGAGAGAGAGAGAGAGAGAGAGATCATGTGGATCTAAATTTAAATGTATCGCATTTCAAATGTTGCATATTGTGTCCTGAATATTTGTAAAATGGTTTGGACCAAATAAAAAAGTTGTGATGGTTTAGAGATAGCAATTGCCATAATTTTGTTTGATAAAGAAGGTTTCACGTAATTGTATTCTGACTCTCTTGATATGAATGCAGTATTATGGATAGGTAATTTTTTACAAGGTACATGTTTAAGGGTCTGTTCTCTTCGGCATAAAACAACTAAACTGAACTGAACTGATTGCAACTGAACTGAATTGAACCGAACTGAATTAAATTATAACTAATAGTAATGATAATAATTTAGCTATCATTAATTAATAAATATAAATTAATAAATAAATAATAGTAATAACAATATTAATATTAATATAATATAATAAACAATAATTGATGATAATAATAGTTTTTAATAATATAATATGTTAATATTCAATAATAATTATAATAATAAAAATATAATTTAATTAATAATAAATTCATAATAATAAGTTATTAAATAAAATAATAATAAGTTATTAAATAATAATAATAAATTATCATTTTCAATATAATTAGCAAAATCATATAGAAAAAAAGAATTAGCAAAATAATAATTAGCAATATTAAAATAATAATAATAATATTATTATTATTAATATTAATACTAATAATAATAGTAAAAGCAATAGTAATAGGAGTACTACTACTACTACTACTACTACTACTACTACTACTACTAATAATAATAATAATAATAATAATAATAATAATAATAATAATAATAATAATAATAATAATAATAATAATAATAATAATAATAATAATAATAATAATAATAATAATATAGTAATTGTAATAATAATATTAAAATTAAAATTAATATTAATATTAATATTAATATTAATATTAATATTAATATTAATAATAATAATAATAATAATAATAATAATAATAATAATAATAATAATAAAAGAATCATAATTGTAATAATAATAATTATTATCATTGTTTTATTATCAGAGAAATAAATTAGAAACTGAACTGAACTGATTGCAACTGAACTGAACTGAACTGAACTGAACTGAACTGAATATAAGCTGGGAAGAACAAGCCCTAAGCCTTAATATATCAATGTGCATTATTGACAATAATTTCTTACAAGGTACCTTATAAGTATAAGCAATGTGTCTTACATTGTAGCATACGAGATACAATTTTTATATTTTTAATGTATTTAATTCATATTCATGTACCTCATAAATTTTTGAACATCGCCATCATTGAACATCTGAATTATCTCTAGAGGCCTTCCAATACCATCTTATGACTTTATTATTCTTTCAAAAGGTATCCTATGGCCTTGGGATACATCTCACGAGGCCTTTTGACAGGGGCCTAGGAAGGTCCTAATAACGTGCATTATACCATTTAGATCTGGCTAATTTAGGGATATCTCTACGCTTTTTCGGACTTGCTAATTTATTTTGTTCAATATCTTCCCTGGTGCCCTGGGATGTCTTGGGCAACTCTCTTGTGATCGGGACTCCATCCATTAACTTAAAATCCGTTCTACAACTTCTTTTATATATATATTTCCGTTTCTTCTATATATGCTCATTCCAGCTCATTAATATGTTTTTAGTATTTTCGATTAGAGATTATTATTTTTCTGCGTTTTTAAGTTTAGTTTTCTTCTTTTCTCTCTCTTTAGTTTAAACCCTAGTTTTTCATGTTCTTCTTTAATTCATTAGTTTTATGATTTCATTCTCTCTCTTTCATTGATTTCTTTTAATTATGTTTTCCTTTCTCTTTCTAGATGTAGTTTTTATTCTTTATTTCATGATTGAGTAATTTTTATTTCTAGGGTTTGGAAATCCATGTTTATATGCTATAATTCTTGATGGGTGTTTATTGATGGTTTCATTAGTCATTGTTATTTCTAATTGACTAGTGTTTTCATTGTTAATTTTACAATCTGATCAATTGTCTGATTAAATATTGCTAATAATGAGTCATAGATCGAGAGATAGTACTTTTTAGAGGCTTACCTACAATTAGCAAATCTGATTATGTTGAGCGACCGTACTAGCATATGTTGATTTGAGAGCGTTAAGGCCCGACCGTAGGATTAACATGTGCTCTAGATATCTGATTAATTGAGCCATTGATGATATTTTGATATATTATAGTTATAAACATGGTAAACCATTGCCCTAGATCTTTTTTAGTTTGATTTTCGTAGTTTGATTAGTTTAGAACTTTAATTCAATATTCCTGATTTTGTTTAGTTTCTCTATACCTTAGAAGCTAGATTAAAACGACCATCTCTCTGTGGATTCGACCCTACTTACCCTACTACATTGTTAGAAGGTTTGCAGGAATTATTTTTGACAGGTGTACGACAGCCTATCAAATTTTGGCGCCGTTGCCGGGGAGACGGTATAGTTTTGTTTAGTTTTTATTGTTGGTGAGACTAAACTGTATATAATTTTTTTCCCTTTTGTGAATATTTTTCTTTTTATAATTTTTTGTGTATCATGGATTCATGTTATTTTGATGATGGGGATAATTCTTTTGCTAGGCAGCATAGTCATAATTCTTGGGATTCTCATGTTTACAGTTTTGATACATTATATCAAAATCCTCCCAATTTTTGTATGAGTTCTTCCGGATTACCTCATATGTTCTGTGAACCCCATGCACATGTTAGTAATTCTAGAGCAATTTTTTCTTTTCCTCAGTATGAGAATGAAGTGTTTTGGAAGTACTATCATAGGCTTGGAGATTTTATTGGTCCTAATCATGGAATTGAACTGTGGGATATGTGCTTAGTGATCTATGAGGGGTTAAATGAAGAGACTAGGATGATGGTTGAATCTATGTCCAATGGGGGATTTCCAAGTCAATCACACGATTATTGTTGGGATTTAATTGTGTGGTTAACTAGAGATACTTACGAGTGGGAGATGTCTTCATATGCTCTTTCACCCCAAACTTACATGGAACCACCCCCTTATTGTTCTAATTGTCAGTCTACTTCTCATGATTTTTCTTTATGTGATGTGACATTATTAAATGGCTTTGACCCCTCTTCCCAATATGAATGTCAATCTGCTCAAAATTCTATCCCCAAACTGTTTATTTATGATGATGATGAGGGTTGGATAATAAATGAGTGCTATTGGGATGATGAAAAGATGGAAAGAAAGACTAATGTGATGGATGTTTTGCAGGAGGAAAAAACTATGGTTGAAATTTCTTCTTTGCAGGAAAGTCAAGTTGAGCGTGAGATGATTTATGAGTCTTTATCGGTACCACCCTCTTGTTTTTGAGTCTCATATTCCATTCTCTCAAAAACTTGATATAATTCCTTCTTCCTCTTTATTATATCCTCCATCGTTCCTTCTTTCTCCCCTTTTGAATGACTCTCATGATAATGTAAATAATGTATAGTTATTTTCTTTTCTTTCTTTTGAATCATGTAAAAAGACTAACGATTTTTCTTTTTCTAGTTCTTGTAAATCTAATTTTTCCTTTGATTTTTCTTTTGGTAGTTTTAGTAATATTTTAGTACTAACTTTTTTCATTTTTCCTTTCCACTCTTATATAATATGCTCTGAGATGTTTGCAGGAACATATGATAAGCTTCTTAGAGCATTGAACTATTATGAGTGATCTACTAATCTTAAATGGTCATGCAAGACCTTAAATTTGCGCTTATCGGGAGGCAACCCGACTTTGTTCAATTTTTTTTTTTTTTTTGGTTTGACTAACTTTGCTAATGTGTGATGAAGTCTTTTTCTAGGTACAAGCGTAGCCAATTTTTTTGGCTAAGTTCACTGCCTTATTACAACTATCGATTGTGGTGGAGGTGTCGATGCTTTTTGACACTCCCTTTGATTACCCACCCCTTTTGTAAGTTGTACCTCTCCCTCATTTAATTCCTCTTTGTTCACATTGAGGACAATGTGTCATTCAGCTTGGGGGAGGATGTTTGTCATCATTACTTAGCGCATGTTAGTTGCATTTAGAGTAGTTTTTTCATTGCTTTCATAGGATGTTGCACGATTTGTACCGCTCACTAGGAGTGGGAGTTTACGTGTAAACAAAAACATTGTATTGCTTTCGTAGTTGCATTGGCATATTTCATCTCATATTAGATTTCATGTCATTTTAGTTGCATCTATGGAACTATTGCTAGCACTTATTGAGAACCTTGCTGATATTTTACTACAATTCCCAAGCATAATTCATCTTGTTCATGATTCTTCATAGCACGATTGTTTCGCAATTGATTGTTTATGGTAAGATTGATTGATCTCTCTAGCTCGATTTAACTTTATTGTGCAGACACCTTAAACTAAGTGAGCTTCTGTGCCTATAAACTGACGTATCTGTGTCAGTTATGTTCTTTCATGTGTGATTAGTTCCTTAGTTGTCGCATTGATCTTGATTTTGACTTGGTACTCTTTGATATTTGATAGTGCATACATTTTGATATGATTGAGGCATTCTATTTAATGATCTTAGCTCCAGAGTTATTCTTGTTTTCATATTATCCTTCCTCTAGCCCCGCTGAGCCTTTCTGACTATGTTTGATTGCTACCTACATTACAAGCCATTGGCCTCATTTGATATTTGTCCTAAGCCTAGCTTGGGGGAGCGAGTATTAGTTTTGGTTTGGTTTGTATTGAATTGAAGTGCTCTAGTTGTGGTTTAGATGGATGGAAAAATATGTTTAGTGAGCTTGGAAATTGAAATGAAAGTTCAAAAAAAAAGAAACACAAAAGAAAAAGTGAAAAATGAAATGAAAAAGAAGTGAAAAAAAAAAGTTGTGAATAAAGTGAAATAAAAAGGGTTATGATTGAATTTCTTGAGTGAAAAGTGTTGTTGATTATATTTGGAGATTGTTGGTTGTTGCACGGAGTTATTGTGACCTTTCTTGGTCATGTTTTTAGTTATATGATGCTCCCCCTTCTTGGTTTTTCCACCACAATTCCCAAATTATTTTCCATACCTTTAACCTCAACCCCATTACAACCCTTAAAAGTCCTCTTGATCATTGTGCATTGTATTGTTGAGTATTAAGTGAGTCAAAAAGTCAAAGTTAAAGAGTTTATGTTTCATCTGAGTCGACTTGTTTTAGGTTGAGTGTCATCATTTATCCTTTAAACACATGAGAGATTTGAGCACACATGACTATAGTGAGGTCTGTCAGGTTTGGTTAAATCCAACTTGGGAGAGATGGTATGTGGTATGATTGGAGAGTCGATTGCAATACATGACATGCTATGCGGCTTTGTTCGAGCTTGTTTTGATGCTTGGTTTGTGTAGTGGTTTTATCTCTTGTGTTTTCAGTTGAGTGTTTAGTCCTGTTGTAGTCTTATACTGTAGGTCGTCTTTCTTTTCCAATGTTTATGTCTTATTGCTTGGGGACAAGCAATGGTTTAGCTTGGGGGAGTTTGATATGACATATTTATATTTAGTTTTGGGTGCATTTAGGTTGCATTTTAGAGCATTTAGATTCATATTTAGGTTCATTATTGCATCATATTCTTAAGTTATGTTATTCTACTCCTATTTGGTATGTTTTCTTGTTTTTGATGAATTTCAGGTAATGAGAACGTATTTGGAGTATATTTAGCTAAGCTTGAGGATTATGAGCACTTGTAAAGAAGCTACGATGCATAAGGATCGTATGGATATGTCATAGTACGAGTTTGAGCGAAAACGAAGCGGAAAATCATTAGAAGAAATGTGAAAAAAGAGTCATGTCTACTCTTTTGATCATAGCTTTTGATGTGCTTGTTAGAATCAAGAAATTCTAGTTGGGTTGGAAACTAGACTTGAAGGGCTTTCCAACGATAGGTCACACGTCCCAAACGGACACCTGGTTTGAGAGATACAGCCTTCGCAAGTTGACGCAAAATCGCAGTTTTCCCGCCCGGTCGACCGGGCGGTTTCGCCCGACCGGGCGAAATGAAATTTTCACAGGATGCAAGGCATATTAGCCCGGTCAACCGGGCGTGAAAGGAGCCAAAATCGCTTGCGCGCCCGACCGGGCGGATTTGCTGTTCTGTCGTAGTTCCTCAATCACCGTCGCCCGACCGGGCGGTTTCTCGAGACGGGTTTATTTGTTTTTTTTAGCCGGTTTTGTAAAAAGTATAAATAGGCTTTTAGTATTTTCGATTAGAGATTATTATTTTTCTGCGTTTTTAAGTTTATTTTTCCGCGTTTTTAAGTTTAGTTTTCTTCTTTTCTCTCTCTTTAGTTTAAACCCTAGTTTTTCATGTTCTTCTTTAATTCATTAGTTTTATGATTTCATTCTCTCTCTTTCATTGATTTCTTTTAATTATGTTTTCCTTTCTCTTTCTAGATGTAGTTTTTATTCTTTATTTCATGATTGAGTAATTTTTATTTCTAGGGTTTGGGAATCCATGTTTATATGCTATAATTCTTGATGGGTGTTTATTGATGGTTTCATTAGTCATTGTTATTTCTAATTGATTAGTGTTTTCATTGTTAATTTTACAATGTGATCAATTGTCTGATTAAATATTGCTAATAATGAGTCATAGATCGAGAGATAGTACTTTTTAGAGGCTTACCTACAATTAGCAAATCTGATTATGTTGAGCGACCGTACTAGCATATGTTGATTTGAGAGCGTTAAGGCCCGACCGTAGGATTAACATGTTCTCTAGATATCTGATTAATTGAGCCATTGATGATATTTTGATATATTATAGTTATAAACATGGTAAACCATTGCCCTAGATCTTTTTTAGTTTGATTTTCGTAGTTTGATTAGTTTAGAACTTTAATTCAATATTCTTGATTTTGTTTAGTTTCTCTATACCTTAGAAGCTAGATTGAAACGACCATCTCTCTGTGGATTCGACCCTACTTACCCTACTACATTGTTAGAAGGTTTGCAGGAATTATTTTTAACAGGTGTACGACAGCCTATTAAATTTTGGCGCCGTTGCCGGGGAGACGGTATAGTTTTGTTTAGTTTTTATTGTTGGTGAGACTAAACTGTATATAATTTTTTTCCCTTTTGTGAATATTTTTCTTTTTATAATTTTTTGTGTATCATGGATTCATGTTATTTTGATGATGGGGATAATTCTTTTGCTAGGCAGCATAGTCATAATTCTTGGGATTCTCATGTTTACAGTTTTGATACATTATATCAAAATCCTCCCAATTTTTGTATGAGTTCTTCCGGATTACCTCATATGTTCTGTGAACCCCATGCACATGTTAGTAATTCTAGAGCAATTTTTTCTTTTCCTCAGTATGAGAATGAAGTGTTTTGGAAGTACTATCATAGGTTTGGAGATTTTATTGGTCCTAATCATGGAATTGAACTGTGGGATATGTGCTTAGTGATCTATGAGGGGTTAAATGAAGAGACTAGGATGATGGTTGAATCTATGTCCAATGGGGGATTTCTAGTCCAATCACCTGATTATTGTTGGGATTTAATTGTGTGGTTAGCTAGAGATACTTACGAGTGGGAGATGTCTTCATATGCTCTTTCACCCCAAACTTACATGGAACCACCCCCTTATTGTTCTAATTGTCAGTCTACTTCTCATGATTTTTCTTCATGTGATGTGACATTATTAAATGGCTTTGACCCCTCTTCCCAATATGAATGTCAATCTGCTCAAAATTCTATCCCCCAAACTGTTTATTTATGATGATGATGAGGGTTGGATAATAAATGAGAACTATTTTTGACGGGTGTACGACAGACCTATCAGTGTGTGTGTGTGTGTGTGTGTGTGTGTGTGTATGTGTGTGTGTGTGTGTGTGTGTGTGTGTGTGTGTGTGTAGAGAGAGAGAGAGAGAGAGAGAGATCATGTGGATCTAAATTTAAATGTATCGCATTTCAAATGTTGCATATTGTGTCCTGAATATTTGTAAAATGGTTTGGACCAAATAAAAAAGTTGTGATGGTTTAGAGATAGCAATTGCCATAATTTTGTTTGATAAAGAAGGTTTCACGTAATTGTATTCTGACTCTCTTGATATGAATGCAATATTATGGATAGGTAATTTTTTACAAGGTACATGTTTAAGGGTCTGTTCTCTTCGGCATAAAACAACTAAACTGAACTGAACTGATTGCAACTGAACTGAATTGAACTGAACTGAACTGAATTAAAATATAACTAATAGTAATGATAATAATTTAGCTATCATTAATTAATAAATATAAATTAATAAATAAATAATAGTAATAACAATATTAATATTAATATAATATAATAAACAATAATTGATGATAATAATAGTTTTTAATAATATAATATGTTAATATTCAATAATAATTATAATAATAAAAATATTATTTAATTAATAATAAATTCATAATAATAAGTTATTAATAATAATAAGTTATTAAATAAAATAATAATAAGTTATTAAATAATAATAATAAATTATCATATTCAATATAATTAGCAAAATCATATAGAAAAAAAAGAATTTGCAAAATAATAATTAGCAATATTAAAATAATAATAATAATATTATTATTATTAATATTAATAGTAATAATAATAGTAAAAGCAATAGTAATAGGAGTACTACTACTACTACTACTACTACTACTACTACTACTACTACTACTACTACTACTACTACTACTAATAATAATAATAATAATAATAATAATAATAATAATAATAATAATAATAATAATAATAATAATAATAATAATAATAATAATAATAATAATAATAATAATAATAATAATAATAATAATAATAATAATAATAATAATAATAATAATAATAATAATAATAATAATAATAATAATAATAATAATAATAATAATAATAATAATAATAATAATAATAATAATAATAATAATAATAATAATAATAATAATAATAATAATAATAATAATAGTAATAATAATAATAATAATAATAATAATAATAATAATAATATAGTAATTGTAATAATAATAATAATAATAATAATAATAATAATAAAAATAGTAATAATAATAATAATAGTAATAATAATAATAATAATAATAATAATAATAATAATAATAATAATAATAATTAAAGAATCATAATTGTAATAATAATAATTATTATCATTGTTTTATTATCAGAGAAATAAATTAGAAACTGAACTGAACTGAATATAAGCTGGGGAGAACAAGCCCTAAGCCTTAATATATCAATGTGCATTATTGACAATAATTTCTTACAAGGTACCTTATAAGTATAAGCAATGTGTCTTACATTGTAGCATACGAGATACAATTTTTATATTTTTAATGTATTTAATTCATATTCATGTACCTCATAAATTTTTGAACATCGCCATCATTGAACATCTGAATTATCTCTAGAGGCCTTCCAATACCATCTTATGACTTTATTATTCTTTCAAAAGGTATCCTATGGCCTTGGGATACATCTCACGAGGCCTTTTGACTGGGGCCTAGGAAGGTCCTAATAACGTGCATTATACCTTTTAGATCTGGCTAATTTAGGGATATCTCTACGCTTTTTCGGACTTGCTAATTTATTTTGTTCAATATCTTCCCTGGTGCCCTGGGATGTCTTGGGCAACTCTCTTGTGATCGGGACTCCATCCATTAACTTAAAATCCGTTCTACAACTTCTTTTATATATATATTTCCGTTTCTTCTATATATGCTCATTCCAGCTCATTAATATGTTTCCAAATAGTCTCCAGATGCATCCATAAGGTCGGTTGACCAGACCCTAAAAATCTAAAGGGTGTATTATAGGCTTCAAATTGGCTATATATGAGTTATTTGTAGACTTTTCCGCACCCAACGATATAAATTATATGCGATCATCCCTATAGGCTTGGGATGACTAGGAAAGACTATCGGGTGTTTGGGACCCTGTAGATTGACTTAAAAAACTTCCTACAACTTGTTTTATATATTTGTAGTTCAAATTCGAAACACAACTCTAAATGCCTCCATTCCCCAACATTTGTTCGTTCCAACTCATGGATATACTTTCAAATGGTCTTTTGTGACCCTAGGATGCACCTCATGAGATATATTGCCTCGGCCTTGGATTTATCCTAAAGCGTGTATATGCCTTCAAATTTGACTATCTTGGGGTTATTATTGGAATTTTCCGCACCTGACGATATATTAAATGAGACAATTTTCAAGAGTCTCATGATGACTTTAGAGAATCTCGGGTGGTTAAAACCCTCTACATTAATTTAAACCGCGTTATCTACAACCTGTTCTCCGATATAGCAAAATTAGGATTCTTTTATCTCATAACAATATTCTAGTTTGTTCAAACTAAAAGTCTACATTACAATAATAATTTATTGGGATATTATCTCAGATAACCCTGACTTATAGGCCTTTTTCCAATATAACCCTGACTTTGACAGTCCTGTCCCCGATAACCCTGAACTTGGTTTTTGTCATTAAATTGGACGGAATTTGTAACGCCGTTAACTAGGTTTGACTTTTGCTAAATTCATCTCTTTCTCTCTCCTGTTCTTCATCTCTTCTCCCTCTTGTTCTTCATCTCTTCATCAATTTTTCCCAAACTCTTAACAAAATCCAGATTTTCCCCAAACCCATTTACCCAAAATCATAACAAAATCCAGATTTCCTCCAATGGGTAATCTTAGAAAAAAAAAGATTACCAAAAGGAAATCCAACCCCATATTATTTTCTCACACCCAAAGAAACCCCAACCCCATTTCTCTCTCTCCTCCCCGTGAGAAACCCCAAAGCCCCAAAACTCTCACCCTTCTCTCTCGCTCACTCCGTCATCTTCCTCCCTCCTCTCGCCGGCGACTGCGTCGGTAGCCCCGACGGCGTCTCGCCACACGCGCGGCCCCCTCGCACGGGCTTGCTCGCCGTGCTTCGTTTCCCCGTTCGTGTCTTCTCTCTCCTCTTCGTGGTGGTTGTGGTGTTGGGTGCGATCGTTGCTCGCCGCCACCTGCCTACCGGTTGTCGCTGCCATCGCCGGAGCTCGCTCGATCTTCCTTCGTGTTTTTACGTGCTCGTGGGTGGTGGTGGTGCCGCCACCGCGTCGCCCTTATTGGTACTATACCCCTCTCTTCTTCTCCTTCTATTCTTCTCATGTTGGAGGTTATTATTGAGATTATGAATTCTGAAATTTGGGTATTAAGTATTGATGATTTGATTTCTTGTGTTATTATAAGTATCACAAGAATGATGGGCTTGAGAAGAGATGAAGAATTAGAGAGAGAAAGAGATGAATTTAGCAAAAGTCAAACAAAATTAGAGAGTACTTAACGCCGTCTCTAATTCCGTCCAATTTAATGACAAAAACCAAGTTCAGGGTTATCGGAGACAGGGCTGTCAAAGTCGGGGTTATATTGGAAAAAGGCCTATATGTCAGGGTTACCTGTTCCTTTGGAGCGTATATAGTGATGACTGATGACTGATGAGGAATACGAGACAAGGGGTTCCAACTCCAAAACACCAATTTGTAGATGGTTCACACGTCCGTATGGTGAGCAAGGTGCGCACATGTACATGGCTAACATGCCAAATGTACATGAATAACAAATCAAATGAATACATGTACATGGGTAACAAGCCAAATGAACATATGTACATCTCTGTTAGTATATATATTTATTGGTATTGGTCTTTATGTTCATAACCTAATATTTAATGTTCATCGTGCGCACCTTACTCACTATACGGACGTGTGCACCTACTAATTTGCCGGTTTAGCCTCAATAGGCCATACCTAAAAACCTCAACTAAACCCTTTGATATGTTCCACTCTTTTCGAATACCTAACTCCATTTCATCAGTCATCACTAATGGAGTCCTTCACTGGAGCTCCGGTACTTCCAACCTGTAATAATTCCGTCGACCCATTAACCGAACAAATCAAACAAACACTTCTTAAAAAAGGAGTATTTCCAACCCCTAAAATAATTCACACTCTCCGTAAAAAACAGCTTCAAAAATCTCTTCGTAAATCCAACCGCCTCGCCTCTAAATCCCCGCATGAACCCCTCACGCAATCCCAGAAAGAAACTCTATCCCATGAATCTCACTTTTGGAAGATATCTCAGGAATACAAAGAATTCACCAAAGCCGTTGATTCAAAATCTAAGGGCTCAAATTTGGTGGGAAAGCCATGGGAATCTCAGGAGAGAGAAAAATTGAAGGAATTGGCAACTGGGTATGAAGGAAGAGAATCTAATTTTGGTGGGAAATTGAATTCTGAGCATTTGAAAGAACTGGGTTTGATTTTTGAACAGAGAAAAGTTGATGATTTGTCTTCATTTTTGGATGATGATATTGAATTGGAAGAAGGTATGTTACAAGATGAATATGCAACTGGCTCACTTTTTCGGCGTCGTCGAGTTAATGAAGCTGAGGGTATTAGAATCCTTGTTCACAGGTTAAGCTCTAATCTTTGATTAGGGGTTTATTAATGAATTTGTGTTTGTGTTTTTTCATTTGGTTAATGAATTGATGGTGTAGGCTTAGTGCTCGTGAGATTACAATGAAGGATTGGAAGTTTACTAGAATGATGAAACAGTCACAGCTGCAGTTTACTGAAGATCAGTTGCTTAAGATTCTTGGAGGACTTGGTGATCAGGGTTGTTGGAGGCAGGCCATAGAAGTTGTGAATTGGGTGTATAGCAGAAAAGAACATAGACATTACAAAAGCAGGTATACTGTTTTGATTTTTCATATCTTGATTTCTTTTCGATTTGTTATTGTTGAGGTTTGTCGAATTCGTTCATAGTGAAATGATTGCTTGTTTTGTTTTTCCAATTAGTTGATGTTGAAACCAAGTTTAACACAATAAATAAAAAGAACACAGAGGGCTGTTAGTAAGAAAAGTGATATGGGAATGGTGATAGAGGATGAGCTTTTGAGTTTTTGGATTTCTAAGTTCTAAGGTGTGAATTTTCTCTGTTTTTGTCGGTGTCATAGGTTTGTATATACAAAGCTTCTCGCGGTTCTTGGGAAGGCTAGAAGACCACTTGATGCTCTCCGAATATTCAAGCAAATGCGTGTAATGAGAATTTCATTATTTTAGATGGTGTTAAAGTATCATTTGAAAGTTTATATGATAATTGGATGAGGTCTTTACTTTAAGTGCCTTAGGGGGATTGTCACATCTATCCTGACATGGCTGCATACCATAGTATCGCTGTTACTCTTGGTCAAGCTGGAATGGTGAGGGAGTTGATAAGCACTATTGAGCAAATGAAGGAAAAGCCTCCAAAAATATCGAGAATACGCGTTCGAAGAGCTGGGATCCCACCCTTCAACCGGATATAGTAGTTTACAATTCTGTAAGAGGCTCATTGTTTACCGTCCACATAAAATTCTGATATGCATTATATGCAAATTGAAAATATTCAGTAATCTGCAGGTATTGAATGCTTGTGTCCCAACTCATCACTGGAAGGGGGTATCATGGGTCTTTGAGCAATTGAGGAAATCTGGTCTAAAAGCTAATAGTGCTACATATGGACTTGCTATGGAGGTATATATATATTTTTTTTGTATATGCTTAAAAGAATTTCAAATAACACTGCTCAAGTTTTGCTGATGTCTCTTTCATAGGTGATGCTAAATTCTTCAAAGTATGACCTAGTTCACGAGCTATTTCAGAAAGTTGCTAAAAGTAGCAAGTCTCCCAACGCTCTTACGTACAAAGGTAGTTTCTTGGTGTCTTTTTCTGGGTCCTTTCTTGTAGCAAGTATGCTGCATGATAGGCTTACTCTTAGATTCTGTGTTAGTTCTTGTCAGAACATTCTGGAAGGAAGGTAAAGTTCATGAAGCTGTGCGTATAGTCAGGGAGATGGAACAGAGGGGAATTAAGGGATCACCCAGTGTGTACTATGAACTAGCATGTTGTCTTTGCAACAAAGGAAGGTGGCAAGACGCAATGATAGAGGTGAGTTGCTGCATGGATCGAGGTTGCTTGTATTTGCTGGGATTGTTATGAACATGAAACTTCTTTTGCACTTTCTACTTGTCTCAAGGGAATATTAATATCCTGAATTGATGGACAGATTGAGAAGTTAAAAAAACTGCGACTTTCCAAACCATTGGCTGTGACCTTCACGGGCATGATCATGTCTTCTATGGATGGTGGACATATTGATGATTGTATATCAATTTTTGAGCACATGCTAGATCATTGTCCTCCAAACATTGGAACAATAAATGCCATGCTAAAGCTTTATGGGCGTAATGATATGTTCTTAGAGGTGAAGGAGTTGTTTGAGAAAGTCAAAGGGGGATATAGAGCTTTTCTGGGTGATGGTGACACTCGTCTAATCCCAGATGTCTATACATACGGAGCAGTGCTTCAAGCATCAGCTTATGCACACCAATGGGAGTACTTTGAGTATGCATACAAGGATATGTGTTTTTCAGGATTCCAGCTTGATCAGGAAAAACATGCAGCTTTGCTTGTGGAGGCATCAAAAGCGAGCAAGGTAAAGCAATTGAATTTCTTTTCAGAGTTTCAGTGTCAACATTTTTCATTATACAACATTCTCTTTCCTTGTGCAGTGGCATTTATTGGAGCATGCCTTTGAAACAACTTTGGAGGCTGGAGAAATTCCACATCCAATGCTATTCTCTGAAATGGTCTGCCAGGCGATGTCCCGAGATGATTACGAAAAGGCTGCTAAAATTGTTAACTCAATGGCTCATGCTCCGTTTCAATTGAATGAGAATGACTGGACTGGTCTTTTTTGAGAAGAATAAGGATAGAATCAGTGATGAACACCTTAAGAAATTATCTACTACTCTTTGTGAAAGTGACATGCCAAATGAATCCACAGCTTCTGAACTGCTTAAAGCATTACAGAATCTCAATGAAAGGAATGCTTTCTATATTGCTGGAGATCATAAAGAATTGCTAAGTGATGATGACTTTGAGCAAAATAAATTATCTGTTGGTAGATCTTGTGATGAAAAGCGGAAGTCTGATTTTGATGAAGATGACAGAGCCAGCTCGTGCAGCAAATCATCTAGCTTTATTGACGTGATTTCTGATGAATCTGCTTGTTTGAGCGAGGAATTTTTACATGTGCATTCTCAAGGTGAAGATGCTTTCGATGAAATACTACAATCTGATGCTTGGGATTCTGATATCAGTGATTCAGATGAGCCAGAGTTGCCCTCAGCAGATGAAATATTGCAATCTTGGAAGAAAATCAGGAGAAAGGATGGAACAAGCTCCTTTCTAGTTTAAGTTGGTTATTCTCTAGTATCACTCTGTTTACCTTTTGGTGTATGCTGTGCGTTGCATGTACGAGAATTGATTAACCAATAGGTCATCTTTATGTTCGTCAATCGAGCTTGTGCTGACCAGAACAAAAATGAAAAATGATACAGGAATATATATTTTCCAGTCAACAATATCATATAGGCCATGTTTGGTAAATGGCTTTTTCATTGGCTTTTGGCTTTTCAATTTGGTCAAACAGCCAAAAAAAGTGTTTGGTTATTGGCTTTTTGGTTGGCTGAAAAGCTGGCTTTTAAGCCAAAATGAAAAAAGTCGCTGGAGCCTTTTTGGATTGGCTTTTGGCTTGTTGCCCACAAACTCTCTAATAAACAACACAATACCACAATTAATTTTGCCAAACACTTTTGCAAACAAATTTAGCTTAAACAACCAACTTAAAAAGCCAATACATACGACCAACACTTCCAAATACCAAACAAGCCAACTAAACTCATTAAAAGCCAACAGCCGATTGCCGATTGCCAAACAACCCCTATAATTGAGTAGAAGTTATTGCATACATCATTACATCATATACACAAATCTAAAATATGCTCTTGGTTTGAAATATATAAATTTCTCATAAACTTTATTACTACATAACTAAAGATAGAATCTGGCAGAAATGTGTCTTGGAAGCTGTACAGAAAGCAAATTTTTTTTTTAGGCCCCTTTCAGGAACCCGTGGTAAGATGAATTTCCTCTGAACTGCCCTCGCACAGGGCCACTCACCCAGAGGCCCAACAAGCCCCAAACCCCCCTTCTCCCAACAATATTGAAATTTTGCTTCCACTAAGATTTGAACCTTGGTCTCCCATGTGGGAGATAGGAAGCCATACCATTGGACCCAAGGGTCCTTGGTTGTACAAAAAGCAAATGGAAAATCTATTTGTCTTGGAAGCTGTACATAAAGCAAATGGAAAATCTATTAAGAGACGAGAGTATGTAGTATGTACAGTCCACCTGCTGCACCAACACTCTTGCTAAACCATGGTTTGTCTTCCTTACATCAAGACAACAATCGACAATTTGCATGATCCAGATATATAGATATTTCCACTGTCTCTAATACGATGGGTCCAGACACCAGGGTACAATGACCTGGGATTCATCAGAATCACTATAGCTTTGCCCAAAAACACGAGTAGAGTTTTATTTTAACAAATAAAAACTTGTATGCACAATTGTAACTACATAGCAAATTCATACATACAAATTTACTTATTCAAATCATCATCATCATCATCATCATCATCATCAGCAGCAGTAGCAGCAGCACCAGCAAAGCCAATACAAACGGCCTGCATCTGGCGGATCGATTATGTACGCTAACCTGAGCTGTTCTACAAAATTGCATTTGGACTTTTCTCACAGGAAGCTAGTCATTAAACATGCATCTTCCTTCTTTCTTTTCAAAATATACAAGGCTGATCATCTAACAGCTATCCCGCTCCTGTCTGGCACCAGCTTTTTCATATAGTATTTAGAGTTGCGTGACAAATTAATCCTTTTCCTTCTTTCTTCCGGTAAGCAATCGATGGTGCACTCTGAAAATCCACGCCTTACAAACCTGTAATAATCTGAAATGAGAATCGGAATTGCAAAAGTGGATGGAAAGCACCAATAGATTACATCATATAAATACCCAGAGCTATCTATCTCTAAGTAGGAATCCTAATTCCAGCTTCACTTTCATTCAAACTTATAATTTGTGTCTTCAGTTTATCAAATAATATAGGCTTTTATTTTACCCTACAAGAGCCACAAGCACTCTTAGGCTATGACTAGGAACATGCATATAAAATCAAACTTCAGTTTGATAAGCAAAGATTTCAATGGTGATGCATAAAACTTGGAATTCAATGTTAGAATGACTAAAACTACGTATCTGCAATGCACACGTGCTTCACAGCTCATGCGACCACATCATGATGCTATGCATGCATATAACACACATTATAAATATCTTGAGTTGGTGGTCAGTGATCAGAAATTATAAGATTGGCACTCAACGGAGTCTGGCCTCAAAGGAGATGGCCTTAGATATACTACTTGATGCTCAAAAGTTTAGTATAAAGAGAGCATTGCCACAGCATAATCAGATGTAAAGGAGGCTGCTTTCTTGTCCAAGTGATCTGCCCTGGTGAGATTGTTTTCACATAGGTATCAAATGACGGATCAAAACTAGTCCAAGTATATCTTTATCCTAAGAGATCGAGTAAAATGTGATCTCTGAGTAAAAGGATGGTAATCTTACCAGTCCGCAGTGCGTGTTGTAAGCAGAAAAAGCATTTCTAATCCAAGGGATGATGCCTTCTTCTCAATATAATCTGCAGGTTACGCTTAGAAAAATGATTATCTAGTAACTAAAATTTAATTGAAAGAAGGTGGACACAAGAAAAACAGTTTGTAAACTACCCAGAACCGATTCGGTCAAACTCGGTTCGAGCTTGATCCGTAAAGAGCCAAGTTTGAGCTTAAAATTATAGCTCAAATACTTAACAAGCAAAACTTAAACTCAATTGTGTACGACTTATCGTCTCTTGAGCTCATTAATTTAAGAATATTGATAGATATGGTTCAAAACTTCTACTAGAAAGAAAGATTCTCTACCCCAGGGCCTAGATTTCAATTTAGTTACAAAAAAAGTAATTGTAAACAAGAGTTGCCCTAGTTGAATACTAGTATGGAGCCGAGTTGTAACTTAATTTGTTTATTTGTGAGCTTAATGCTGTGCCATGGTTTATGAAGGCAAGCTCAGTTCGTCTCGAACTCGAATCACTCTTATGAAACCAAGCTCGAACTTTAAATTCGAGGCGAATTCGAATTTGAGCTCGAACTCGGTAAAACTAAGCTAAACCGAACCAAGCCAGGCTGGAGTACTGTACAGTTCCGCTTGGCATGGCTCATGGTCACCCCTAATTGAAAGAAAACAATTTGCTCACTTCAAAGGATGGATTAATCATAAACCACCCCACCACTACCATGCCCAACAACCAACCAATATCTATCTCACTGATAACAACGTTTGGAATGTCCCACTGCAGGTCTGTTCACTTCAACTTAACTTATTTTGACTTCTATCAGCCAAGATAAGTTCAGTAAGTTAAGATGAATTCAGACAAATTAAGACAATTTCTGACAAAATAAGGTTTTATTGAGACAATTTAACACACAGATAAGAAAATTTTGAGACAAAATAAGTTTCTCTCGGACAAAAAAGAATTCAGATAAAATAAGTTCATATAATTTCAAATAAGTTCAGATATGTTTAGATAATATAATTTCAGATAAAATCAATTGAAATGAACGGAGCCTTACAGCTAACTAGTCTAGACCAGAAGATAGACTAATGTGGAGGATCTGCAAGAAGACACAACTTAAAAGGAAACAGTGAAGTATAGAGTCATCAAATAGATGCATGCAATCACACTTGGTTAATCATACACATAAGTCTCAAACAAAGGTCTCACTTTCTACTATGGATTATTGCAACATAATCATATACTTTCATTGCAACACACTCTATTTTCTCATACAACCATTTTTATTGCGCTTTCCCATACATGATTCAAATTGAAAAGTCAGACCTTAATCTGCGCTTATGCAATACCGGAATAAAGCAAGTATAAATCTTTTAAAATATTCTTCCAAGCCAATCATATCTCAAGAGTGCATAAACACAGATGGACAACATTATTGCTAAAAATGCTTGGAGATTTGACATACCTAGTAACTTGTCACCCTGTCCTTGTCCACGGCATTCAGGAGAAACAGCAATGGCAGCAACTTCCCCACATCTATCCTCAAAAAATGGGAAAAGGGCAGAACAAGCAATGATCTGACCTTCTCTTTCCACAACGATGAAAGAACCGATTGTTGGAAGTAACTATAGCCACAAAACAAGCAAAAATATTCAAATCAATCACAAATCAAAGGGTAGGAGGGCAGAGGAGCTTCATTGTAGATCTGTAATGTAAATGCATTAGATAAGCTAAAATTGGAGCAAACTAAAATATGGAGATAACATACATCTTCATCAGTCCGCCGAATCAATGTGCCAGAATCTTCTAAAGGTTGGAGAATCTGTCTTATTCCAGCAAAGTCAGCCTCCCTAGCCATTCGTGTTCCCTCATAAACATCGCTGCAAAAACATCAGATGATAGTGTGCATAAAACTAGAAGCATATAATTGAAAACAACATCCTTAGCTATTTTTGGACTAGACTAGTTCTGGCTATTCAGCAAAAAACTGCTTGAAAAGGGGTCAGGAGGTGGGGGTGGCTAGGGGGTACTATCCGGACTCAAAGAGTCCAAAAACCTGGGCCTTGCTTGACCAAGATAACGAAGGTTGTTACCAACATCACCACTAGGATTCAGACCCTTGGCATTCTGGGACCAAAGTCAGCACTACATCACAATTGAGGGAGGATTGCCAATGACTAGATAAGAAGCCCGAAACAGCAAGATATCAAATTCAAGCTGCTGTCATACTTAATTACTAATCCCCAAAGAATGCTCTAGCTGATCCCAAGAAGAAAATCAAAGTTGCAAATAACTTACACATCTCCAGTCACAGGAATATGCAAAAATAGCTTCAGATATGATGAAATCTCCATTTCTGAGAAAGCATAAAAACCAATAAAAAGAGGTCTACTCTCCATTAAAATTTAGAACTGTGAGTCAATTGCTTTTGTCATCCTCAGTCATATTACTGCTGTACTTCTTAATTTTCGTTAAAAAAACAATCTTTTGTGCTTGGGAACACATAGTATTATATAAATGCTTTTGCTTCTATATGTTACAAAACCACATATTTGAATACGAAAACAATTGTTCTTACATCCTCTGTACCTAAAAGAGAGATGTTGCCTTTAAAATCAAAGAAGCGAAAGAGTCAGGATGTAACTATAATTTTTCCAAAACATCAAAAGCACAATCTTATAAGGAAAATATTAGAAAAAATTCTCACATCAAAAGCACAATCTTATAAGGAAAATATTAGAAAAAATTCTCACATCAAACATCTGACAACGTTCTCTTAGGTTTGCTGCTCCTAAAGCGGAAAAAAAAAATCCCCAAAGGAAAAAGAAAGGTAAGAAAATTTGATTGACAGCTTGCTCAAATTAAAATGTTCAATGAAGTTACTTTGTAAAACATCCTCCTCCCCCTAGAAAGACGATCCCTGACTAAAGCAGAGAAGGACTAAAAAAAGAAGGAAACTTGTACTCTCCCAACAAAGATACACTTCTCATATATGCACCCAACAAATAAAAGCATATACCTTGCTACCATTGTCCCCACTCCATCTCTCTGGAAAAGTTCTAATAAAAGAACTCCACCAATTGTTCCATCTAATAGATGTACTCTTTGCACACCACCCTGTAAGGAAAGAATGGGGAAGAGCAGAAAATCCATATCATGATCTCCGTGTAATGACAGAAAACACAAAATAAGGAAAAGAAAGCAAGCTCAGTTACTAGGAATCCCACTTTCACTCAATTAGCGTGGAAGTCAGTAAAAGCCAGAAATAATATACAGGATAAGATAGACCTGCTACAACAAGTCCCTTGTTTTAAGGAGAGGAGTGGACAGACAAACTCATATTTAAACAGCAAATCCATATGCCCTAAATTTCATGCAATCCCATCACTAGTCTTCTTCTGGGCCAGGTTGTTGTGCGCGGGGGGGGTGCTTTCAAAGTTGAATACTAGATTCTCCAACGCAATATCATGATATAGGAGCTATAAATCCAACCATATTCGTGAGAAAATTCTGGAACCATAGAATTGTTCCTATCAGGCTTTACTGAGAGACAAATACAAAAAAAGCCTTCAGAAAGTGAAGGATATGTAATACATGGGTACCAATAACGAGCACCTATATACACTATATGCCAAAGTCAACCACATTTTGAGCGTGTTCTAAAAATTTAACAAGAAACAAAAAATGACACGAAGCGAGCTAATGAGAATCTATTTGTCTATATTTTCAAATACTGTGTCTTGCCAGCTAGTATTCAACTCTGTCAAAATGGAAAATACATCAATAACAGACTTCAATATACTTAAATAAACCAATTTACTAAATGTTCAGATATTGTGTCCCGTCAACTAGTCTTCAACTTGTAAAAATGGAGGACGCATTAATGACAATTCACAATTCTTTCTAGGTCCAAAATATATCCTAAGCCAGATGAAATTGAGTTGTAGCCCGAGAATATTAGATCAGCCAAGGACCTATCAGGCTACCACTATAAATTATCCCGGTCCTAAGACATTCATACCAGAATCAAGATGACAACACAACAAAACAGATCATAAAGAATATAGGAACTGTAATGGATCCTAGTGAGATAATCCAGCTCGCCACTGAAGAAGGTTAAATGAAAAGTAGATTGTTCCTAAGCCATTAATAGTACTTACTTTGCATACAAAAGCTGCAGCTGCCAGTTCTGAAAGGTAGCCATTCTGCCTGCTAAGCCTCTCTTGACCACCTATAGCAAAACCCTGCTCGCCATACCATAGTCCATTTCCATTGTCAAAACCAAGACCGTTCTGAAATGTTGCATTGCTTTGCCCATTTAACAATGATGGGACCGTATCAGTGAGCTGATACTGCTCCTGATTTTTGAAATCTTCCTGACTAACAGCCTCAACATAGTTAGCAGCAACCTCGCTTTGCTTAGCTCGTTGACGAATAAGTTTGTCCGCATCATGAAGGCTGAGGTACCGGATAAGATGTCCAGAGTCATCCAATATAGGCCCATCAATTATGCAAATTAGCTTCTCAGCACCAAGAGCAAGGGCACAAGCAGTAGCAACCTCATACGTACTGTAGTTCACAAAAGAGGAAGGAACGAGAAGATTATCAGTGATCAATTACTTGATCACAATATTTATACAGACCTAACAGTTAAGTATCAAAAGTTATGTCCTACAAGTGGTAGAAATCAGCATGTTCAACACAGATAAGGCAGTCGGTAGAAGGTGCACATGTAAGTCTGGTGAGCACCGTGCGCACGGATCAAAATACGGACAAAAAAGGATGGAATGCACGCGTGCATATCTAAGATTAGCACACAAATGAGCATTACGTTAATACAAAGAAACACTAAGTTAAATAAAAAAGAACATTTTTTATATTTTACAATGAGACCCAACTCTAAAATTCTTTTAAGCTCTTCAAATTGTTCATTTCAAAATAGCGTTCTGATTAACCAATAAAATAGAAGATTTTCAATTAATGTTCATATAGGTTGTTCAGAATGTTCAGTTCAAAACAACGTTATGTTCAACCAATAAAAAAAACCTTTTTTATTTTTAATATGGGACCCAAATCTAATTTTGTTTAAGTTGATCAAAATGTTCATTTCAAAACAGCATTATTTTCAACCAATTACATATATCCCCATGAGAACAATCCTTATATGACTATATGAGAACATGAAAACACTTTGTTATGATTCTTTTTAAATCCATTTTGGCTAAATTATATTTTTACTAAAATGCATATAATTCCATTGTTCTTATGTTCTCATATAAGAACTATTATCATGTGAACTTAGTCTATATATATATATATATATATATATACTTTGTGAAAACGAACAAACATGATTAGTTACACATATCTTCTATACAATTTCACTACACAAAAACAAATGTACATCTTCGTAATATAAAATTTATATATGTGCAATCGTAAATGTACATTTACTATGAATATAATCATAACTCGTTAAATGACACCTAAATTATTGCAAATTATAGATGTTCATCTAACAATATATAGAAGTGCATGTACTATGATTTAGTCGTACAATCGTAAATGTACGTTTTGTATTAGTAATCGAACATTTTGAAGAACTAAAAATAACATTAGTGTTAGGTTATTTTAGTACAATTTCATGGCAAAAACAATAAATGAGGATTCCAAAATGTTGGAAAATATGAATGTGAAACATTCTTTCAAAAATCGGAACGGTATTGTGCATAGAGATGAGTTGAATAAGTTAGAGTTGTGTCCCATTATTAAAATTTACAAATGTTCTTTTTATTTGAAATAAATGTTCGTTTTATTGAACTAGATGTTCTTTATACCACCATGTTCATTTTAAATAAACTCGATGTTATTTGTTTTTGCCCCTCTACTGACGTGGGGGTTTCATTTTTATTTGTTTGCATTTTAATCCATGCGCACCGTCCACATCCTATGGACGTGTGCCCCTTCTAATTTGAGGGGATAATGGAGCAACATGAAACACAAACACAAAATGTAAATTAAAAACAATATTAGTTAGTAACTATTCATTATACTTGCAAGTCGGATCTGATGGGTTTAATCAATGATTATTGAGAAAATTAGATTGTGATATTGATGATGCATGTTCTGCAAGTTGTATCGAGCTAAGACAACCCAATAAGAAAAGGCAAGAAACGAAACAGAACACCAAAGTTTATATAGCATACTTGCAATTTAGTACTTCTCCAGAGCTGGAATAACCCAGATTACTTAGAAGCACTATGCACCCTGCATCAAGCCTCTCACATATGCGAGCAACATCTACTTTCTTGACTTCTCCAGTTGCCCCATAATCAATACCCTTCACAACTCCTCTTCTCTACAATAAGTTGACATATTAAAAGAAGAGTTTGTAAAACTACTAAAGCCTCACTAATTCTAAAACATAATGAACAACGAAACCACAAGATACATGTGATTCACTATGCAACTATAACTAAAACAGACATTTGCAAAGTAAGTACTAAATGATGGTCATGATGATGACTTTGTAAGTTATTTTGCAAGAAATGTAAATGACTATGTCAATTCAACTCCATCCCAAGTAAGTGTTTTTCTTGATCATTTCCGGTTACCAATTTATACCACCTCTAAAAGTGGTGATGAGAGAAAGCGGAATTAATGGAATAAATGCATGCTTAAGGACGGAGTTGCCAATACAATGCACATTATCATGGGACTTTCCTTGCAACATGATGAACAAACTCGTTATTATTTACCGCCATATATTATTCCTACAAACAAGCCACAAGGTCACTACTAATAAAGAAAAATCCATGCTAACTTCAACATGTCAAATCGTTCTAAAATTTTCATTACATGTTTAAAAACCTTCAGCTCACCCTCATAGCCACGATGCGAAAATTCATATTGGTTCAATGTTCTTACCTTAGCTGCCAGAAAGTTTCCACTTGCAACGCTTACACCAACATCATGCCATCGACTATTTTCCCCGTGTCTACGAATGTTACACAGCGAAGGTCCAGCAGCAAGTTTTGATTCTATCACTATACGTATTCTTCCAGCTGCTTCCATAGCTGCCTCAAGGGAATCAGAGTCGGTAATCCTGTATGGCCCAACATACCGAGCCTTGCTTCCTGCATGAATACGTTGTCAAGATGTTTCTTAGACACAGGACATGAATACTTGATAAGATATCTGATCAATGATAAGGCACATAAACAAATTCTGCATTTTTTCAAGAACTGGCAAAGAATGCAGAGGAATAGCTGTAAAGAAAAGATTCCACCGATACTACATATAAAAGGCATTTGTTGTAAGATTTGGTAGGTAGTAGAGACCAAAGGAAGAGAAATGCAATATTGCTTCACTTAACAGATACTAGAAACCAGAAGAACATAATTACAAATTTACAGCTGAACATAGCCAAGAGATCATGCATTCATGCCTACTTACATAGTCCTCATGAATACAAAAGGTATCACATAAATCTACATAAATTTAGTCAAACCGTCTCACAATCAGCTTCAAAAATTAATGAGATTAGAGTATTATTTTAATGCTAGCTCCTACATTCTAAAAGGATAGGCTATGTTGTTTTGGCCTCATTGCTAAGCAAACCAGTATAGTTATAACCATTTTTCCTGGTAAACCTTGTGCCATTCAATTCTTTTCATAAATATCCTGTCCGAGATTTAAATATTTATAACATTTAATGAGGAATATAAAATTATCATTAGATATTCAGATGAAAATATAATGTGGATCCATCAACCCAGTAAAAGTAAGAAAAAAATGCTCAAGGGGTAAAAGTTGAAACGTAGCTCGTCCTTTTGGAATGTGCAAATTGAACATTCAGCACACATCTTCTTAAAATGAAAAGATTAGAGAGTGAAAAACAGTATTTGATAAACTTATCACAAATACCAAATATTCCTCACTTGATTTGTTCTCCTAATTAGACGCCATTATAAATGCATTGCTGATCGTGTCAGCATGTCTATTATACACAAGCACATTTGTAGAAACATGTACACCCAACAGAAAGTATCAGCTGGTGTACCTTCTAAAGCATACATATTACATAACTACTCCCCTCGTCTCTAAAAGATTGCTCCATCTTCCTTTCTGGTTTGTCCCTAAAAGATTACTTCATTTCCCATCGTTCGCCCTCTACTCTATCCATACCCCCACATACACAAGGACAAAATTACCAACCCACTCAACACAATTCTTGAAGATAAATCAAGGAAAATGGGGAACACAAAAGGAGGAAGTATATTATATCCACCTTCTAGAACTGTAAAACATAACCTTTGCCTTAGGAGTTAAGGGTGTATCATGTATGTAAGAAATTGTATGTTTAGTATAGCATTTGAAGCTGAATACATTGTGAGTTGTGACTAACCTCTCTCAGCCAAAAGCTTGTCAATGTGCACATGGGTCCCAGGAACAATCACAAATCTGATCCCTAATCCATGCAGTAGAGATATGTCCTGCAACACCAACTAGCTTTAGAACCACCATTTCAACAACTTAATTACCCTCATATTATTCAACAACCCATTAAAAAAAAACACCAATTTAACACAAATTCTAAAACCCAGCAACAATTTTCTAAATTAGTTGATATAAATTAACAAAATGAGCAAGTAAAGAAATAAAATGAAATGATATAAAGAGAAGGGAAAAGAAAAGCGTGCCTTTAATAAAGGGTCTAAGAAATGACTAGCAACCATTTCACCAGAAATGATAATAACAAAAGTGACATTTCTATGAGCCCTAAAATAAGGCCAAGCTTCTCTAAACCATCTCACAAATTGTTCTTCCTTCACCAATGAAGACGACAAATACCCACTTCTTTCTCTCTCATCCCCCTCTTCTCCCCACTCCGTGTCATTCGACACTTGACACTTCACTGATTTCTCCTGCTCTCCGCCGCCATTTATAGATACTGCAGTTAGAGGTTTGATTGCTTTAAATACTGACCCATTTTCAGAAAAGCTGAAGCTCCAACATTTACTTTTGGTTAAAGAGGCTATTTTTGGAGGAATTTGTTGGAGGAATATTTGGGGGTTTGTATAATTAGAAATCGCCATTGTTTTAAAGGGAGTTTGAGAATCAAAAGGTTGATAACTTGATATATTTGCTTGCTGAACTTGTAGTTGTAGACTGCGAGGTTCTACGACAGAACTACGAGTTGCTAAAAACGCCTAAACCATATTCCATATTTTCGTTTTAGTCCAAGTGTGAGAAGTGTCCAACAACCCCCACATTCGATGTTATTCACTTATTCCCGTTGCAAACTCTCATTCCAAGTCGTCACCATCGACTCGGTCGTGAATCGTCTATAGTCTATACTCTTAACTCTATCGTCATAGTAACTAGTTGAAGTCGAATGATATTGGCCTTGTTTGGTAAACAGAGATTTGAGTAAAATTAGAGGTTTGAGCTCATATTAGAGGATTTGACTAGTCAATCCTTTTATTTGAGTGTTTGGTAAAAAGAGTTTTCAATTAGCTTATTGAGTCCAAAAAACTCTTTTTGAAAAAGTTGGAGGAGTAGTTTTTTGACATTAGAGGTTTGGGAATGACTAGACCAATTACATTTATGTCTTAAAGTTGTTAAAAAATTACATTAATAAATATTAAAAGGTACAAAAACAGATTATGCACATGTTCTTATTGGTCATTTTGCACAATAATGTAGCAATCAATTATCACTTATCAGCTACTTATCAAACACCTTTATACAAACAGCTAATACAATCAGTTAGTCAAATCAGCTAACAACTATCAGCTAATACAATCAACTAACAGCTAACAACTATCCGCTAATTGCCAAATAGGGCGGATGTTTTTTTTCCTGGTGGGTAAGTTGAAGCCTATTGTAAGTAACTAGATGAGAAAAATCATAAAAATTAAGGTCATTTCTTAAGAATTACATAAGGGAAATAATTTTCTAGGAAATTGAACTTCTCATGATATAACAAACAACCACTAAGTCGTGATTTTCCTTTTTTAAACTTATTTTCAAATAAAAAAAATCATGACTTAATATTTGACCCCTACTACTTAATACTTCCTCCGTTTTCTTTTGTTGTTCCTGTATTCCCCATTGGGAAATTTCAATATGTTGTTCCTATTTTGAATCTTTCCATAAATAATATAATTTATGAATTAAATTTCTCATTAGTTTTAAGAGGTAATAAATGTGTTCACACTATTGAGTAGTCATTTTTTACCTTTCTACCCCCTCAAGCTTTTGTCTTATTTGTTGTCTAACATAGAGTTACTCAAAGAGCAATAAATGTGTTCACACTAGTTTGTAGTTACTTTACTCTTTTACCCCTCAAACTTTTTGTATGATTGGTTGCCTAACATAGAATAAATCAAAAGGGCGATAATCTTTATTTTTATTCATTTAACTTTATTTAAAATAGTGGAATCTTGCCCATTTTTTTAGTTGCATTGGTTTCTTCCCCGATTCCAAATAGGAACAACAAAAGAGAACGAATGACCTCCGTTTTCTTTTGTTGTTCCTGTATTCCCCATTAGGAAATTTCAATATGTTGTTCCTATTTTGAATCTTTTCATATATAGTATAATTTATGAATTAAATTTCCCATTAGTTTTGAGTTGCAATAAATGTGTTCACACTATTAATTAGTCATTATTTACCTTTTTATTCCTCAAACTTTTGTCTAATTGAAAGTCTAACATTGAGTAACTCAAAGAACAATAAATGTGTTCACACTAGTTTGTAGTTACTTTACTCTTTTACCCCTCAAACTTTTTGTATCATTGGTTGCTTAACATAGAATAACTCAAAGGGCTAGAATCTTTGTTTATAGTTAATTTAATTTTATTTAAAATAGTGGAATCTTGTCCATTTTTTTAGTTGCAATAGTTTCCTCCCCGATTCCAAATAGGAACAATAAAAGAAAACGGAGGGAGTAATTAATATCCCTTCATCCTAAAATAGATATTTCTACAACTTTATTTTCTGCTCATTAATCCATCAAATTTGCCTACCCTTAAGGACCGAATAATCCCTTCCTATTAGATAATAATCTCCATGTTTTTGTTAGACTTGTGTAGTTTTCAAATATCAATTATTTATAATTTTTACTAATATATAATAGAAGATATTAAATAGTCAAAGTAATGCATTAGAAACCATAAAAATGACAAGTATTATATACTTTTTAAAATATGGAATGAAGGTAGTACAATACTTTAATCATCATCGATCCTTATTATCTCCCTCTTATATTCCATGAATTCATCAATTTGTGAACGTATGGTAAACTTCTAATCCTTTTTTCCACCAATTTTCCCCTTATTTACAAGGGACTTCAACTTACCCAATAAAAAAAATGGTAAACTTCTAATCTGACAGTATATGTCAAACTATAGAATCACAGACACACAAATTAAACTCCTTAGTAGTTAGTACCTTAAACGGCTTTCTTGCCTCTCCATTACATTTTATTAATTAAGTCAAATTTCTGAATAATGTACATGAGAAAAAGAAAAGTCATATATCATCTTGTTAGATAATTCATTTCAATAATATATTTAAAATATAATTTTTAAAATTTTACAATTCTTTACTATAACTTACTTAAAATATTTCTGTAGAAATACATGTATTTTTTTGGAGGAAGTGATCAAATAATTTGGTGCAGCACTATGAACAGTCTCATAGTCTGATAGTAGACATATATGCATAATATGTGTTTGGGCCCAATATATCGATCTCTGGCCCGCCCCCAATCCATAGTGAAATTAAGATATTACCCGGCTACACTCAGCAGGCCGACCCATCAAGGGGTCTGGCCCAGCCCAGGTTCTGATCCAGCCTGGCAGTCGATTTTCACGTTTTCCAACACCTATAAATAGGGAACATATCCCCATTTATTGAGGTAATGAATTCTACACCCACCACTCAGTACTAACCATCAAGTTCAAATACTAACTTGAGCGTCGGAGGGGCGATCCCGAAATCACCCCGGGTATTTAACTCTTATTTTGCAGGTCTCGTGGTACTCTCCGGACATCTGGCTTCCCTTTATAATATGTGGCACACCTTCGACTAGTCCCCCTACTCTATAAGTTTTTTTACCCAAAACAATATGCATTATCAATAATCTCATTTGTGTTTGCCTGTATACTCATATAATACTACTATTATGCAGCATATAGTAACCCATTATTATAACTTCAATGAATCTTATCAATGACCACATATATGCATTATCAGTAATCCACGTAAATTGATCGTGTGATATGTTGCATAATAATATATATATATATATATATATATATATATATATATATATATATATATATATATATATATATATATAAAAGGTGTTTTTTTAGATTTCGATGTCAAAAAGAAAATAGTATTCTTAGGTGCAAATATGCAATTAAGATATCATGCAATTTTCTTTGTCTTTATCCTCAGAAATAGGGAGAAAAGAGACACCTGGAGAATAGAGTGAAGGAGAAGTGGAGAATCAACAATGAAAGCAGAGATGACAACAACAAAGGTGGAACCTCTATGTGCATCCAAATATGGCCGAACTTCCCTCATCATCTTCACAAACCACCATTTATTCTGCTTATCTTCTTCTCTCTCCTTAATTTCCTCCTTTATCACCATCTTCTTCTTTCTAATTACTTGTAGTTGCTCATAATGCTCATTAATTTTGCTGCTTATTTTCATAATGATCTCATTATTACCATGTGAACGACGTTGTCGAAATGATGATGATCTCAGTAGTGAAAACAGCAGCTTATTATCTTCAGCTGAAACTGTGACCTGGGTCTTAATCATACTGCTGGAAAAAAGTTCAATTTAATCTAAAGTTGAGAGATTTGTGTTTTTTTTTTTGAGATAACAAAAACACTATGCAATTTGAGGGTAATTAGTAAGATCTAGAGAAGATCACAAAGAGAAAAAGAGTGAGAGTGGGGAGAATTGATAGCGATTGGAAATCAATCTTCACCCAACCCAAATGTGTCCTTTAGATTATCACTATACATCTATAGACTATAAACTATTAAAAAAAAAAAAATCTCACTGACGACCCATGGTAAGATGAAGGGTCATGTCAGACCGGAACCTCTCGCAGGTTAACCCGATATAAGTTTACGGGTAAATATTTTGAGAGTGGGGGATGGTAACCCTCTCCCAAAGTGCCTCTAATGGAGATTGAACCCCCAACCTTGAGGTTGGAAGGTTTTTTCCTTACCAATAGGCCAAGCTTAACTTGGTAAACTATAAGCTATAACTATAAGACATGTACCTAATGAAATACGACTTGTTAGTTGTTACCTCCTTCGTTTCCAATAACAATTGTAACATTTTAATGTTGAAAGGTTTTTTTTCCAAGAAAACTATACTTTACAAAAGTTTTTGCATAAGAAAATGTAATCATGCACCTAGTATCTTGTTAGATTTATTTTAACATATATTTCAAAATATCAACTTTTTATAATTAATAGTTACAAAAATTAATGGTCAAATTAAAGTTCAGCCTTGGCAAGTGTAACAATTAAATTGTGTAAATTAAAAGAATTCAAAGGTAGTACACTAATTTGTATTATTTAATATTTGGTAAATGTGAAAAATAAAATATGATATATTGATATGGATATTAAATAAAAAAAATTTATGTAATTATATGAAATCTTGTTTTGTAATATTACCTACCTAACCACGAAATATCATCCTTTAATTCATCGACTGGATGGTTTAGCAAGTTAGGCAACTTCGAGTTTCAAACAGATTTTGAGCTAATTACACAAAGCTACTAAATATTAGATGTTTTGCCCACATCAATGTGGGTCCCACGTCATGCATGCTGCGACACGACGTTGTTAGCGTTTGGTTTGGACCATGAACCAGAATACCAGATAACTACGGATTTTTGTGCTGACTCAGTGACTCCAACGTTACCTACCCTATTTGCATCATTGCATGATGCTTCACTCGATGCAACAATTTCCTCTCTTTAATTACTCCCTCCGTCCCAATTTAGTTGCTACATTTGCTTTTTCACAGTTTACGAGATGCAACTTCAAACGCCAATATCTTGAGTTATATATATGAAAAAATTATATATTTAGAAAATACAAATTGGGACGAATCAAACAAGATCCGACATGACTATGTTTTTTCTTATGTATATAAACTAAAACACAGTCAAAGTTATGACGTGAATAGTGCCAATGGTCAAAATGTAGCAACTAATATGGGACGGAGGTAGTACTTATTAGTAAAAATTAAAAACATTGATATATTCCTTACGTAAAAACCACAATATATATTTTCTAATAAGACCCCACGTGATTTTTCTTCCTTACGTAAAAACCACAATAGATAGTGAAAGGATAGTAGGTGAATAATATAAAAACGCAATTGTTGCAACAAAAAAGGACAGATGAAGTATCTATTACTTCATATTTTCAAAAATAAATGAAACACTTATTATTTTAGGTTAATTTAAAATAAAAAAAATGTTACATTATTTGGCATGCATCTCTCTCCTCTTCTAAATTCCCATGCCTCCACTCTTATATTTTATTCATTTTAGAACAAAGGAAGTATATTTTTTAAAGGTTAAAATTGAAATAGTGTTGAAATTGGCTACAAGCCTACAACAATCTTGTAGGTGTTGTTATATTTCGAATAGGCCCGCTTAGTGTGCACGGGAGACCAAATTAAAAATAGCTATTACAATTGTTCAAATTGAAACCCTTAAAATCTTAAGGGACTATCATTCCCATTCATTTACTTTGACCTTAAGCTAATCATTTTTTCTAGACCAGGGAATTTCTAGAGAGAGAGGTTCTGCCTTCTCTCTAAAAACCCCCAATAGCAAACCCTAAAATCCCTAGCCCCCAAATCAATTTCTTTAGAAATTGAAACCCTAGCCTCCTCCCTCTTCTTTTCCTCCTAGATCTAGCCATTGTTATGGCTTAGTTTTGTCTTCTAGTCCAATTTTCTCTTGTCCTCAGTCGGACTTTTGGTTTTCTAGCTCTTGATTAGCTTTCGCCATTTCTAATTTATGTCAATTTGGGAATGGTTGTTCGCGGTGTGGGTTCAGTTCGCTCGCGGTGGATCGTGAGTGTTCTCGTCACCGGGTTTTCGGTTCGCGATGGGTCAGATTTCGTTTCCATGGTTGATGTTGGCAGCCGCCAGTTTCAGTTTCTGGTTTTGAGACTAGGTGGTGTTTCGATGGCTGCTTCTATTCGGGGAGGTTGGGTTGATTTCCTTTTCGTCAATTTCGCTGGTCTCAAGTTCAGTTAGTCTTTGTCGCCGGAGTTCTATTCGTGGTGGTCGTCGACTGGTGTAAGCGGTGGATCCGGCGACTGGTAGCATTTGGATAGTTCTTATTTTCTAGTTTTATTTCTTTTTCATGTTTTTATGTAATTTTCTGTTTTATTTAGTTCTTGTTTTTTTTAGTTGGTTAGCTTTGTGGTTGATCTTGTGAAGATTTGGGAGCTTATTCATTTTCGGTGGTGTTTGTCTTGCCCCCCGTGAAGGGTTCAACGTTGATTTGGGCCTGGGGAGATGGTGTGATGCCGCGGCGGAGTATTTACTCGAGTTCCTTAGTGCTCCTTTTTTCTTCGTTATTTCTGTACTTGAAGCTTATTGTAAGTTGTAACCACCCTTTGGGGTGCTTTAGGGGGTGTCTCTTGTGTAGACACCTCCTAGTTTTCTTTCCTTATCAAAAAAGAAATTTACTTTGACCTTAAAAATAGAAGTTATATACAAAAAGAATATTGGGTTTTTATATCGTGAAGCAATCTTCTATATTCACTCGATTCAGCCGTATTCTTATTACTTCTTGGTTTTTAGGGGTAAAATCATCCATTATTTTCATAATAAGCTACAAATCAACTTCAACCTAGTCAGGTCCGGCTATTAGCATGTCCAAAATGGGACATGGAACAGGGCCTTATTTTCAAAGGGACCCCTAAATTGAAAAAAAAATCTTTAAACATAAAACTAATAGTCAAAATGTCTAAAACTTAGTTTGATGCATGTTTATTATTTGGTTTACTTGCATATTTTGGTGGAATCTTTAAAAAAAAAATTATATAGGGCCTAATTTTTAATATTAGCACAGTACCTCCATATTGTTTGGGTCAGGACTGAACCTAGTTAGCCCATTATTCTCAACTAATGTGAATTCCAACACAATAATTAAGCTGCACACTTGGTTCCCCATCTCCCCTTCTCATCATTCCTCTAATAAGTAATAATAACGTGTAGAAATATTGAGTGTCCCATGTACAAATCAAAATAACTTCTAAATTGATATTATAGTCTTTGTGTTGATAGTTTTACATAAGGAGGTCGAAGTAACAAATCCAAGAATTATTACCACGCTCCTATAGTCCTATGCATAGACAAGTAGGACCTGTTCTCCCCAACTTATTTTCAGTCAAGTTCAGTTCAGTTCCTAAATTATTATCATTACTATTAATTAGTTATAATTTAATTCGATTGATCAGGTTCGGCCTCGGTTCGGTTCGGTTGTTTTATGCCGGTAGAATGCACTCGTAGTTTACAACTCATAGACAATTAGTAGTGTGGTTATTGTACTTTGCTTCTCAACAACGGAGTAGAGCCCGTCAATTTTGTCAATCATTATCCTCTTGACTTGATAAAGTAAGATGGAAGCACAATGCCATATTCGTGGTAAAGTTCATCTTGTACATTGACGGACTACTACCATGAGGGGTGATAAAACGTTCATTGTGAGGGGTTTTTTTTTTTCCTTTTCAACAAATATTTTTAAAAAAAATAGATATTTTAAAAAAAAAAAAAAAAAAAAAAAATTTAATTTTATTTTTAATAAAAAAAAAAAAAAAAAAAAAAATAAATTTTTTTTATAAAAAAAAATTTTTTTTATAAAAAAAAATAAAAAAAAAAAAAAAAAAAAAAAAAAAAAAAAAAAAAAAAAAAAAAAAAAAAAAAAAAAAAAAAAAATTTATTTTTAAAAAAAAAGTACGTTTGATTATTGATCTGAACCATGTTTGTGTATTTAAACATTAATAAAAAAAAAAAATTTTTTTTTAATAAATTTTTTTTTATCCCTTTTTTCTTTTCCCCTTTTTGTGAGTGGGTAGTGATAACCGCTCACAATGAGCGTTTTATCACCCCTCCTACTACCATAGGCCACGGCCGACACATTACCAAGAGTTTCGAAATTTGTACAAAGATATAGATTGGTACCTCTCTTAAGTAGAACAGTAGTACTACTCCTAAATCCTAATTGGTTTTGGACGGAATGGGTGAATATACATGACTCGTGACTCGTGAGTCTGACACTTACATTTTTGTATGCGTAGACAAAAAGGGATAACAATCAACGTGCAAAAAGGGATAACAATCAACGTGCAAATATTGAGAATCATGTGGGAGCCTAATGGTTGGAGCTCCCACCTCCCAACCTCATGGTCGGGAGTTCGACTCTCATCAACTCCAAATATGGGGTGTTTGTGTGGATATTTGCTTATGTGTATAAATCTCCAATCTTCTTCAGTCTCTGGAAGTTTCCTTATGGGTTGGGATCCCCGCTTGGGCCAGTTAATTACCGAATCAAAAAAAAAATCATCGTGCAAACATATTCCACTAAACCACGCCAAAATGGAAGGTAACAAAGACGAAAAAGAAAAGAAAAATACGAAACTACTAATCCAATAAACATCCCTTACAAGTTACAATCATGGTACCAAGGAGTAAGGACCATTGGGTCTAATGGTATCACTTTATGTTCTTCTCTCTTTCTTTATCAAATGGGCCTTTCTTATCACATGAGTTCCTTAATACTCCATCCGTTTTATGAAGTTCTACCCACTTTCTATTTTAGTATGTTATGTGAAGTTTTACTCACTTTACTTTATTCCTCATGTGGCAAAATATATATAATATTTTAATCATACTTGGCCCACACCCTCTCTTTTCCATGCTCTCTATCTCCCTTAAAATAAAATAAACTCACACTCAATCTCCTCACTAAAAAAAGGTAAAGAAATCAAGTGGACCCACTTTTTACTCTCTCTCTCCAATTAGCCTTACAATGTGTATCTACAGTAAATGAGTAGAACTTCATAAAACAGAGGTAGTAATTACCCTATGTTGCATTTGTTAGAGAACGGGTGAAGTTTAAAGCAAAAAGTTTGTCAATCCAACTAGTAATATGCCCACTGAAAATAGACGTTGGTAGAGCCTAACCTAGAAGAGTTAATTATTTTTTAATTGTTTATTTCTAGTAGGCATATGTGTATTAATCTACTACAACCTTCACCTTGTCACACTTCAAAAAAAAAAAAAAAACCTTCACCTTGTCAACCAATCAAAATTATCAAAAAAGAAGTAATCTTTTAAACTAAATACCAAAAAAAGGCATAGGCGATTGGCGGCTTGAGAATTGATCGATTTATTTTTGGACAGAAGACAAAGGGCCGCTAATCCATTAGTTGTATCTCACTACAGTGTTTGTTCTTGTCAACGAAGTATGTTGAAAGCTCTTTGTAAACTTTCACCATTATATGTACAAGTGTACTACTCATTAAGCTCATATTGCATGCTTTTCTTTCAGAAGATCAAATTAAAGCTATTAGACGTAATATCAGGTGCGCCAAAACGCATTTACTCCAGTAGGTTTGAGTAGTTGTCATTTTACTTCCTTTTGACGGCAATAGTTGTCATTCTAAATTAGTACGAGTTTTGCTTCTTAAACGCTTTCGTAAGAATCAAGAAAGAGAGAAAAAATAGGGTCAGTTTTTCATTTGTTACAAGTTTTAACAATTTGACAATTGTGAGCATAGCAGTTCCAAGGTTAAGAATTTTAAGTGCACAATTAACTTTCTACATCCTTCTACTCTGTCTTAATATACTCAGGCATCCTGATACTGTCAGTAATGTGGAATCTAAAATCTAAACACACATAGTACCAGGGGGCGGGGGGGGGTGTCACCATAGAGGGGTGATAAAACGCTCATTGTGAGCGGTTATCGCCCATTCACATCCAATCATTAATTAAAAAGTTGGTGTGACACCCCAAAAAGTACGATTATGAACCATGTTTGTGTATTTGAAACCCGGTTATTGTAAAATCAACCCGTGTTTGTGTGTTTCAAACCCATGTTTGTGTAAATTCAACCCCTGTTTGTGGAAAGTAAACATGTGATATTCGACGTAAAGCAAAGTTGCGTTGATTTGCGTGTTCCATTCAGCTTTTGTCCCCCCAAAAAGTACATTTGATTATTGATACGAACCCATGTTTGTGTATGTAAAACCCTGGTTATTGTAAAATCAACCCATGTTTGTGTATTTGAAACCCATGTTTGTGTTAACTCAACCCTTGTTTGTGTATCTTTTTTCCCCTTCCATTTCCTTTTCCCTTTTACCCCTGTGAGTGGGTACAGATAACCGCTCACAATGAGCGTTTTATCACCCCTCGTCACCATAAGCTATTAAAAGACATGTAAATATGTCAATCTTAAGACCTAAGCGTAGGAAAAGACACCATTGTTAAACAATACACAAGTCTCAGACTTAGAATTAGAGATAGTGCCTAACCTTCTCTATTGTACACAGCACACTCCAAAAGATTGCGGCAAATTTTGAGAAATCCATTTAGCGAGTGTGGACCCACACACAAATTCCTCTCTTGTTCATTAGTGAGCATGTTCTTCATTTAGCTTTTCTATAGCAACAAAACTAACTACATACTACCAGATTATGTGCAGAAGTTATGCCATGAGTTTTTAAGAAGATATTCTGGAATCTATAACTTTCAATACCCCAACTGGCTGTTCTGGAAAATAAACAGCATCAGTTAGCTGCTTCTGAATTTGAGGAAAGTATCTTCCATGATCTTCACATTAATTCAAATCCTCCGACCTATCTGAACCAGAAAAACCACCTACGCCACCTACTAGTTGCACCGGGGTCCTTCTCAATTGGAGCTAATGTGATTCTTTCAGCATGAGCTACAGCCCATCTATTAAATTCAGGGGAAGAAACCAGTTCTTCCAATCCTTTTTTTGTGCACTCTTTGGTGAATGATTTCCACTCGTCATCAGAAAAGTTCCTCCTTTGTGGTGTGTTGTGATAGGTAGAGTAGAAGGTGTCAGATTCTATAGGAGGGGGAGGAGTTTTCTTGGATCTTCCTGAATGATTTGACAGGTAAAGATGTAATATAATAAGAGTAGACACTAGTGCGGTCTCTCACACAAGGACATCAAATAGTGCTAACCTTTGACTGTAGAATAGGAGGCAGCTCGCGCAGTGCATCTGGATGGAGGGCTGAGAAACATATCTTGAGAATTTTGGTAACTGCTCACATGCTCTACACGTTTACCAACCGTTGGAGATGAATCATGGTCCCTGACTTTCTGGTGACTTCTTGCAGCAGCTTTTCGTAATTTCCTACACAAGTACATAAAAGGCTACTGATATTTCTTTACGAAAATGAAGAGATGTAATTAATGAATCCAGTGGCACCATTTCAGATATCTGATGTTACATTCGGAAGTTACAAGAAATTTATTTTTGACCGTGACCAAATCCCATTCTGCTAGCAATTTAGGTTTTAAACAACTCACGAACATCTGTCGATATGAAGCTGATAAGGCAAGAAAATCATATCAACTGATTAGTTTATCACATAATTAGTTTGCCATTTCAACATTTCAAACGCGCCATCTCCACCCTCGAATATGAGGAAAAAGCAACTACTTAGACGTTATCTGATGAACACAATTTATAATAAAGCAATAAAGCCTAGTACATGAAGCGTCTCACGCTTTTACCTGTAAAGTCGACGTAGAAATCTTGGTTTGATAACCTTACGCAAAATTGATGATATGAAGATAGCAGAAACCAATGCTTCTGCAGCCAGCAGAGGATCCAAAGTACACTGGAAATTAACACAAGGTCATCAAAATCCATTGGTTGAAAGGTCATCAACAGAGCAAAAATATATAAAGCAAGACATCATCATTCTAAGATAATTTACATACCTGCAAAATCATAACAGCACCCAAAATTCGGATTGACCAGGCCACAAATTGAGATACGGTTGTATCAATACACCCTTCCTCCGTGAGAATAAATTTCCGAACAACCCAAAAGCCCAACCATGCTCCAGCAAGTGAAATAAACAGCAACAAAAAAATGGCCAGCTGCAGTTAATTTATTGATGCATTAGCCAGCTTATTGCTTTAAAGTTATGCCAAGGGGAAAGTTACTTGTTGACTTGCAGTTTGTCTCAAATATAAATCACTCTAATACCAACTATGTGTTAATACCTTGTTAGGTATGAGGTAATAATTTAAGAAAATATAGAAATGAAGATTGTGTAATCTAACATGAAATGTACCATATCAGTGTCTAAGATTGCATCTCAATTCAAAACCATTCATACCCAAATATCAACTTCATAAAATCGTAATGCAGATAAATGAAGAAACACATGTTTCCTAGTGGTAGTGGAGGTGCATTGCCTTGTAAATTCACATACCCCATTCCATATCCAATTACACACAAGCTTCATTCTCAATTCTGTGATTTGCATGTCATGAAAGCATAAGCACTGGCCAACAAACTATACATATACATGTGGAGCAGGGAATATCGAAAGATCTCTTTAAATTAGAAAGCACATCAGAAATTATACTCTTGACAAGGAAATGATGGTAAAAATAAAGAAACTGGCACAACATAACCTGTTTAAATGGCTGACACAATGTCATATTTGACTCAGTAGGATAAGGAGAAGGATATGTTACCACCATGGATCACCCAAGGGGAACAGAAAGACTCTTAATAGAGAACCAGGAAGCTAATGGTGCATTCAAGTTTCCTTAGTTTAAGATAGGCTTCAGGACCAATCACATAGACTTACATACAGGATTGTACATGTCCTCGCTGACACCCATCTCCGCAAGCATTGTGCGCAGCAAACGTGGCAAGTAACTGAGCAAAAACGATCCGACACCAATCTGAACACATCAAAGTAATGTAATCTGACAGAGAATATCAATGAAACAACTATCACACAAAACAAGAAGTATGATACTCACAAAAGTCGAGTACATAAAGATAGCAAGAGAATTCCTTCGACCAGTAGGAAGAAGCTTCATTCCCTGTCAAGAGCTCAAAACAATAGTTATGGCAAAGAATTAGTAGCTTTAAAGGGAAAAAAACAACCCATTAAGATTCATAATTGTAAAAGCACAGTTACCCAGATAATTATACAAAAAAACTTGTGATTACCTGAAAAAGGACAATTAGTACCACAAGGATGATCCCCACAGCCATAGCACTGCTATAATAGAATATCAAAGACTCACTGAATGTGGGAGCCAGTGTAATCAAAAGCGTACCCAGGATCAGAAACACAATGCGATATGAAGAGAAGTCTGAAATAAATGTAGAACAAGGACGATTAATTGATGTCTACACAGTTATCTTCAGATCTAGCTGATATTACAGATCATGTATTGAGGCATTATCTTGACATGAAGGACTATGGGGGATAATTAGTGAACATGTCACCTAGTTTATACTCCCTCTGTCCCAAAATTTCCTTCCTAAAGATAATATCTCATCACAGAGCCAAAAGTTTGAACACAAATTCTCACTAATATAAAAGTAAATAAAACGAAGTCACGTGTAATATGATCTCGTTAGATTCGACTCAATGTGTGTTTTCAAGATATGAAATTTTTATATCTTTTACTAATACATAATCAAATACTCGGATGGTCAAAGATGTGCATCCAGACTATGAAAAAGCAACTGAGAAGAAAATTCTGGGACGGAGGTAGTAGAAAGCTTCAATTAGGTTTGTGATGAACATATCAAGTGCAATAGAAATATATATATACAACTTCTAGTGCCCAGGGAGATGGATGACTAATAGCAATGAGGCTACAGTGATAAATTTTGTTGCTGTAGTTACCTTGCTTCTGATTTTAACTTCTGTCTTTTAGGTGAGGGTTTTCACCATCACATAAATATCTTTGGTATTGGTTTGACAAGTCAATTTGTTTCCTTCCAAAATCTACAGCTAATCATGTTATTATCAGTGATGATTATGGTTTGTTTACTCAAAATCACATCAAATATTCCTTTTACAGTATATTAGAAAATACATATACATCACATAAATAGACTTCAAGAGCGCAACATTGTTATAGGCTTATAGCAATGACATACCTGTCAAACAGAATTCCTCCACTACATAGTTGTATCAGAATTTTCTGAAAGACATGAAATAACTTTCTAGCAAGACACTGATTTTCCACAGGAAGCACTGTTCTGTTGTTTCTTTTGCAACTTGCATAATGAAATCGTACTAGACTTCTAACATTTCTAACCTACATCAAACAATTTGTATATTATCATACGATTTTCGTTTTGTTGCCATCTAGCCGACAAGCAATACATCAGCACTAAAATACTTTAAATGGAATCCACATCATTACTAGTCTTTCAATTCAAGTGGAATAATTTGTTTCCAAATACCAATTTGCTCCAATTTAAATTGAAAGGAAACAGGTCTACATCTTCTATGTACTTCTAAAGTGACAATAACAACTAGACATATTATTAGTGAGCAGTGACCGAAGGACGTAATGACATTAAATAAAATTCTGATAGAATCAAGTGCATTGTACAGAAGATAACAGTACTCACGCCTTCCAAAAGTACTTTTACATGTATCTTCATTGAACAGGCCACTCCCATCATCCATCCAAGACTAATATTCTCATATTGACTTCGCATAGGTGAGGACCAGTGAATTGTAGAATAAATGGACTCAAATTTTGGACAAGATAAGTCAGCATGGGACAATTAATTTAGGAGAGTGAGTTGTTTTTCTTACTTAGCCATAGGTAAGTTTAAACAGGATGTTTAAGTAAATGATCAGGGGAGTGAGGGATTAACTAAGAAAACCCTACCTTCCAGGCTCCAGCAGACATTGCTCAGTGGAATTTGAAAAAAAGTTCCATACTACCCTCAAAATATCGTCAAAATATGCATATTACACGAGGTTGAGAAAGACAGCATGTCAATTGTCAAGTAAGTCAAAAGTAAAGGCAGGATCCAAAATGAAACTATCACCGTTGGTATCAAAAAACCATATCTCAAATCAAAAGCCAAATATCATACAATGCTAAGTGCCCCAGAAATTGTCCCCGTAGGAAACATATTAAAAAGCCATATGCAATTAACACCAATGAAGTAGCAAGAATGACCTGCTATGAAGAAATGCAAGGAGCAAGTAATAGTTTACCTTCTTGAAGGGTCAACTCAAGGGTTTCCAAAGATGAACTAGCCATTCGTACATCTAAAAGCTTGTGGTCAAAGGGTGACATCCGTTGAGCCCATGAACCCTTAGAAACCCTTTGCCACTGACTTGGGGAGCACATTCCTACCCCAAGAGACAGATTCCTGCAAGAGAAACAATTTTCCTTTACACGGTTAAAAAGCCACAATCCATTGATTCTATACAACTCATTGATTTATTACCACTAGAATATTCTAATCTATTTTGGTTTTTCCGAAAAGAATGTTTAGTTAATTCATATAATTTACACATAATTAGGAGTTATTACTCAGTAACAACTAATGGTGATCAATTAAGGCCAGGAGTTGTAATTGCGGCTCTTTCTCTTGTAGCTGCTCTTGTCTCCGGTCTTGGCTCTTTACATCGCTTATGGGGCCGGGGCCATTGGAGATCTTATCTCCTACTATGATAACATAATTAGGACAGAAAAGAGTGTATGTTGAGATTTCTATTTACGAACATATCATGGTCATTTTGGCACGACATATTCCCTTTGAACCAAATCCTTTGGCACAATTAAAAAATAGTAACCCAGATGAATGTCTCTACTTCTATAGTCCACAGTAAGAGAACGTAACTTCTCCATAATTAGTAATATATGTGTCTCTCACTGTAACTAATCAATTCAATTTATTCACTAATCTAATCACTCACTTTGTCTATTGTCATTTCCTAGAAGATGAAATACCTGTTTAAAGAAACCGCTTAATTGCTTACCTGTGGAAACAAATCTCAAAAATTGGTTGGCGAAGACTAGAATTTAGGTGCAAGACTTTTACTGTCACAGCATGGGAAAATCGTTTGAGATTTTTCATCCTTGACAAACCATATATATGCACTCTTTCAGCAAGAACATTGACGCCGGGCTTAAAACCAGGTGAATTTTTCACGAGCAAACTTGGGACTATCTGCAGTGCAGTAGACTGACCAACAACTGCAGATTTAAAAGCAGACTCCACAGTCAATACTCAAGTAATTAACAGCAGCAATTAAACAATCAAGTCCATACATGAGTTTGGTACATTTCCAAGGTCCTAAGAGTCTTTCACAAATTCAAATACAGAAAGTAAAAAAAAAAAGAAACTATGCAGCTGAAGGAGTCCTTTCAAACCCAGCTCCACAAAATTTCATGGTCAAAGAAATTGAAGCACGTGAATATTGGATATGCTAAAGATAGTTCACACATGTATAGCAGAAGCCTAAGAGTGGAGGTGTGCAGAGAAAGGATGGTAATCCTTTAGATATGAAAAGAAAACAGGGCAGAAGTAAGATTTGCACTTTGTAAAAGGTCATGATCTGCTTTTAACATGTGCCTTTGGAGTTCTACTTTAATGAATTAGCAAACTCTTGAGATCATCAAGTTTGTCTACAGTCTACCAAGTGTTCACCTTTGCAATTCCGCCACTAAGTATTTTATATTTATATAATGATAATATGCCCATGCCAATGATGCATATCTTATTTGTTAATCAAATTCATCTAATAATGGTGTTTTATGATTTTTTATCACCTTCTGCAGAAGAATTTCTTTTTGCTTGAATATACAAAATAGCCCTCTGTTTTGATGATTTTTCTGCCTAAAGCTTTTGCAGTAGCATTTCTTTGGCAAAATTTATGTATATTGGAAGCAGGTCCTTTAGCATTATCTTTATCTCCAATTTGCTTGTGTTATTTCAATATCTTAACCCTTCAGAGTCCCTTCAGAGTTCCATTCTATAATTCCTAAACAACCAGTGGCTCAATAGACGAATTCACCTCCAAACTCACCTAGAAGGTGTATCAAATCACTTCTTTAGGAAAAAAGCCCGTAACTATATCAATTGCTCTTTCCTTTGACTTATAAACCTGTATTCTCACTGCATCTACCTTTACAAACTGCCCTCAGATCTCGATAGAACTTCCATAACGACCTTGTCTAACTATCGACAAAAGTATGTTGACAAGGAATCTTTATAAATACAAGTCATCTAACATTAGTTAACTAGAATCTTTATCTACACCAAAAGCTCAAAGCTCATCATGTTGAAGTCCATTCAGCCCAATTGGATCTAGCAGTGCCAAAAGTTTGAACTTCAATTATGTACAGTACGCATCAGAAATAAATTGTCCACGAAAAGAAGCCTGATCTCTACGAATCATAAGAGTTGCTGAAGTTCATCAATAGAAATTTAAGATCTCCTACAGCAATGCAAAGAATTGCCTAGTGTATTGATATCGCACCTAAGGCGCATCTCCTCGAGGATGTTCACCTCTGGGACACCTCGAGGTACTGTAATGTTTATTATGAAAGAGTGCCTTCTTGTCTTGCCTTACGCTAAGCTCTAGGATTCCTATCGCCTCAAAGTGCCGCATGCCTTATTTGACAAATGATAATCAGAAGAGTAACCATTCACCAATCAGAGACAGAACTTCATCCTCTGGAAACTAGACTTATTTATTTCTGCACACAGTTACAAGAGGTCTAAAACTTATCGATTTCACTAGACACATCAAATTTCACATGCATAAAGTGAAAATTTGGTAGAGCTTTTTTAAAGTACGACACATCTCTACCATCCTTGACTGAGTGAGTGACCAAAAAGAAAAAATCCCATTCTTCTTGTTCTAGTAGTTTAGGGGGTTGTTTGTTTCACTTTTTTTGGGATCCAAGAAGAGGAATCAATTACCGATTCTCTTTCTTCTTGTTTGGTTCAACCCCTCATCAATCCATTACCACTACTTAGATGGTAATGGATTCCTCCAACTTGTTACTTTCCCCTCCCCCTAAAGTAACAAAATCCAATACTTGGTGATCATAGTTACCATTCATTTCCATTCTTTGGCTTGAACCAAACACTCACTAAAGGTAACCATTTTTTTTTACTATTCTCTCCTCTACTTGAGTCCATTCCATATCTTGAACCAAACGAACCCAAGGGTGTGTTCTCTTCACCTAAATTTGACTTATTCCGGCACATTTTAACTTAACTTATTTGAACTTATTGTAGTTGTGAAACGTGAAATTACTCCTGAACATCCCTGACTGGATGTATGGATCTCATATGAACTCTATTGGAACTTATTTGAACACATCTAAACTTATTTCTCATCAACTAAAATTATTTTGGTAAAGGAAACATAGCCTAAAGACAGAAGAGGCAGTGACATAATGCAATCTCTCAGCTCAACATCTACCACATCAACCATGTCGCCTCTAGCACAAATAATTCGAGTGATGGTTATGCAATCCCTGGCTAGGTTTTTCTTTCTCCCTGGTTCAACGTGAACAGTAATTGTATCACAGTTATTTGCATTAAAATTTACTAACCCGTGCTATAGCACTAAACTAAATAACTGATACTGAAACAAAAACAAGCCTTCTATTATCTGGGCGACGAAAACACCATTTTTATTCTCTCAAACAAAGTTAGATTGTACCCAATTTGTCATTGTTAATGTTATATCATGTGAAAATCACGAAATGTCAAGTTCTCAAAAATCCCTCTCCCCTTCAATATATGGCTTCTTCCTACATAAATTCGCATAATTAACTAAACCCTCACCAAAAAAAATCACCAATTCTCCCCCAGATAATCATCTCTACTTTCATGAATTTTACTGCTTAGCAAAACAAAAAAAAAAAAATGCAAATATTGCAGATTAAAACCTGTAACATAAACCTGGAACCGAATTTCAAAGAAAGAGAAGGAATAACAAGAATAAAAAAGTTATACGATTTGTTTGTCTAGAACTTAATCAAGATTTTACAAACATTGAATCGACCTCCAAATGGAAGGGGAATATAGAACAGGATGGAGAATTAATGAGAATGAAACCCTAGAATTTGCTGAAGAAATTATAAAGGAGAGAGAAAATACCTAAAGCCAGGTCATCGGAGAAGACGAAGGATGGTGAAGAGGCGAATGCAAGAAAGAACAGGCAGAGAACGCCGGTAGCCATGGCTACTGGCCAGCTTCAGTTGCAACTTGCAAGGCTACTCTCTCTTCAAATCAGACGCGGGACTTCTGTAAGATTGAAATGCTTCGAAATTCCGGATTTATGGACACATATTTGGCGGAAAATTTAAGCTTAATCATACTTCATAAATGCTAAACCATCTTTTCCTAAATTCATTTTATGTTGTGGTGGTACCATCCTGAATTTCAGGAGTTCGAATTCTCATCCCAACAATATATTGGGGAATTTATTTTTGGGCTTGTTGTCTTCTGGGCTGTTTAGCCTTGTACCCAACTTATGACTTGAACTGCCTTGCAAGTTAGTAGCCTAGCAAGGATTGGTCTTCGTACCAATTATCTTTCATAATAAAAAAATTTACCTTTTGGACCAGAAATGCCTAAACCTGCAAAGCTTAGATGGTGCACATGCTAGTACATAGAGCATGGTGCACACATGTACATTGATAACAAGCTAAATGTACATGGATAACAAACCAAATGAACACGTGTACATGAATAACAAGACAAATGAACATATGTACATCTCTGTTGGTACATGTTCATTGGTATTGGTCTTTGTGTACATATTCTAGTTTTTCATGTTCATCGTGCGTATGGTTCTCATCATACGGACGTGTGTATGTACTAATTTGGCTTAAACCAGAATGATTCCGAATATTTTTTTGTTCAATAATTATATAAAGTTATAAACATGTAACGGAAAATCCAACATACGACCTTATTGTAGGTATATTATCTAAGTGATTGTTTTTAGATTCAATACACTACTATATTACTCTCTCCATTCCATAATATAAGTATTGTTTCCTTATAAGGTGTCTCAAAATATAAGTCATATTGCTATTTTCAATCAATAATTATGCCCAAAATACCCTCATGGAAATAATTTAATTTCCAAAATATCCTCATAATTTCAGCTCCCAATGCACCCATTATTAATGACAAAATGGGATCTTTTACCTCATTTTGAACTTCTCTACACATTAAACCGTGCAACATTAAATTCAGTTTTTATTTTTTGTTAAAAAGAAAAAAACAATGTAAGTGTTTCCCAATAAAAATGAATTTATTTATCCAAATAAAATAAGATTATACTTACCTTAATTCCTGTGTAAAAACAAAATTAGTACTTATATTATGGGACGGAGGGAGTAATAAATTGTACTACTCCCTCCGTCCCATAATATAATGCTCACATTCCTTTTCGGGTGTCCCAAAATGATGTGCCTATTTTCTTTTTTATCAATTTATTTGGACTAAATTAACCTTAAATTCTATATAAACTTTCTAAAATACCCCTACTTTTCTTTCAAAATATGTTCCCCTATTTATTACTTTACACCATAGGAACATTTATTGTTTTTTGGTTTTTTTTAAAAAGGAAAATAAAAATAAAGAACTAGTTCCAAGACAAAAGTACCAAAAAAGCACTTCATTAGATATATTTTTTGGAAAAATTTACTACTTCCATTTTTCTTAATTCTCGTGTAAAATGAGAAGTGAGCACTATATATTATGGGACGGAGGAATTACTTTTTATTAGACATATTACTTTTTTGATATGGGCCATATTTGGTAAATGACTTTTTCATTGGCTTTTGGCTTTTGGCTTTTTGGCTTTTCAATTTGGTCAAGCAGTCAAAAAAAGTGTTTGGTTATTGGCTTTTTGGTTGGCTGAAAAGTTGGCTTTTAAGCTAAAATAAAAAAGCTACATGGAGCAGCTTTTTGGGTTGGCTTGTTGGCCCACAAACTCTCTAATAAACAGCCACAACCACAACTAATTTTACCAAACACTTTTGCAAACAGCTGGCTTAAACACCCAACTTAAAAAGCCAATACATACCGCCAATGTTTCCAGCCAGTCAAACAAATCAACTAAACCAACCAAGAGCCAATAGCCAACAACCGATTGCCAAACAACCACATAACCAAAAAAATATATAAAATCATTTTGAATTGGGCAAAGCTCCATTGCACGTGGAACATTCCAACTACAAAATTATGGTTAGAGTGCAATGTCAATGATACTTATCTGTTGACAGCCTCAAACAAGCCTAGGCCTTAGTGCTCTTCTTTGAGTAATTACATCTATACTTCCTTTCTTTTTAATACAAGTATATGCTGGTTTAATTTGAGGATGGAACCCCACTAAGGACTTTGTTCGGATGATCAAGGTTGGTCAATGGTTGATTGGTTGTTGTAGGAATTATGCCTTGAATCTGTTCGACGATTTGCGTGTGTGCAGGCCAGTCCGGTCAAGTCGGGCGGATGCCGCCCGATCGGGCGGGGTCGAAGGTCCAAGCTGAGTCTTGGAAGCTGGGCGCCCGATGGAGTCGGGCTGGTGTGCCCGATCGGGTGAGGTACCGATCTCGACCGGGCGAGTGACCGGGCGATGGCCTACCGATCGGGCGCGAGACGAATTTGGGTTGGCGTGTTATCGTCCGATCGGGCGGATGTCACCCGACCCGATCGGGCGGTGAGCTGTTTTGAAGCGGAACGCGTTTTCCGAAGTGGGGGTATAAATAGGTTTTTAACCTAGTTTATTTATTAGACGATTAAGTCATTAATTGTATCTGAAATCTGATATTCCTCTTCATCAATAAAACTATTCTCTCTCTGCCCGTGGATGTAGCAACACATTGTTGGTGAACCACGTAAATCTGTGTGTTGTTTATTGCTTTTCTGCATTCGTTATTTGTTCTTTCTCATATCTGTCATAACTAGGGATGGCAACGGGTCGGATCTGGACCGGGTCTAGGTGGACCCGGATCCAGATCCGTTTTCAGACGCTGGATCCAGATCCGACCCGGATCCAGCAGGTCTGAAGAAGTTGGACCCAGATCCAGATCCGACGGATCATACGGATCCGGGTCCTAAACGGGTCCCAAACGGGTCTAGGTTGCCTTATGGTATTTTAACTAATTTTTTATATTAAAATATTTTCCGAAGCCAAAAATTTTCCAAAGTACATCCAGAAATTAACCAACAGCTTAGCAATTAGCATCCAAAAATTCAAAAACATCAGAGATATTAGGTATTTACATATATAGCAGTATGAAAAATTTAAGGTAAAGCACTAAAGCTCTTTTCGAGTTCAATGTTTGCTGTCAAGAAGTTCAAAGTCGGCAGTAATTCAGTATTAGTTCGACAAAATCATAGGCTTTTCGAGTTTACCATCCTCCAAATACTCCAAATACCCCCTCTAACCACCAAAAATACAAGCGAAGAATAATTTTTTTTACCTAACTTCGTCGGAACTCAGAAGATAACAGTAGAGACAACAATATCTCGTCGGAAGTTGCCGGAAACACCACTGGTGCTGCGCGAGTTCAACCCACTCGTGCTATCAATATGCGCTGCTGAGTTCAACCCTCTAACTACTGGTGGATGACGCGGAAAGAGAGAGATGGGAGAAGTTGGGCGTTGGCCGGAGAGATGGGTGACTTGGAGTGGTGGCATGCGTGACTGAGGCGTTGGAGACTTGAAGTGGTGGCATGCGTGAGTGAAGTTAGGGTTTCAGGGAGAGGGAGAGGGAGAGATGTGAGAGACTGAGAGGGAATTGAAGGTGCGAGTGAAATGAGGTAGGACTTAGGAGCAGGACTTTGAGGTGGAGCCCAGCCCAACCTTTTCTTAAAAAAAGGGATCTACGGATCCGGGTCCGGATCCTGGGTCAGATCCGGACCCGGATCCGCGATTTGACGGCAGGACCCGGATCCGACCCGGATCCAACGGGTCTGAAATTTTAGGATCCAGATTCGAAAAAACGGATCCGGGTCCACGGATCCGGGCCGGGTCCAGGATCCATTGCCATCCCTAGTCATAACAGTTGTGAGGCCCTCCTTCTATCTATGTGACAGGGGTTCGATTTTCATCCCTTGCAAGAGAGAATTCTCTTTACCACGATTAAAACAAAAAAAGAACTTTGTTCGTAGGTTTTTCCACCTTCTTTCTTCTTTATTGCAACACAGAAAATATTTGTCATGATCTTTGAATTCAAAAGAATCGGAAATGTTCTTGTGTTTGTATATTTTTTGTTACACCATTACACATGTCAAATAAGATTTATACAGAAAGAATGCTAATATTTGCTGCCACATACCCTACAGTTTGTACTCCCTGAAGAAATGAAGTTTAACAGTATAGTGCTCCTCTTTAATATACTGAGAATGGTAGAATTTCTTTTGGTCCAAGAAATCTGGATTATTTCATTCATATTGAATCTCTGACTTGGTTTCTGATAAGCTTATTTTGTTAGTTGTCAGACCAAATCCAAAGGGAAAAAGAGGATCATAGTGTGGATCTCCAACATTCATGGGAAGTTGATCAACAGATTTGAACCATGTCCTTGGTAGTTTTCCAATGAAATCATAATCACCAAACAACACATCAGTAACTCCTTGGCCTTCTGTGCCAGGCAACCACGCAGCGACTAAAGCATCGATTGAGGCCATGTAGGGCTCGATGACAAGGGGGCGGCCAGAGATAACAACGACGATACACTTGATAGCCCCACAGACGTTGCTGATCACCGAGGGACCTGGTTCTATCATCGTGAGTGTTTGACTATCTCCATCATACTCTGCATAGGGAAGCTCGCCTACAACGACGATGGCATGGGTGAAGCTGTTGGACTCCATGAATTCTTTGTTTGGGTGTTCCTTGTATATAACTTCTGTGCTTGGGTGGACAGTGGATTTTACAGCATTCAGGATTGTAGTTCCTGCTCAAGTTTTTAAAAAAAATATGTTTCAGCTAGTTCATATACATTCTCACTTATTTTGCTTTTAATATAAGTTTTTCAGTTTTAGCTTTTGAGATTTCAAAAGGCGAAAAATAACCTCATAATTAGTCATACCTATAAGGCTATACTAGTCGTGTTAATTGCGAAAAATGACTAACAAAAAACCAGAAATTACTTTTTCAGTTACAAATTTTTAGCTTTACCTCTTGTGCCGTTATTACCCGTAAATCCCTGCCATTTAGTTGTCCATCCACCACATTGATAACCCAAATTATGAGCATGGGTACCAGCTATTAGTATCCTTGATGTTCTTTTCGGAAGGGGCAACAATGGGCTATCTCCTTCTTTACCATTCTTCAGTAGTACTAGAGTTTTTCTTACCGCCTCTCTTGCCAAGTCTCTGTGAGCCTGCATAATCGAAATTGAAAAATTAACTTGAAAGAAAACCTCATTTCCACTACTGAACTCGAAACCTGTTTATGCTCCTAACACTAACAGTATGAAAATGTAATGTAAACATGACCAAGGGGATATGATATATGTCCATTTTATCTGTTACCTGGCTTCCAAGCTCATGAACCAGACTATAATCAGAAATAGGGTGTTCAAAGAGACCCATTATGAACTTGACACGCAAAATCCTCTTCACAGCATCATCAATTCGCTCCATATGAATATAATTCTTCTTAACCAAGTAGGTAAGAATATCAATGAATTCAGTATAATTGTAAGCGACCATAATCTGTAAATTTAACAGAAAAGTGAAATTAAGTACTAATTGAGAGACTAAAAACAAGGTAATCACGAAGTTTACTTCAAATACCACTAACCATGTCTATTCCAGCTCGAACTCCTGCCAAGACAGAGTCTGTATAATTGGCATGATGCGGAGTTGTCATTTTATCAAGTCCTTCCCAGTCAGAGATAAGCATCCCCTACTTGTTCAAAAGAATAGAAAAATGTGCATTATAGAGCAAGTCAACAACGTAAGAACCTGTTCTTTCCCACCAGGTTTTTATCGAAGTGAAACTATTTTTACTACTAGAAGTCTAGAAGGTTTTCAGGAAGTGTTATACTCTTATACAATTACTGATTTTTACAGATCAAAATGTAGTTTTGATTTTGCTGATTAAAACAGATTCCTCACCTTGAATTGGAGAGTGTTCTTGAGATAACTAGTTAGTAAGTCACGATTGGCATGCATCTTTTTTCCATTCAAGCTAGAATACGAGACCATTATTGTCGCCACCCCTTTGCTGATAGAATCAAGATAGGCAGGCATGTGAATATTGAATAACCCATTAGGGTCAATAACTGTGTTATCCTCATCAACGCCTTTAGTTGTTCCTCCATCACCCACAAAATGCTTAGCACAAGCTGCAACTTTGTCCCTTTTTTTTATGACACACATATTATCTTAGTAAAATCTAGTAGTATGAAAACAATGTTACTGAAGATGATATCATGCAATATGGTGCTATATATGTATACCTTCCTCCAATATAAGGAATGCCATTTAGAGATCCTTTAGGATTTTCTCCCTGTAAACCATAGATTATATCAGTCATCTCCTGCACAATCTGAGGATCCTCACTGTAACTCTCGTAGCAACGGCCCCACCTCGGATCTCTACAAACCTGACAATTATTTATCAACTGTGTGTTAGACTCGTCATTCAACCTCACACATGTTGATAAGGATGAATATGGAAAAACGCCAAACCGTCTATTATGGAAGTGAGGCCCGCATAAGTGCAATTGCCAAAATATCATACCGATGAAGAAATTCTCATCTGTGTAGAGGTACTTACAGCTATACAAGGAGCAAATGCGTATGTAATCCCTGTAGCTCTAACTTCCACAGCAGTCGCGGCACCAATTCTTCTAATAAGGTCTGGATCTCTGCACCCAAATAAGTAATTATCATCATCAGAGATAGTAGCAGTATCTAGTATGTCTTGAGAGCGAGAAACATTATCAAAGATAGTTGTTTTAAATATGTTTCATTATATATAATGTTTGCAGTAGCAATGATATTCCCAGGGCTTTCTTTCATTGTATTATCATTACACAAGGTTACTTCTAAGCTTGGAATCAAATTATCGTTTTTGTCAATTGGTTCTAGGATGAAACCTCATTTTCGAAGAAGAGTTGTATGCTTTCCTGCTAAACTCTTAATGTACAATACTTACAACGGTTAGCGATGAAGAGTTATCAACAACTAATTGGTTGCGAATTTGAATTTGCATAATAAGGAAAAGCAAACAGCGGAAAAAGTGTTATAGGAACTTGCCTAGCAGCTCCAAGACCAATGTTATGGGGGAATATAGTGGTATTGTAGACAATGCCATTTCCATGAACAGCATCAATTCCAAAAAACATCGGTATCCCCAGACGAGTAGCCAAGGCACCTCTTTGAAATCCATTGATTATGTTGATCCAATCTTCAGCTTTAGCCCCTAGAAATGGCGCACTATCTCCCCCACTCAGCACACTTCCTGCATATATTGGATAACACTGGTTCTAGTAACTTTCCTAACTCATATAACTACCCAACTTGAAACCATTAATGACTGATTCACAACAAATGTTCAGTAGTCAAAATATTTGTAAGTCTCAAAATTTTCCAGACAAATTCCAAATTTAAGTGGGGTTAGTCAAATGACCCCACTACATGCAATCTGTAGATGGTGCACACGTCCGTATGGTGAGAAAGGTGCACACATGTACATGGCTAACAAGTCAAATGTACATGAATAACAAGTCAAATGAACACATGTACATGGCTAACAAGCCAAATGAACATATCTGTTAGTATATGTTCATTGGTATTGGTCTTTATGTTCATAACCTAGTGCTTGATGTTCATCGTGCGCACCTTCCTCACCATACGGACGTGTGCACCTACTAATTTGCATACTACATGGATGCATCCGCCCTGCTTGAAAGGGATTTGATAAAGAAAATTGTTTAAGCCAGTTAATAGTCGGCTTAAGGTAAAATTTAAATAGATTGGCAATTATATTAGAACCGGACCCAACCGACCAGGTTAAAACATTTAGTTTTTTTTTCTTTTGAGTGGTAGAGAGCGACTAAACGCAGTAATGTAAACGGAATTTCATCCCAGGCCTTGGATATCACCTCTACAAAACTCTATCAACGCAGTTAGATGTCATCCGCAAATTAGACACATTTAGGTGAAATGAAAGCAGTAACAAATATTAGAAGTTACCTATTAAGTAAGTCTTCATGACATCATAAGAGGCGACAGAGATATCAATTTGAGTCATCTGACCTATCTTTTCATCCAAACTCATCCTGCTTAGAAGATCTTCAACTCGAACTTCAATTGCTTGATTCTGATCTTTGTATTTCATGTATGTTTCTGCCATTGCCGTTGACTTTTCATTCCTCAAAATCAATACTACTACATGGATCATAAACCAAACAGGGAATATCTTCTGATACTTCATTGTTGATGATGGTCTATAACTACAGAATTTGCTGTTCTTCCTGCAATCCTGAATCTTTAAGTCTCTGAAAACAGTAATTCGTAATGTACCACCAAAGCAACAATGATTATATTACGTACAATTACAAAATAAAAATATGAGTCTATGAGATGACCCTACAATTAATGTAAAAGTTTTTGGCATACATACCAATAATGGAAGACAACTACTCCAAGAAAAACATTATAATAGACCGTTGAATATATATTTTACTGAATTTAGAAGGTGAACAATGGTGTAAGAATTAAGAAAGAAGAAGCTAGAAGATGAGAATCAAAACTAAAATAATACTAGCTTGTCCATTTATCATTAGTTGCAATATATATTTTGGAAAAAACAAACTTTTGTAGTATGTTTGAATTAATTGTCAAAGTTATATTAGAGAGCATAAGAAAGTGAGGTAATTAAATAATGGAGGAAGTTTTATTCAATAGACAACTTAAAGGCTCTGAAGGTGTTGATTGTTGAACCATATCAGAGAACATCAAGCTCTTTCATTAATTTAATAGAGGAGGAACCGAAAGCCGTCATTTTCATTCTAACTTAGTCTTAACAACCAAATCCTTTATTACAACATAAAAAATTAGATTTTCCACGTTATATGTGATAGAAAGTAGAAAGCCCACAAGAAAGATCACAAGGCACCTATCACTTAGATTTTCCTTATATTGACAATTACTAACTCCTTATATTGCCTTCACACTCTCCATCCAATACCTCCTTTACGCGAGTTGTGATTGACAATTTGACATCTAGTAATACTCGTTTGTTATTTTTGTAAAGGTAAGTAAAAATATAATTAGGAGACCCTCCGCATCCGTACGAAGGAAAATCCTAACACATTGTTTGCAAGAATAGTATCTAAGGTGTTGGGTGTATAACCCAAGTTTCACATCAGAGAGATAAGAAAAAGTTGTATAGTTTATATAAGAGTTCACCCACTCCATTAATACGAGGCCTTTTAGGAATGAGCCCAAAAACAAATCCGTGCGAGCTAGTCCCAAAACGGATAATAAATGGCCTACATTAGGCTATCCAAATTGTTTGTTGTCTTGGTGAATGAAATGGTATTATTTGTAGGAAAAAATGATACATCGAATATACAATTACTAAAAAACAATGTACCATTTTAACACAAAAGTGATACTAATATAACCACGAAGTGGTACCTAAAGACTCGACCATATACGCACTAAATGATTATACAAAATTAGTACTCCATATAAATAATTCTACTAAACGTAGAACCAAATCTCATAGGAGAGTCCTTTTAACAGGTTAACTCTTTATAATTATACAGTAAAAGATTGAGAATTTACTCGTCATTGATTTCAACTAAACGTAGAAGCACAAAACCAATATTGATAGAACTTAAATAAGCTAATAGAAGTAGATGAGAAAAAAAAAAAGAGTATACCGAACTTCCAAAATTAAAAGGCTCGCAATGCAAAGTACCTGGTGAAAATGGAGGGAAGACAAGTGTTTTTGGATTCTAACTGTATATTGTACAATTGTTGATATGGGGTCGCTATATATAGTTATATACAATATGATCATCGTGGCTTGCTTAATGGTCCATTACTCGAGATACAATTCCAACATATCACTTTCCAATTAAGAAGAAAAGAATAAGGGGAAAAAGCAAAAGAGCAGGGACCTCGGACCTCCTACGTGTCCTTATTATCCTTTTAAGAATGAGTTGCAAATACGTATATTTTGACTAGGAAATGTCTCCTTGTCCACTTGTTATATTTTGATTTTTGGTACAAGTCAGCTATTCGTTACAATTTACAACATATATCTTACAAATTACAATGGGATGTAGTCATGTAGATGTAGATGTACATGTAATGCACGGGATCACCGATCACCTTCTTATCCAGAAAGTCACTAACGCCTTGCTTTAGTTAACTGTAACACGAGCTTAGACTTTCGTGAGGTCTGACTTTTTTTCTTTTTACTTTATTTTGGATAAATTGTTAGGTTTAACTTCAAGACCCGTCTCTACCTTCTAAGTTCTAATAGTCAGAGTCTATGTAGCATGGGTACTTGTTCAGATCATGTACTCGTATCCGTACCTGTACTTGTACTCGATACAATATGTATCGGGTATGGGTATACGTACCTATTCCTAAAATTTTGAAATCTCGTCGTTTTCCATTATGTTACCCGAATCTGAACCGGTACCTATATCCGTCTCTCGCAACCTGCAGGGTCATAAGTAGCTCAACTGCTCAAACTTGAAGCTACAGCTTCCATACACAATGTTGGAGCCTGTCCCCAAATAAAAAGTTTTGAACATATAAAAAACCAAAAGGATTAAATGATTTATATAAGCAAACAAGAGACAGAGGACATTAACATAACTCCATTTGCTCCCCGTCAAAAAAATGTAACTCCATTTGCTAGGGCACACCATACCACCATTTTCTTTCAATCTCTTTTTGCTAACAAATTGTTTGTTGTTTAATCATACTCAAAATAAAACGGAGATTTGAGCACGATGTGTTGTTATAAATCTAAAATCTAATTGATTTGTGTTGGGTATTGGGTGTGGAGATGGTAATTGGAAGATGAAGAAGAAGGAATAAAGTGGCGTGAGATTCATTGCATAGATGGAGAAGGTGTGGTGTATGTTTGTGGCGAAACGAAGCATGGACTAAGGCTTTGTACTCACAGTAGCCCGCATGCTTTGGCCTCGTCAAAACCCGCGCCCGCAGGTTTGGGCGAGCCAAAGAGCTCGAGGAATCTGCCAGCCCGCAGGTTCATAACCTGCACCCGCAGGTTTCCGCGCCCCGCGCCCACGTGCAGCAGCTAGGCCAAGTTCATGGGCTTGGCTTGCTTAGTTTTACTTCTTCTATTAGGTTTCCTATTTCTCTCATTAACATATAAATAGGTTTTAGAGTTTATTTCTACATATTACTCTAAGATAGTGTGAAGAGAGAGATTATTCTTAAATCTAGAGAGACTAGAGAACCTAGAGAGAGGTTAGAGAGTCTAGAGAGATTAAAGATTTCTCCTTGTATCATCATCTCATATTAAAAGTCCTAGTATAGTGTTCGTGGTTTTCTCCCTAATCAAAGGGTTTCCACGTTAAATTTTCGTGCGTTCTTTATTGCTTTGTTTCTTAATTCCTTCGTATATTATACTTTGATTGTTTGATTTGTTAACGCCTTCGATACATATTCCTAATAATTTGTTGGATGAGTTGATATAATTAGCTCTTTATATTGATTGTTAAGCTCATTAATAATATTCATTATCTGTAAGAAAGCAATTTGGTAAAATGATGGCACACCTTTTTCGTTTCACAACAAGTCTAATAAACAAGAAAGCGGAGAGAGATAGATAGACAAGAAAAAATAAAGTAGCATCATGTGGTCCGAATGAAAAAGAGAAAATACAAATCTCAAATATGGAAAATATGTCAATATTAGGATTATTATGAAACATCAATTTCAGAACGTATTAAGCTTATTGTGAAATTATGGGATGTATAGATATTTGTGTTAAGACTATCACGCAAGGAGACAGAACACAGAGAAATAGTTAGAACGATCTTACTTGAAAAGGAGAAACGAGAAAAGAGAATGATGTGACGTGGAGAGATCCACTGTCCTTAAAGGTGATTTCGCCGCAGCACGGGTGCAAACTTTCTCCCGACGACCACCCTCCAGGATTAACACATCGCCGCCCGTTTGTGTGCACTCACAAGCAGACGGATGGAGTGACTTAACTTAGCCCGAAATTTAGGAGAGCATTTTGTGTAGAGAGGAAGACAGAATTATTTGTATATCTTTCTTAACCAGAAAAAGAGGGTTTATATAGAATAGAGAAGCAAAGAAAACCGGCAATGAAATATTCTTGGAGAAGATTAAGGAGTAATAGCTGCGACAAAAACGACAAGAATTGATTTGCCGTTACAAACTGATTACGAGAATCTTGCCAAAGAAATCTCGGAAAAACCAGTCCCAAAAATAAAGCATATCATAAAACGGGCCACATACACACGCCCGCGCCGCACTCGCCACGAGCCCGAGCCTGGCCCGACCGGCGCGCGCGTGTGTGGTTTGCCATTCTTCTAGCCCATTGCTCAACAAAGTTTAAGGGAACATAATAGTATATAAACAAGGTAGGACCTTTATATTCTTTCCATGTGGGACTTGGGTATTTCATTAACAAAAACAAACAAAGAAATACTCCATGAGAATGCCTAACTTTGAGGCTTTAATTCCAACAATCCCCCACAAGAATCAAAGTTAGAAGAAAGAAAAGAGGAATAAATAATTTCGGGCTTGAAAAGAAGTAATGCATCAATGTTAATGTCTTGCGACTTGAATTAATACTTAGTGAATCAGATTTGGGAATCTTGTTCAATTAAGTGATGTTCATCTTGAACTTAAGAGAACTCAAAACCTTTATCTAAAACTAAAACACACATCCATCTTTAAGAGAAGTATGTAGTCACTCCGCGATCAATGTGGCGCCTATACTGGCCATACGCCTACCTGGATGCTCATAGATGCTCTAGAGAAATGACCCACATTTTCTCATAGGAAGCGGCCCCACTTCCACATATAAGTAGGTGAATTCCATCAAGAGTGTACCAGCACACACCACCACACAACTGTGGATATGGGTTCATTAAGAGCCCTTTGCTCATCCTCAATCACTAGTGGTAAGCACTTTTCAACACAATTTTCATAAGAGGGATAGAAATAAACAAGTGCCTTTATTATTAATGTTGCCCCTTGAACTCTATTTGCATATAGTAGGGTTTCATTATTACATGTCAAATGGGTCTCAATCCCATCCCTCTGGATGCATCCACAATTACATTTCTAGAAAGGCCTTTAGTAAACGGATCCGCTAAGTTCTTTTTGGACTTTACATAGTCCAGTGATATCACTCCACTGCTTATCAAATCTTTAACAACCTTGTGTCTGAGACGAATGTGCCTTTTCTTTCCATTGTAGACATTGTTCTTTGCCACTACAATAGCTGCCTGAGAGTCACAATGCAGTGCAACCGAAGGAGCAGGTTTCCCCCACAATGGAACATCATTCAGCAAGTTTCTAAGCCATTATGCCTCATTTCCTGCCGACTCAAGTGCAACAAACTCAGATTCCATAGTTGACATAGCAATACAAGATTGTTTACAAGATTTCCATGAAATAACACCACCACCTAAAGTAAAAACAAAACCACTAGTAGAGTTAATCTCATCATTTCCAGATACCCAATTAGCATCACAATAACCTTCTAAAACAGCAGGAGAATAAGAGTAGTGAATGCCCCAATCCATGGTTCCTTTAAGGTATCTAAGCAAACGACGCAAAGCACCCCAATGATCCTTGCTAGGATTATGTGTGAATCTACTAAGTCTACTAATAGCATATGCAGCATCAGGTCTAGTGCAATTCATCAAATACATAATGCTACCAATTACTTTAGCATACTCAGATTGGCTCACAGGGTCTCCCTTATATTTCACCAAGTGGATACTAGAGTCATAAGGGGTCCTGACTGGATCAACATCAAAGGAATTGAACTTCCTAAGTACCTTTTCAACATAATGGGCCTGACTCAAACTGAAACCATGAGGAGATTTAGAAATTTTAACTCCCAAAATAAGGTCAGCCTCACCCATATCTTTCATTTCAAACTTAGTACTTAAGAATTCTTTCGCTTCATTCACAAGATCTAAGCTAGTCCCAAGAATCAACATATCATCAACATACAAACAGATGATCACACAACCTCGAGAGTCATTTTTAGAATAAACACAAGTATCGCTCTCATTTACAAGAAACCCAAAACTGGTTATGGTATTATCAAACTTTTGGTACCATTGTTTAGGGGCTTGCTTTAAACCATAAAGGGATTTTACTAGCTTACACACCTTGTGTTCTTGACCCGAAACTACACATCCTTCAGGTTGATCCATATAGATTTCTTCCTCAAGGTCACCATTTAGGAAAGCAGTCTTAACATCCATTTGATGCACTATAAGGCCATGTAAAGCGACTAAGGCAATCGAGTCCTAATGGTAGCAATCTTAGTGATCGGGGAATAGGTGTTAAAATAGTCAATTCCCTCCTTTTGAGTGAAGCCCCTCACATCTAATCTTGCCTTATACTTGTCAATTGAACCATCGGGCTTTAACTTCTTTTTTAAAGATCCATTTGCTAGAGATAGGCTTACAACCCCTAGGAAGGTCTGCTAATTCCCAAGTGTTGTTACTCATGATGGACTCTAGCTCACTATCTATGACCTCTTTCCAAAAAAACAGCATCAACATATTTCATAGCCTCGACATAGATCTTATGGTCTTCTTCTAAGATAAAGACAGACACTAGACTCTCATTTAGGACACAACTTTCAGTAAGGAAGGAGGTGATAAAATCAGAACCAAAATTGTTCTCTTTCCTAGGTCTTTTACTCCTCCTAGGTTCTTCTTCTACTACAGGTAAAGTCACTTGAGGACTAGGCACAGACAAAGCATGATCAGCAGAAGAAAAACTTGAAGCAGTAGAAGAACATTTCAAAGGAAACTTATGTTCAAAGAATTCATCATCTCTTGATTCAACAATAGAACCACAAGCATAAGAACCTCTAGCATCCTTAATAAGAAAGCGATAAGCAGCACTATGAAAAGCATAACCAATGAAAATGGAATCACAAGTCTTTGGTCCTATCTTATCCCTCTTAAAAGAAGGTATGGCAACCTTAGCAAGATACCTCCATACTTTCAGGTATTTGAGGTTAGGGATATGACCTTTCCACATCTCATATGGGGTTTTGTCTAACTTCTTATGTGGCACACGGTTCAAGACATGACAATCAGATAAAATAGCCTCTCCCCATATGTTACCAGGAAGTCCAGAACTAATCAACATAGCATTCATCATGTTCTTAAGGGTTCTATTCTTCCTTTCAGCTATATCGTTTTGTTCGGGGGGTATAAGGGGCAGTCAACTCATGAATAATCCCATTTTGTTCGCAGAAGGTCTTAAGAGAAGTAGGATCATATTCTCTTCCCCTATCACTTCTAAGTCTCTTAATTTTCCTATCCAATTGGTTTTCAAACTCAGCTTTGTACTTTAAAAACATTCCCTCTACCTCATCCTTAGATTTCAGAAGGTAAACTACAGTGTAACGGGAAAAGTCATCTACAAAGGTTATGTAATACTTCTTCCCTCCCCGACTTTCATGGTTCTTAAAGTCTCCTAAGTCTGAGTGAATGAGTTCAAGAACTTCAGATTGCCTATCAACTGATTTAAAAGGCTTCCTAGCAAATTTAGCTTCAACACAAATTTCACATTTAGGCAAATCAGAATTGGAGAAGCTAGGTATCAAATTTAAGTGTTTCAGTAGTTTTATGGAGGCTGCATTCACATGACATAATCTAGAATGCCGTAAATCAATAGACTCAGCAATATAAGCTGAAGAAGTAGAAGCAGATTTATTCATGAGTTCAACAGTAGCATCAATAGCAAAAAGCCCCCCATTACAATATCCCTTCCCCACAAATTCCCCATTATGGGTGATAACGAGTCTATCAGAATCAAAAGACAACCTCAGACCAGCCCTAATTAACAAACTTCCAGAATTTAAATTCCTACGCATTTCAGGAACATGAAGTACATTTGTAAGAGTAAGTAATTTTCCAGAAGTGAGTTTGAGAGTAATCTTCCCTTTGCCGCTGACTTTTGCTGAAGCAGAGTTACCCATGAACACATTTTCACCTTCCAGCTTTTCATATTGATCGAACATGGCTCGGTTGGTGCAGTTGTGCCTTGTTGCTCCTGTGTCAACGATCCATTCAGAAGTATCTCCAACTAGGTTGATCTCGGATACAACAGCAACACAGTTTTCAACTGCTTCCACCAAGTTTGCTTGGTTCTTCTTTTTGTTCCAGCAATTTGCAGCTTTGTGTCCAGGTTTACCGCACTCATGACAGCTGCCTTTGAACTTGTATTTCTACACACCTCCATGAGGTTTGAGACTATTGTCTCCCTTGTGAGAACTCTTTGCCTTCTGTTTGTTCTTGTCATAATTGGAGTGTTTGGACTCCACAAGATTAGCTTTAGGAAATACAGCATGATTAGAGGGTTTGTCCTTAAGACGGTTTTCTTCCTCAATTTTCAGATGACCAACAAGTTCTTCAAGGGTAAGATCTCTCTTTTTGTGCATAAGCTGGTTCCTATAGTCCTTCCAAGAAGGTGGCAGTTTCTCAATAAGAACGATAGCCTGGGTATACTCACAAATAACAAGACCCTCAGCAGCAATATTGGTGCAAATAGTTTCATAGTCATGAACCTGGTCAATAATGGGTTTCTCATCATCTATCATAAAGTTAAGCCACTTACTAATACCGTAGCATTTGGATCCAGCATCATCTATACCATATTTCTTTTCTAGGGTATCCCAAATGTCCTTAGCATGGTTATAAGTCATGTAAATATCAAGTAAAGCATTGGACATATAGTGTAGTAACATACCCTTACAGGTTCTGTCATCCTTAGCAAATTTGGTCTCATATGCCAGTTTCTCAGTCTCATCAGAAGAAATAACGGGATCATCAAGCACATAAGCCACATCAATTTGTTCAAGGTAAAACCTAACCCTGACAGCCCAACGTTTATAGTTTTTCCTCTTAAGAGACTCGATCTTAGACATATCAGGAATGGACAGACGAGATGCCATAGCAACAGAATAATACAAATCACCTTTAAGATTGTTAAGACTATCACGCAAGCAGACAGAACACAGAGAAATAGTTAGAACGGTCTTACTTGAAAAGGAGAAACGAGCAAAGGGAATGATGTGCCGTGGAGAGATCCATTGTTCTTAAAGGTGATTTCGCCGCAGTACGGGTGCAAACTTCCTCCCGACGACCAACCTCCAGGATTAACACAGCGCCGCCGCCCGTTTGTGTGCACTCACAAGCAGACGGATGGAGTGACTTAACTTAGCCCGAAATTTAGGAGAGCATTTTGTGTAGAGAGGAAGACAGAATCATTTGTAATCTTTCTTAACCAGAAAAAGAGGGTTTATATAGAATAGAGAAGCAAAGAAAACCGGCAATGAAATATTCTTGGAGAAGATTAAGGAGTAATAGTTGCGACAAAAACGGCGAGAATTGATTTGCCGTTACAAACTGATTGCGAGAATCTTGCCAAAGAAATCTCGGAAAAACCAGTCCCAAAAATAAAGCAGATCATAAAACAGGCCACAGACCCACTACCCGCGCCCGGTTTGCCATTCTTCTAGCCCATTATTGCTCAACAAAGTTTAAGGGAACATAATAGTATATAAACAAGGTAGGACCTTTATATTCTTTCCATGTGGGACTTGGGTATTTCATGAACAAAAGCAAACAAAGAAATACTCCATGAGAATGACTAACTTTGAGGCTTTAATTCCAACAATTTGTACGGTTATGTTTGGTTGGCTGGTACCTATAATTAGCCATGACCAAAAGTAATGTCCCATTAATAAAAAAAAAAAACAACTTTAGGCTATAAATAATCCCATTATAACTTTTTAAAAATGATTGTGTATATGTTAGCCAGCGGATGTAGCACATAAAATTTGTTTTAGAGAGTTAAAAATTAAAAACCTCAACTTCCAAGATACTAATACTTTACAACTACTAGTATATGCAAAAAGAGCTGAATTGGTGGGAGCAAGGAAGCAGGTTCGATTACTCATTTACTCCTATATGATACAGATTAGCAAGAACACCCACATTAGTAAAGTAATAAAGTTCTACAATATAAATAAAGAACCGAGCTGTTTGTTGCTTATTAAAGAGATGGAAAGTAAAAAAAACGAGGGGAAAGAAAGGTGATCAACTTCCAAATTCAGCAATGCTATGCAATGCAGGCTTCCATTGCCCCACACCACCATGATGCCTACTCACGCGTCTGCTGCTCCTGCTGATGCCACTCCCAGTGCCAGGTGCATCCTGCTCTATCTGCAAGCGAATGAATAGGTAGGTGATCACCACTACAACTCCAAACAAATTTCTCAATGCATTCTTAACGAAACAAATCAGATATAAAATGGGAGCTTCTCAACTACAATTAGGATGCATTTTCTTCGTCTGAGTTCCACTTACTTGAATTTATCTTTACTTGTCGAATTTATTAGACCTATATCGGTGCTACCCAAGTTCAATCACCCTTAACAATCATTACTTTACTCGCCACTACATAATACTCTCGGTTAATGCCCATTATTAGCTTAGTCATGGGCCTACGTGTGTATTCAAGATATGAACTTATTTGAACTTATTAAAACTTATTGTAATTGTAAGCTGGAGTTGGTTAGCTGTTATTGGCTCTAAACTTTACTTATCTAAACTTATTGACTCTGAACTTAGCTAACCTAAATTTATTAGCCTTTAAAGTAGCTTATTTGAACTCATATAGCCTGGAATAAGTGACCATAAGATGAGGGTTCCATAGAATTATTAGCCTTCGGTCTAGAAATGAGAGGTATGATAGACTTTTCAATTTTCGACTCCTGCTCTACATACCAAATTATTTAGCCAATAGCCAAGTCATTTCAAATAATCTGGGATGGATCTTAATAGTTCCCTCATGTCCAAATTCACATGTCCAAACTTCACCTATCCAAGTAATGCTCTGCGTTTGTTCACCAAAAAAAAAAACTTCACCTATCCAAACATTTACACCAAAAAATGGAGTGAATGAAGCTAAGATGAGAAGGGACAGTAAGAGCAACCCCAACAGTTGCCCTTCTAGTGGGTTATGAGGAGAGAGAGTATAAAAGTAATATCAGTTTATTATGAGAGAAAAATTTTGGCCAAAAAAATTGATCTTGAATTTCTTACGTGATGGGCCAAAGAAAAAGAGGAGCAAAGAAGGAATTGGAGGAGAGAAAAAATATGGTAGGGTAGGTGGAAGAGTGAGGAAGTAATAAAATAATTAATGACCACAAACTATAAGACAACCATTGGGTATGCTCTAATGGACTAGACATGCTGACATGCACGTGCACTACTTAAGCACCACATAAATGGTCACTTCAGGTGGAAAGGTCACACTTGCTCTGTTCCAATGATCAGGATTATTGAATGATTGATACCAGCCATATTCGTGTTAGATAAAAACATTATGATCGAGGGGAATTCACAACTCATTCTCATTAGAAAGATAAATTTCAAGTGGATCCACATCCACTAATTTGCACACCTTTTCATTTTCTTAAATGGTCGATACAAGGGATCCAGCATAGTATTTAATAAGGAGATCAAATTAATAAGTTCAGGATTTTTCTAATTTGGAAGTTTTCCCTTTACTTCTTGGAACTCTTCCCCTATCTTCAACAGGGCAAAACCAAACCAAGTGATTGTTCACCTAGAAGACTATGTGGGCTCGCCAATGCTAAGAGTCTTTGCAATTGATCAACATCACTAGCAATAGCCAATAGAGAAATGCCAACTACTAATAGCTAGAATTCTTTTTTGAACACTAACCGTCTTATGGTAATGGTATCAAAGTTTTCTGGTAGTACCAATGTACATTAAAAAACCAAAGTTGGTATTGAGAAGTGTTTAGTTGGTACTCCGTACTAGAAAATTTTCTATTAATGATACTTACGGTAATAGTAAAAAGTGTTTAATTAGTACCATAAATATCTGATACAGATGAATATAGACTTTAACTATTAGTAATTAAGAACTCCTCGTAGCTAAGCTTTACATTAAGCACTCAAGAAAGATGATAGAGTTATTTGGTCTAAATATTTCATAACAACGAAATGCAATTGTCATCATCATGCATCCAAAAACAATTCAAATACATACTTCCATAACCCTCATAATATCTAGGTCTATAATAAAGTTTTTTTTTTCAAGATAGGATAAAACTAAAGTGACATAAGACCAGTACTATTACTTTAAATAGGAGTATATCATCAACACTAAAGTTCACAATTCAAGACCAAGAGGATGTTTGATTTGACATATATATAAGAGCATGGAAAAAAGATTTTCCTTGAAACTAGAAAGTAGAGAATTGTAATATTATTTAGTTGATAAAACCACAAACATGAGGAAGTTACTTAACTAATATCCTACGTAAGTGAAGTACAACTTTAATAGTATCTTGTTCAATCCCTTTTAACTTTACAAAAAATAAGTTTCAGTTTTTGATAATTTTAGATACGTTCAAATAAGATTCGACAAGTAGTAAAATTATCTTCAAACAAGATTCGACAAGTAGTAAAATTATCTTCATTCTTCAACCACCTTCAACCACATCATACATGTCAAAACCAACATCTATAAAAAAAACTTGTTACATGCAATCAAAGTAAAGCAAATAAGCAATTATCCCTAATTAAGTATAATGGTTTCACAAAAACCTAGGTAGATAGACAAAATCATGATGTACACGCTCTTTTCATAAAGTAAATAGATCAGCTATTCTCCAACGTGGACCACACCAGCATGTAGATTGCCAGTTTGCTACACTAACACAGTAACATATACTCTTGTGGTGCTTGTTGAGAGGGATAAGGAAAGAAGGATAGAGATAAAAGATGATCGAAGAGGGATAAAATTCCTCTTATACCATCAAGAATTGTATCTAGATTCTAGAAGCACATTTATATGATGATCATAGTAAAGATGACCATGAAAATCTAATTAATTAGAATGAGTCTGAACACACATTTTAAAACTTAAAATTATTGAGGATTACTAGATTTCACCGAAGCCCCGTCTGATAGTTGGTTATAACTTAATGGAACGAATTTGTATGTAAATGTGTGAAGAAAATTATTGTTAATCCAATGGTAATGCTAATTTATCCTAAAATGTTTATATTTCTTGTTAAATTTTCATTCCCATCCAATACCATCTTGTAAGTGGTAATGAAAATTGCTCCTCCTTGGAGAAAAAACACAAGTTTAGGGTGAGATTGTTTCCGGGGAGAAAAATCACAAACTTTCGGGTTGAAATTAATTGTCTCCCAATGAAGATTTTAAAGATTAAACTTGAAATTCATTTTCATTACCATTATTTATTAACGACTACCAAACGGACCTTGAAAGAAAGGTGGTATAAGAGGTAGGGATAAGAAAAGTGTTAAAAAGACAACTTTATCCTAAAACTAAAAGAAAGGAGGAGAGAAGGTGGGAATTACTAAGGGTATTTTTGTTTTTTATTTAAGTTATTTCAATACTATTCCCAACCTATGTTAGACAGGGGAAAACCTTATTTTCTTTCTATCGCACCCACTAATTCCGTATCCTTATCCCACTCTCTTATTCTCATAATGTCTATCCCTATTGCTAAATGCCCTCTAATTCATAAAACAAGGATTATATCCAAGTGAAAATGATTTTAACTCGTAAATCATACGTAAACAACAAGGGATTAAAAGGACAAATACCTGTTTGTGATCGAGTTTAGATCTTCGCGCATCAGATTTCAGAACACCACTTTCCTTAAGCAATTTCCCTAATTTCACAGATTTCTTAGCCGCAAACTCCTTTATAACATCTACAAAACCCAAAAAAAACCACAAATATTACCAATGTTACACTAATGTAACACGAAAATTCTTAGAATTAAATTTTGCTTAGCAAACCTTCAAAAGAGATGAGACGATAAACTTGGCCAACGTGCAAAGTATCAGTAGGTTTAAGAAGTTTAAGTTGGTGTTTCAGAGGTGGTGGATTAGAAGATTCAACAACTACGAGCGCAACGTAGTGGCCAGGATTCGAACACATGACCTCATTAGCGCTGATCGACCAATACATTCTCTCAACCTTACCATTTCCCGGGTGTTGCACCACCACCGCCGCCGCCTCCGCCGCCTGACAATTCCCCATTTGTCTTTATTTTATTTTATTTTAAATTGATCGGAAAAACATAAAATTGGATTTTGATTGAAGAGAGGAATTTAAATATATGAAAAAAAAGAGTGCGTGTTTTGAGGAGGAAAAGGAGATCAATAATGATAAAAGAAGATGAGAAAATTGAATTGAGAATAGATGGATGTGACTTTGATAATATAGCCACTTGAAAAATACTAGTATCAAAATAATAAATGAAATTTATTGCGGAATATCGAGAAAACCTGAAGATCTGACAAAAATCTATAGTTTCCTTTTTGGTTCTTTATTTTTTTAGGGTTAGGAAATGGCAGAATTATAGAGTAGAGAGGTATTAATCGGGAAGAAGTGAAAGAGAAAGGATGATAAATTTTTTTCCCGTGTTGTTTTGGTTGTGGTTTGCGCTATATTAGGCGGGAAAGAAGAAGATGCGAAGTGATGTAATGGTAGTGAGGTCTAGTGTGGAGAAAGTCATTGCATCTATTTGTAAGCCACGTAATTGGTGTCTAGTGCAATTTTATCGATATCAAATACTCCTCCGTTTTTTTAGATGTAACATTGAACTTTTTACATTTATCGAGGCACAACTTTGACGGATAATATCTCTAATTATATAAAAGTAAAAATTATAAAAAAAATATATATTTGAAAAGTGTATACTGTGACGAATCAAACAAGATACCACTTGACTATATTTTTTTTATGTATAAATAACAATTAATGATCAAAGTGTATTGGATGAATAGTGCTCAAAGTCAACATGCTACATCTAAAAAAACGAAGGGAGTACCTTTATAATTAGTACCAAAAATGAAGAAAAAATTTTTGTATCTAAATTCCTTCCAAATGTACCATCTTAGTGCTATTTATTTGTAAATTTTACGGTACCGATTAAAAAAAAGACATTGGTACCAATCTATTGGCATTATATCAAATAGATGTCAATTGTCAATAACAAAGGTAGTGTCAAGTAGTTCACCAAAAAAAAAAAGTTCACCAAAAAAAAAAGGTAGTGTCAAGTGTGGCACTTATAAATACAGGAGAGAGAGGAGTGTTGGTGATAGTTGGATGTTAATTGGAGGAATTTGGCCTCAGGCTTTTCCAAACATAAATTTATGGCAGTTCTTTGGCATAAGAGTATAAGACCATGTTTGATGCTCAATTAAATCTTATGAGATCAAAGATATGTAGATCTTACCCAATCATAAAATTAAAGAGTATGACTTGTACTCTAGATAATTAGCAATGGATGTACAAATATGAAAGGGCGGCGAATAGAAGTTAACAATCAATGGTTAATTATCAAAGTAGCTCCTTATGGCGAAAGCTAATGGATTGCAATGTGTATTATCAAAATATAAACTTTATGACTTTTGTTAACCTGTAATCAAAGATATAAATGGAGATTATTTTATAGACTATACAAATATTGAAACTACATTTAGCCTTATTATAGTTCCAGCAAGTTTTTCTTTTTTATTGAAAGTGGTATAATTTAAAAGACTTATTTTAGAGAACTTCTCACCATATGTGATAGTGTTACATAGTTTTAGATAAGATCGTTGTATTTGGTTTAATTTAACTAGACACGAAGAGGCATAGCACATTCCCTGGATTAAAATACATGGGCTTGAATTTAAGTTATTATGTTCAAAGTATGGGAGTTTGTAACATTTTAAGCTAGGGGAGCGTTGGCAATTGGCATGGGGCCTTAGGTCGATCTGGGAATGTACTCTGTAGACACTTGAAAATGTATATTCCCTTGTGTTTAATCTGTGTATTATTGTATGAGGATAATGATTACTTACCTTTACCTTAGAGGATTGGCTTCGAATAGTCCAATATGGACAACAAGTCTACCACCAATTTAATATGATACTTTCTCCGTTTTTATTACTTATGTCATTTTGACTTTATGCACTCTTTACATACTTACATATGGATCATATTATTTAACGAAAATTTTCATATATTTCTATTTAGTTGCACCGTTTTCTTTTTCATTAACTCCAACACGCTTATTTGAACATTACTATCACTAAATGCGTATAATTAAAACTTATAATAAGTTGATATTTGGAATCCTCGCAATGAATTTAAATAGGTGTCACTTGACTATGTTTTTTATTATAAAATGGTGAGAGAAAGTTTGTCAAAGTTGGTTGATGAATAGTGCCTAAATGTCAAATAGTGCAACTAAAAAAAAGATGAAGTAGATAAAAAAAAATTACTACATAAATTATCATATGGTGATTTGTCTTAATGTGTATTTTCATACTATCAAATTTTTATAATAGTAAACAATAGAGAATAGAAGTTGTCAAAGTTATGCATTGGCATATATAAAAATTGAGGGAGTATAATTGAAATATTTTTTAATATTAAAGGTTATATATATATATATATATATATATATATATATATATATATTATCATACAAGTTTTTAAGTGATACTAGCTAGAAAGTGCTTAGTTGGTATTAAAGTTTGTTGAAGTGGTATATATTATTGTCTAAAACGATTTGATCCCTCATGTGCATGTCAATTCACCCAAGTTCGTGTAATGACCATAGGAGTCATCACACCTAAAAATGTATTTTGTGAGAGGCTCTCCAATTTGATTTGGGGTAAGTTTCGACCTCCACAAATTTTGAGTTTTGGCCTTTGAAGAAGGAACTCAAGACACCCTCTTTGCAGGGTATGAGGTCACAAAGGAAAGTGACTTCCTCATTAGTTCATTCAGTAGAATCCCAGGAAGATTTATCGTTTCGTGGACCTTGGGATTTATCGTCTTGTGAACTTATAGTTCTACAAGCTAAGATGTGGCAATCCATCTTTGAAGACCGTAGCTGCTTCGAATCTCGACAGTCTATCACTAGTAGAATAAATGCTTATTGATGCGGTCATTAAGTGGCCTATTGCGGCGGTTTTGGCCGCGCAGCAATTAAGGGCGCAGCAATAGGTAGATCTATTGCTGCGGTTTTGGGCCAAAACCGCAGCAACAGGTTCATGTACAAGTAAAAAAAAATTTTTTTTTTTTTTGCAATTTGCCATCAAACTTGAAACATAAAAATGTTAACAAAATATCAAGGCACTTCGAAACTCAAAAACCTTACAATCACTCCAAATCCGTCAACCAAATTACTCCTTTCATAGAAATAAAATCATAATCTATACAAACACCACCCCCACAAAAGAGAAGAATTAAATAAAAATCATCCTCATTTCTGTAAACTTAAACACTCATTTCAATTTTAGGGTAATAACTTAACATCGAACAACATTTCACCATAAGCTAATGAGTTGTATCTAAGCTTGACAAGTGACACGTCATCCTCCAAGGTTGGCCCCACAATAGCGGCCAACCCACATCATTCATCCTAGGCCCCAACCCTCGTTCCTTCTCCTTGCATCACCCATTGACAGAGCGCCACGTGGCGGGTACAGTTTCAACGGTGGAGATAAGCTCTTAAGGAAGAACTTCATCCCTTCAACGCCACTCCCTCAGAAGTCACACAATGCTGACGTGGCTTCCGTGAAGCAGCCGCGTACGCCGAAGCCGTCGTTTCTGCACTCACCGGTTGCGGCTTTGTTTGGGAGGCGCGAGCCGGTGGCTCCAACATGCCACGTCACTAGTATGATGAGATGATCTACCGATCAAAAATGAAGCCTCCTCTTGGTGGGTTGATCTCCATTGTTGCTCCACAACATCTTCGGCGCCGACATATGTCAGTCTCTCAACGGTTTTGATGATATTTTACCCAAAAAAAACAAATCCGATTACTTCAAAACTACAGAGTATACAAACAAGTCATTTCATCGTCGCAAATGAAACATAAATCAAACGCTAAAACCCATGAAAACAAATTGACTGAAAAAAAAACGATTCAAGTTTAGATCACAAAGGTCTGCGAAGAGGAAAGAGAACCAAAGGAACTCGCCGGTCAGCGACTGGAGAAGACGAACTCGCCGGCGAATTTCGACGAAGATGGCGAGAGGAAATGATGATGATGAAGAGATGATGGTGTACGGGCGAAGTTCGACGAAGATGGTGAGATCTGCCATGAGAGAGAGGGAGGAGTAGGAGTGAGGTTGAGGGAGGAGGAGTGAAATGAAGAGAAACGACTGAAGGGTGAAGAGGCTGAAATGCGGGATCCCAAACCCTAGCGCCTCTTATATAAAATAAATGGGGATATTGCTGCGGGTTTTTACAAAAAACCGCAGCAATATATTAAACTATTATTTTTTAATATTATTTTAATATATTGCTGCGGTTCTTGCTAGAAACCGCAGCAATATGTCTGGTCAAAAAGTCAATTTTTTTTCAAAAATTTTCCTGTTGAAACCATATTGCTGCGGTTTTTGGCCGAAACCGCAGCAATATCTTTATTTTATATTTTACCTTTTCTTTTTACGTGATATATTGCTGCGTATAGGTAAAACCGCAGCAATACCACCGCAGCAATAATCAATTATTCTACTAGTGTATATCATACTACTGCAAGTCTTTTTCAGCAAGAGAGACTATTCATCCCCACCAAAACTCGCTCAAGAAGAGTTCCCCTAGTAAATTGCGTATTATCCTCGATGCGGATCTTGGGATTGGTAAAATACCAAGAGCTAGTACTCCTCAGTTTAGTGTTATTTTATGTTTTTCTTATCGTTTGCATGTAATATTCGTAGTTTGTAATCTTGGTTTTTTATGAAGGGAAAAGGAAGATTATCATTAATAATGCGACATCTACAACAATAATAATAACCCTTATGTAAAAGAGAATCTAAAATATCAATTTGAAATTCTTCATCCAATTTACTAATAGCGCTTCGAAACGGCTTTTTGATATGGTAATATTCCAATCATAAACGAAATTCGATGACTCAATATCTTTTATGCCTGATGTTATAGTAAATTCAAGTCTGACCTTCTTGATATTCTTGATCTTCGACCAATAAGTATGATTTCCCACATCTTCAAACTTCAAAGCTAACCAAAAAACCAAGACTCTCATGGCGAGCGTAGATAGAACCATCATATTGATGGACTAACCCTCACAACAACAGGGAGAGACAACCCTCACAATAGGAGGGGGATTATTGAAAAACTATAAACTAATATAACTAATAATAAAGCGAAGAAAATAACAAAATTAGGTCTTTCCACCGGTATAACAACAGGCAGAAGCCCCTACAAGAACACTATTGGAGGTTAGGGTTTGGGAGAGAGAAAGGGAGAAATTTACCTAATAGATTTAAAATCACTCGTATAATAAAATCATAGATTTAGATTTATTAATTCTCTTTGTTGGTGCAAGAAATTTAACATCATGACTCTAACATTTCACCTAAATTTAGGCAAAAAAGCGAACTATTACATCAGAGAATTACTACTAGTAGGAAAGTACCTAAATTAGCAATGCTTAGTGGTTAGATAATGTTAGTCTTCATTGATTTTTACCAATCTATATTGTCCACCTACAAATCTTAGCAACTAATAATGCGTCCAACCAAAAATCCATCTACATTTGACGGCCATAAACATAAGTCTTAAGGCATAACCGAATAAGTGACATGCGGTATGTTATAATATCATTCACATTTGCAAAATTGCAACAATATATAATAGCATATACTCGTACTTCATATGTAAACAAAGAATAAACGTCTCAATCATGAATTGCTTACTCATATGATCACATGCATGACGAACAAGAACAACCAAATTCAGTAATGTATCCATCTCTTCCCTATTGATTGCTCACTGTTCAAATATGTCATTCTCTTGAAGCTCATTCATGGTAAGATGCAGGAGGCAGGAGCCATGGTTGCGTATCTTGTAATAAAAAATTAAAGTTACTCGTGGTCAATTAATTAACTCATCATACTGACTTTAAATTAAAAACTTTATTGTGGTTTAAAGTGACCAGCAGCCAAGCTACAATACATTACTCCTAGCTAGCTAGGGATATTATTAATAGAATCTAGAGAATAAAAAGAACGGAATTTATATGAGATAACCTTGTATTTAAGGTTATTTTATGGGACCCTCACATTTGCATGCTATCTCAATTAAACTTCGACTTGTGAAACGTAAATAAATTTAAGGATTATGGAGATGATGTTGTAGAGGTAATTAAAATAGTCCTATATAACTACCCTTTGCAATTCACGATCACATTTTCTTTCGAAAATTTCATCTACATATTGGAGTCTTTCCACTACAAGAATTAGAGCATTATAGAAACAAATGTTGGCAACGAATTTTTGAATTGTTGATAGATAACAACATATATTATTTTCCGATTGCCTATTATAAAGTGACATTTCTTACTCTGATTTTTCAACAAATAAAATAAAGTAACATATTTATGATTTGTTGCTATTGGAAACTAGTTGTTGCTAGATGACAACATATTTTCAATTTGTTGCCACTTAACAACAAACTACGACAACAAATATTTGATTTGTTATCATTAGAAACAAGTAATTTTGCGATTTGTTGCTTAGTGGCACATATTTGCGATTTGTTGCTATTCAACAACAAATTACGACAACCAATATTTGATTTTGTTGACATTAGGAACAATTAATTTTACTACTTGTTACTAGATATCATCATATTTTCGATTTGTTGCCATTTAGCAACAAACTACGACAACCAACATTTCATTTGTTGATATTAGAAACAATTAATTTTATTATTTGTTGATAAATGACATCATATTTTAAATATGTTGCCATTTAGAAACAAATATGGAAATATATATTTGATTTATTGTCGTTGGAAACAATATATCTTATTGTATGTTGCTAAATAACATCAGATTTTTTCTAGAATTGTGTCCCATATCGAAAAAACATGAGCCAAAGTACCACCTTATAAGGTATAGAAGTTTCATATACTATTATCATTGCTATTAGTATGGAACATCATTCTGACTTATAAATGGACTGACTCACATCCTCTATATTGATTTGCCCAAACCTTATGTTAATTATATAAATAGTGCATTAATCAAAGTGTAAGTCTGTAACGATTAATAGTTTGTTTCTATTTTTAGCAACCAATGTTAACAATTTGTTGCTAATTTCTGGCAACAAAACATTAATATTTTATTGCAATATGTAGCAACAATCATTCATAACTCGTTGCTAGAGTTGGCAACAAATCCACCAAAAATAGCAATCAATATGGGTAATAATATTTTAATAGATGCGATATGACAACGAAATTATTTTAGAGTTTGTTTAAAATTATATGGCAATAAGCCTTTTAGCAACAACTATTTTTTTTCCAATTTGTTGCCAACTCGAGTTGGTAACAAATTTCTTATGAATAGCAACAACTATTTTTTTTCCAATTTGTTGCCAACTCGAGTTGGTAACAAATTTCTTATGAATAGCAACAATTTTTACCGGTTGCTAAATTGATTTATTTTTGTAGTGTTCCTTCTTCAACATTTTTTTTTTGGAAATTTTACGTTTGTAATACAAGGTTGTACTATTAGTGTAATGTAATTGTATATACTTCCTCCTTTATTTTTTAATTGCAATATTTCCTTTATTTGAAAGTTTCATATTAATTGCAACGTTTTCTTCTTTGGTAATATCTTCTCTCTACCTCTCTCCTAACACATGACCCCCCAAACTTTCTATCTCTCTACTCTTCACATGAGTTTCTTAAAAAATGTGTCAATGAGGTATGTTGTAATAATTACAGAATGGAGGAAGTATATACTTCCTCCGTAACAAAATAGATGTTAGACTTTTAAAAACACACTTTTCTAGGCAATTTTTTGAAGAGGAGAGAGATAGAGAGAAAGAAAAAAGGGGACTCATGTGATAGAAGAGAGATAGAAAGAGATTGTTGCCTAAAAAGAAAATGTAACATCTATTTTGTTACAACCATATTTAGAAAATGTAACATCTATTTTGTTACGGAGAAAGTAATTAAGAATAAAGGAACTTTTTTATTAATTAGTTATGTATAACATTATCTATCTCTATTATATAAGTGAAGGGGGGAGGAAGATGATGTCCCCTCACAAAAAGTCTGATATACCCTTAGTGAATTTAATTTGCCATATATATTAAATTATCTTTTCTTCTTCCTACTTGCCATATATATTGAACAAGTTAACAATGAAATTGAATTTGAAATTTCAATTAAATATTAAATTAAGGAGAATGATTTCCTCTTCTTACATATGTGTGAAAAACTCTGATAAAAAATTAAATTGACAATATAACTTGATTGACACAATCAGAAGAAAAAATAAAAACTTGAATTTCATATTAATAATATTTTGATAATATTTTAAAACTTAAATGTTGATTATTATTCAGTTATCTCTATTATATAATTAAATCAAACTCTTCCACTTTATTAATATTCAACGATTGAACCTGATACACAAATTCTTCCACTTTATTTCAGCACAAGTTTTCTTCTGCTTTATATTTCCTTCTCTCAATAATATATTTGAATAATGATGAACCAATAACTAAAAAAACCAACGAAATATTAATTTAAGAAAAACATATAAAAAAATTATAAATAATTATAAATGTCTGTTCCAATCAATTTTTTTGTAACACTGACGAATAACTAATTGAGAAAAAAAACTTTAATATGACACGCACGCATAACGTGCAAAAAATGCTAGTATATATATAGTCCAGGGCTAGCTCCCTAATTCAAAGTGAGCAACAATTCATACGTAATACTCGTACATGGTATTAGAGCTTTAGGTTTTCCCTTTCTCGATCCAAAATTTTGGTTTACTCTCTCAATCATCAGGTCGATTCCATCTCCAATATATCACACAACAGCCCACAACTGTATATGTATCCTCTAGTGTTACGTCAACCTCCTCATGCGCTCTTGTGTCGTTCCCCCCTTTCCGTGTTGCCTTCCTCATTGCATTGCTGACCATGTCCATATACACCATGGTCACTCGCCTCAGTGTCATGATTTGAAATTTAGAGCATACAATTAATCGACTTAACTTATTTATCTAATGGGTTAGTTAAATATGTCCAATTTTCATATAGGCAAGTCACCATTAATTAAGGAAAGTTTTAAACTTTTCCTATTAGTTAACTAATGGTACCAAATTAAATCCCCAATATGCTTTTGCCATCAATCTTGACATATGCCTTGAATCAATTATTCAACATTCTTCTTAAATGTCATGTACAACTTCCCATGCATCTCTTTGAACTAACCCAAAAAGTTGTGAATGAGATTTCGATCATTCCCCGACTATCTAATTAGAAAATTATCATTTTCACCATCAACCTACATCACCTTCTTTGTAAAACAAAATTCAAATCCAAATAGTATATGTTTTTGCCTCATTAAAAGTTTGTAAATAAAAAAAGTACAGCAGCACCATGCTCTAATTTACAATGACACTCAAAATTTCTAATAATTATACAGTTTTTTTTCAGAAACAACCTTTTAAAAACCACTTTTTACGAAAGACAACCTTTTAAATTTTTTTGGGCAACTTCAGACCTTAAATGTATTTTTTTGTTGGAAACAACCTTGGTCTATTTTCCGGCGTTGACCAGCCGGATTCCGGCGTTGACTCGTATTTTGCTTCATTTCAACCTTTTTCCTCCATTTCTCCCTAATTGTTACCCATAACCACCACCCTACATCATCTTCAACCCTCGCACCACCGGCGAAACCATCCGCTAGTCATGCCACACCATGCCCCCACCGACAACCACCACTACTCCACCCAGAAAACTCAAAGCCACAACACCTTCAAAACTCAAACCCACTATTCAAACCGCCACCACCATCATATTCGAACCTACAATTCGATTGCCACCACCATCATATTCGAACCAAAACCACCCAAAATGCACCACCACCACCAAGTGACATGATTGTGAAGAGGGGGAGAGAGAGAGAGAGAGGGGGGTTTGGGTTTCGACTATGTTGGTGGTGGTGCTATGGTTGGAGGTTGGTTTGGGGTTTGGGGTTTGGTGAAGAGAGAGACGGTGGTTGATGAGTTTCGATGTTGGTGGTGGAGGTGGTGTGGTTGACGTTGGTGGGTTTAGGGTTTGGTGAAGAGAGAAACAGATTATGTGGGGTGGTTCGGGTGGGATGGTTGGGGGTGGGGTAGTTCAAGTGGGGTGGTTCAGGTGGTCTCGGGGGTGGGGCTAGGGGCCGAGGCGAGGGTGGTTCGAGGTGAGTAGGGGTGGGGGAGGAGGGAGAGGGTTCAAATGGAGCAAAACACGAGTCACGTGCAATTCACGTGACTGACCTATGTGAGTCAACGCCGGAATCCGGCTGGTCAACGCCGGAATCCGACTGGTCAACGCCGGAAAATAGACCAAGGTTGTTTCCAACAAAAAAATTACATTTAAGGTCTGAAGTTGCCCAAACAATTTTAAAAGGTTGTCTTTCGTAAAAAGTGGTTTTTAAAAGGTTGTCTCTGACAAAGAACTCATATTTATAAGTTAGAACACACATAAAAGCCTTATATTTTCTGTAATCTTCTAAAATATCCCCTATTTCCCCCTTAGGTTTGCCTTAATCCACCCGTTATAACTTATAATAGTTAGAGATATGGAACAACATCTTAATTTGACACCTGCAAAGTCACTTAACATTTTCCTTCCTAGTGTTTTCTTTCTTCTTCCAGACCTTCGAGCATCCATGTCAACTTATTCCTCCAATCCTCCTCCTTCAATGAAATCTTTTGTTTTCATCTCTTGAACATCCCCAATAATTGACCTCGCTAATGACGGGGACAAAGATTATGTTTTTCCATCAGAAGATGCGGAAGATTTTGCACTTCAAGAGCTTAAATTATGTAATTCAAATTTCTTATTTGAAAATTGGGGTGATTCACCTCCTACATTGCACTCTCATTACCCTTAAATACTAAATGAAATTTATACTTTAGATTTTGTAACTGTAAATTTGAGTATTTCACTCCCTAATTCACACCCTTTCATTATCCCTAATTATTGAAATTGAAACTGAATAACATTAAGTCACTAACTATCTTGAATTACTTAAATGCAGCTCCAAAAAAATACTCAAGGTATCGCCGGGTCAACAAAAGTAGTTTATATCAAAAAATAGGAAACATTTCAAAAAACTACCTTTTATAACCAACTTTTTTCAAAAACTACCTTATAATAAATTTCTTTCAATATACTACTATTTTATATTTATAGTTAATATTTATCATGAAATGACTGCCACCTTGAGGGTTGTTGCTGGTGGGGTAGCGAGGAAAGACGAGGGAAATGAGAGGGAAGGAGAAAAAAGCATTTTGTGGTGATCCTATTATTGGTGGATAAACCTCATTAACGGTCAAATGGTAGTATATTGAAAGAAATTCGTTATATAAGGTAGAATTTGAAAGAAAAATTTTAAAAGGTAGTGTTTTGAAAAAATTGGTTATAAAAGGTAGTATTATGAAAATTCTCCAATTATAAGGGCCGGTTGGGGATCATTGTCAGTTTTCAGTTTTTTGTTTTATAAATATAAGCATCGTATGATATAAGGGATATAATAAATTTACAATTAGTCATACTTTATACTTATACCAAGCATGTCAATTTTGAAAACTGATGACAATAGAAACTGGAAACGTAACATTTTCTGGTTTCCATATTTTTGTTTTTAGTTTAATAAAAAACTGAAAAATGACAATGAAAAACAATAACGAACCATTAGCATTCCAAAAACATTGTGTTCAAAATTAAATAAATAAAAATAATGGTGGCTAATGAAATTGTAAATTTGGTTCTAACTATGACCAACTCAGGGTCCGTTTGATTCAACTTATTTTATCTTATCTTATCTTTGAAAGAATACTTTTCGTGAGTTTCTCATTCATAATTCCAAACTATATTATACAACCTTAGCCAACTCACTATCCTATAATCAAGGTTATCAAATAGGAAACAAATTATACAGAAGATATATGCACAATAATACATTATACAAGAATATATTTTCATATATTCTAACACACCCCCGCAGTCGAAGCGGGAGGACGACGAACGCTAAGGCTGTCCCGGAAGTCTTCAAATAAGATGAGAGGAAGACTCTTGGTGAAAATGTCCGCGATCTGATATCGGGATGGGACATGTAAGACACAAACCTGACCATGCGCCACCTTTTCACGGACAAAATGAATATCCATTTCTATGTGTTTGGTGCGCTGATGCTGAACTGGATTACCGGAAAGATATATGGCACTTACATTGTCACAATAAACCAACATAGCTTTAGTAACAGGACAATGTAGCTCAAGAAGAAGGTTCCGAATCCAGCAGGACTCAGAGATAACATTTGCTACTCCTCTATATTCGGCCTCGGCACTGGATTTCGACAGAGTAGGTTGGCGCTTAGCTGACCAAGAAATCAAGTTGTCTCCCATAAACACTCAATACCCTGATGTAGATCGCCGAGTATCGGGACATCCACCCCAATCAGCATCAGTATAAGAAACCAGAGTGGTAGAAGATGAGGGGTAGAGATGGAACCCATGATCTAGGGTACCCTGTATATAACGGACAATGCGTTTCAACGCATGCATATGCTCTGTCTTTGGGTCATGCATATGTAAGCAAACTTGTTGAACAACATATGAGATATCCGGCCTGGTAAAAGTGAGGTACTGAAGAGCCGTTGCAAGACTCCGATATTGAGTGGGATCAACATAAGAAGTACCGGCACTAGCACTGAGTTTCGGTTTGCTGTCAACAGGGGTTAAAAACGGCTTTCAATGAGTCATACCAGCACGATCAATAATTTCTTTGTGGCGAGTAACAGCAATGCCAAGAAAATAATGCAAAGGACCTAAGTCCTTCATAGCAAACTCCGAGTTTAAATGTGACATGATAGAACACCGAAGAGCATCAGATGAAGCAGTGAGTATAATATCATCAACATATAACAACAGATAAGCCATCTCAGAGCCCTTACGATAAATAAACAAGGAGTTATCAGATATGTTGTTATGAAAACCAATAGAAGCAACAAAGTCGGCAAACCTCTTATACCAAGCCCGCGGAGCCTGCTTAAGGCCATATAATGACTTTTTCAGCAAGCAGACATGATCAGGATGATCAGGATCTCGAAAACCCATAAGTTGATGCATGTAGACTGTTTCTTTGAGCTCACCATGAAGAAATGCATTTTTAACATCTAGCTGATGAAGATGTCATTTCTTTGAGAGAGAAAGACTCAGAACAGTGCAAATGGTAGCCGGTTTAACTATCGGGCTAAAAGTGTCTCCACAATCAATGCCAACCTGTTGAGATTTGCCATCACCTACAAGACGGGCTTTATGCCTCTCAAAATCACCAAGGGGAGTGCGAGGGAGGGGAGATTTCGTCACTGTAGTGTGGAGATTGTATTTGGGGTTGGGATGAAATATTCCACGCTGGCTGCGTGTGACAACACGTGGAGTGGGAATGGAAGAGGGCTGTAGGGAAGATGGGCCAGTGGGAGGAATGTGAGGCAAGGGAGGCAATGGGCCTAGAGGAGTGGGTTGTGGCACGCTGTGCTCAAGAGGGAGATTAGAAGAGTGATGTGGGTCTGATGAAGTGCGGTGGGCCAGACCAGGAGGAGTAGGAAGTGGGGAGTGCTGGGCCACGGGAGGTGAAGCAGCAGGCTGGGCCACGTGTGATATATCATGTTGGGCCGGAAGTGAGGGAGTGGACTGGGTGAGATGATGCACCACATAAGGTGATAAACCTTCATCCAAAAATTCATATGATGTGGAAGAGGGGGAATGCAACTTAGCAAAAGGAAAAACGGATTCTTAAAACACCACGTGACGACAAATGATGATTTTATTAGATGAGAGATTAGAACATTTGTAGCCCCGATGATTCGGTGGAAATCCCAAAAACACACACGGAGTAGAACGGGCTTGCAATTTATTTATGGCGGTGGAGGGATAGAGAGGGTAACAAAGACACCCAAACACGCAGAGATGAGAGTAAGATGGATCCTTTTGATATAAAAGTTGCATAGGTGATGAATTAGCTAATAGTTTGCTTGGAAAAATGTTATGAAAATAAGTTGCCATTTGCAAGGCATGAGGCCAAAAAGAAGGGGGGAGAGAAGCATGAGCGAGGAGAGTTCTAATGATATTATTAATAGAGCAAATTTTTCTTTCGGCTTTTCCATTTTGTGAAGAGGTATGGGGACATGAAAGACGGAAAGACATGCCATGACTCTTACAAAAGGACCAAAAGGACTTATTATCAAACTCCCTCCCATCATCACATTGAACAGTCTTAATCTCACGTTCAAATTGAGTGCGAATATGAGCTTTTAAGGCTAAGAATACATTAAAAACTTGGGACTTTTTAGCAACAAAAATTTGGTAAAATCATCCAAGAAAAGCACATAATATCGATGACCAGAAGAACTAAGCACATGAGAAGTCCAAATATCACTATGAATAATATCAAAAGGCATAGAAGTACATGAACTCGAAGGGGAAAAAGGGAGCTTTATTTGTTTTCCAAGCACACAAGATTGACAAATAATAGAGCTACAAGCTCGATTACATGCAATGCATTTATTAATCCTAAGAAAATCCAAAACAGAATTGCCCGGATGCCCCAACCGAGCATGCCAATGGGAAGAATCAAGAGCCGCAAAGGTGGAAGGTGAGGTAGGACCAGTGTTTATGGTGGTGGTGACAGGATAAAGATCGCATGTGCTATCACATCTCATTATTGGCACCCCCGTCTGAAAATCCTTCACAGAAAACCCAAACAGATCAAATTCAACAGTAACAGAATTATCAGTGGTAAATTTGCGAACAGAGATTAAATTCTTAATGAGGTTGGGAGCATGAAGGACATTTTGTAAGGATAAAGGAGGATTAGAGGAAGGCAAAATAGTATGACCGTAACCCCGAATTGGAATAAAATGACCATTACCAACAGTGATACCATTTTAAGTGCTCAAATTAAAATAAGACGAGAGATTACTGTTTGAAGAGGTCATATGAGAGGTTGCACCGGTGTCCATGTACCAATTTGCATCAGGCGGAGTAAGAGACATAGTGTGCATTGCCGCTTCAATATCCGTAGGTGCATATGTAGATGGAGCAGTGGCAGCATAAGCATGTTGGGGTCTAGGCCCAAGGACTTCAGGCTGCTGATGGTATGGGCCTGAAGGGGTACGTTGAGCCCAAGTCCCATTAGTAGGGTAAGGACAAGGAGGGAGGGCCCAAGGCCAACCGCATCCTCCTACTTGCGGGTACCCAGGCCACGGTCCTGTTGGAGGCAAGTGCTGGGCAGGTTGGTGCACACCACCTGTGCTGCCGGAACCACCAGAGGGCTGGCCACCACCATGGCCACCCTTACCACCGGAACCACCACGCTGTTGGCTGAATTTTTTCCCACCACCATGATGCTTGTGGTGATTTTTCTTGCCACGGTGAGGTCCGAAATTTTCGTGAGGAGGAGAGGAGTTGTCCGACAAAGAAGAAGCAACCACCATGGCGGTGGCAGACCCAGTTGCAGCCTCCTAAGCCAACCTAGCTTCCTCCAAGGTGAGCATTGATCTTGCCTGGTAAAACGGAGGGATGGGTGAGCTTTGACGAATTAACGTGCCCACATTCTTGTAAGCCACCGAGAGACCGGAAACCAGTTGCAACACCAACCGACTATCAGATACGGGCGCTCCAACATTTTTTAACTGGTCAGAAAGGCTTTTGAGTCTTTGACAATAGGCTGAAACATTCGGGAAGTCATCCATATGAGTAGTGGAGAACTCTTGTTCAAGTGTCACGACTTTCGAATTCTGATTATCTTGAAAGATATCACGAAGGCGTTCCCAAGCCGCCATAGCAGTAGAGTCCGGTTCAATAATGGTGGTTAAGAGGTCATTCGAAATAGTCGAATATATCCATTGAAGAACGGTCGCGTCAAGAGTCAACCAAAGTTCTTTCTCATCATCTGTAGAAGGAGCCTTCGGTCCTTTACCAGCCTCGGGTTTGATGATCTGATGGATAACTCGGTGAGACCGAGCATGAATTTTGAAAAGTTCCGCCCATGTTCCGTATTGAACGTTTTCTATCTCAAGGACAACAGGTATGAGGTTTCTAATATTAGAGACAACAAGTGCAGGGTGAAAGGAAGAAGATTTAGATTCAGTCATGGCTGAATACTCAAGGAAGAGGATGAGATAGGAAGGACGGAAGGGCTAGGGGCAGCGGAAGAGAGAGAGAATCCCTAGACTTGATACCATGAAAGAATACTTTCCGTGAGTTTCTCATTCATAATTCCAAACTATATTATACAACCTTAGCCAACTCACTATCCTATAATCAAGGCTATCAAATAGGAAACAAATTATACAGAAGATATATGCACAATAATACATTATACAAGAATATATTTTCATATATTCTAACAATCTTATCTTATAAGATAGTTTATTGTGTGTGTCTAACATCTTATTTTATCTTATATGATCTTATCTTATCTTATCTGATCTTATCTTATTTTTTCTGAAATAAGTTAAAATAAGTTTAACATAACAGAGCCTCAATTTCCTTTCCCTTTGCCAATATCATCAAAATTTTCAATTTTTTCTTTATTTTTCTTGACATCAAGACCAATTACTTAAGTTACTTTACCACCCAAACACCAGATTGAGAACATATTTTTCGTTCTTCTGGACTGAACTGAACTGAATTTGTCCGAACTGAACTCAACTCAATGAAAAATGTGATAGGAAACTAACTTAACCGAACCGAACTGAACTAAATTTGTCTGAACTGAATTAAATTTTCATTAATTCGGTCCAAATGAACAGAGCCTTAGAGTTGCTTTAAAGCATTACAATTTTTTTTTTGTTGAGACATTTAATACATTTATTATAACGGTATTAATTTAAGGGATGATTGTTCAATAGTTACAACAAAATTGTAGCCACTAGTCCACTATAACTATTGAAACATTAGCCCTTTATTTTTAAAGACTAATCTTATCCATTGATTTAATTAAATCTTAAAAAAATAGAAAAATGAAGAAAATATTAGTTTCAATATAAAAAAAAATTAAAGCAAATTGTCGTACTGATTGCCAGTTAATTAGACATCTTATCGACTTTCCTTACTTTTGTAACTTACTTTTCTAGTCATATTAGGTTACCTAGTATTAATTATACTAGCATTTTTTGCACGCGATGCGTGCTTGGATTTTTTTCGAGACAAAAACTCGGTTTTCTTTGACATAAGTAAGAGTCAAAATTTGAACATTAGACATACGAAGTATAATTGTTTTTAGTTGCAAAATTTGATTGGTTTAGTCTCTGTCACTTAAGTCTCTCACCAGTCTTTTTTTTTTTTTACTTTTCAAAGTAAAATTCTATGAACAAAATAGAAATTTATTGAATTTATTTATGATTTCTAATATTATAATTTTTTAGTTAATTTTTGAATTAAGTACACTACTTCATAGATTGTGAAGAAAGTGGACACTTTGATTTCAAGTCAAGAGTTGGGTGTTGTGTCATTAAAAAATTTGACAATATATTTCTTTGATTTGAATGTTTGTTTAGCAAAAAGTTTGTCATATCTGCATTTACATATTATGTCATGTTTGTAATATAATATTTGTTAATGACACTATTTCACTTTGTTAACTGATTGAATGTTATATTTTTAATGTAATACGGAGTACTTAATTGTGTATTAATTGATAAAATATTTGACTAATATAATTTTCATATTTACTTTGTTAGTATGAATGCGTTAATACTTGTAGACAATTGTCTTCATTTATGGTGGCTCAGTTGTTATATAATTGTGTTCAACATTTTTGTCAACATTTTTATGATATAATTGAACATGCATTCGAACATAAGAGTTGCTAGTTTTTTTTCAACTAATTTAAAATAACTTGCAAGACTAAAAGAATTATGTACCTTTTTGGAAGTTCGTAAATCGCTAATGGACAAATGTGTGATATCCCCGTCGAAATCGTATGTTTTTCTCAGTTTTCAGTTTGTATTGACGTTGTAGTGTATTGGTAATTTTTGTGAGTATGTAATTGTGAATGGTTCTTGAGAACAGAGTAATTTGTAAATGAATTTTTGTAAATGTTTTTGTGAGTATGTATTGACATTGTAGTGTATTGGTTGTAGTTTGTAAGTGAATTTTTAAGTTTTTTTAAAGTTTCCTCATTTGAGTGATTTGTATAACGTAAATTATGCAATTCTATGATTTTAGTTGACTTGTGAGTGATTGTTATAATTTTATTTCCGGTATTTTTGTTTGAAGCCCCGCTTTAGTTTGTATGTGAATTTGTAATTTAGAAAGGGAAGAGGGGTAAAATAGTCTCTTCATTCGGAGACACCATAGCTCCCCCCTTCCCTTATATAATAGAGATTAGGTTTTCACTCTTCTCTCTCTTCCTCTCTCTTTCACGTTATTTCTTAGTTTTAGGTTTTAGTTTAGTTCTTCATCTTTTTCTCTCTAGTTTAGGAGTAAACCCTAGTTTTTCATGCTCTTCATTAATTCATAAGGTTATTATTTTCATCTCTTTTCTTTCATTGATTTCTTTGATTATGTTCTTCTTTGTAGATTTAGATTTTGTTATTTATCTCATGATTGGGTAGTTTTTATTTCTAGGGTTTGGGAATCCATGTTTATATCTCTTTGATTGTGATTTAAAGTTCTTCAATGATTGGATTGGACGAGAGTAATTCCTATTGATTTGTTATAATTGCTTAATTCATGTAATTGCGCAATATCATGGGTTATGTTTAGCTAATAGGAGTTAGAATTGAAAGATCGTACTCATTAGAGGCTTGTTACAATTGGTAGATCTGATTATGTTGAGCGACCGTACTAGCATATGTTGATCTAAGAGTGTTAAGACCCGACCATAGGATTAACAAAAGACTCTAATTACTCGACCTTCAATCCAAGTATTGCTGAATTATATTGTATTGATTGAATTGGTATAAACATGGTGAACCTTTGCCCTAGATCTTTTTAGTTTGATTTTCTTTATTTATTAGTTTAGAACCTTAATTCACATATTTCTAATCATGTTTAGTTTCTCCATACCTTAAAAACTAGATTAGAACGACTATCTCTCTGTGGATTCGACCCTGCTTACCATACTATATTGTTAGAAGGTTTGCTAGGATTTATCTTTGACAGGTGTACGACAACCTATCACTTATTCCTTTTGGAGTATAATTTCTTTCTTTCTTTAGACTTTTTGTTATCACCATTCACTAGGGGAGAAAAAAGGAAGGGCTGCGCTGCAAGGGCTGCATTTTTCAAAAAACGCAGCCCTTATAAGTGAAGGGCTGCGGTTAGCCCAAAAGCCGCAGCCCTTTGTAAATGAAGAAACTTCTCGCCGCTGTTCTTCTACTTCTGGCGTCTTCTTCGCCGGTGTTCGAGCGTCTTCTTCGCCGCTGCTCTTCTACTTTGGGCTTCTTCTTCGCTGCTGTTCGAGCGTCTTCTTCGCCACGGCAACGGCGGGCGATGAAGGAATTGGGCGGGCGTCATTGTATCAGATCTAGGGTTTGATCTAGTTTGTATCATTTTTTTTTGTAATTTATTTGTTATTTGAGGTTTAGTTCAGCATTTTCTGTTGTATTTTAGGTTTTTTTATTTTATTTTATTTTGTGGAATTAATTTGATGTTCTTGTAAATTTCGTTTTGTTATTTTTTAGATTTGTTTCTACTGATGTTTTGCTTTTTATTTTTTTATTTGCTTTCCATTTATTTATTTTCCTATTGTCTACTGATATTTTGCTTCTCTTTTTATTTGTTTTTCCAATTCTTTGTTTTCCTATTGTCTATTAACTTTAGATAATAACTTTGCTGCACAAATAACTTTAGGGGTAAAAATTTGCAAAAAAAAAAAAAATTTATTTTTTTGGATCAAAAGGGCTGCGGTTATGGTCAAAACCGAAGCCCTTTGTACAATGAAGGACTGCGGTTTAGGCCCAAAAACGCAGCCCTTCCATATTAGAAGGGCTGCGTTTTTGCGTGTAAACCGCAGCCCTTCGTTCTGAAGGGCTGCGTTTTATAACCGCAGCCCTTCAGAGCAGTGCGAAACAAGAGTTTCCAACGTTCAAGAAGAAATGCTTAGTGACTTGTTGCTACAATTCTCGTTTGTTATGCCTTGGGGTTAGAAGAGGATTTGGATTGCATGCTTAACTCGTGATTGTATCTTTGGACTCAGCTCTCCTCCCGACGATCCAGGTAACTAGTTGTTATCCTAGAATCATAGTGATTAGAGTAGTATTCGGTATTAGATTAATACGTTAGGAATTATCTAAAATACTTTTTGAATGAGACTTTTTGACGAAATTTTACATGAACATACGTGACACATGCTATGTGAATACTGTGTAGAGAAAAATAATTTTTGCATGATTTTTAATATTTATTTGATTTAATTAGTATTTTGTGCGTTTTTGGCTAAATTTCATAATAATTATTGAACGACTGTTGAAATTCATGAAATCATTTTTCTTAGATCATGTAACATGCTTATAATGTATTCCATGCCTTAGAATAATTTTTATATACTTTTTACTATTTTAATTAATTGATATATCTGTTTTTGTAATTTCTGTTCTGTCAGTATATAATTTATGAAAATTATTTGTAGAGGCATAAAAATTAATTTGTTTGAATAATATGTATTTTCGTGAGGTTTTACATGTTATGTGAAGTTTTGGTAATTTTTGGGCGTCTTTTTATATTTTTAATTATTATAATGGCTTATTTGAGGAATCTGTATATTAACTGTTAAAAATACTTTTTGAGTCCTAAAATTATAAATAAAAATTGTACCATGTCAGTAGAGCTATTAGGGTTATATGATAATTTTTGTGTGATTTTAATGCTCTAATTTGTTGGTTTCATAATTATTATGGTGTTTTTGTGATGAAATTGAGGATACACTTTTAAATTGTTTGAAGGCTTGTAAATCAGATATAATTTATAATTTAATATATTCTGGGTTTCTGATTTTCAGTAGTATACAGTATGCATCATTTCGGTAACCACATGTTTAGGTTTGATTTATGGAATAAAATGATTTAATTGTTATTACTCTTTTAATGAATATGATTTAGAGTTAATTGGTGATGTATTTGTGATTGAGTGTGGTTGCTGTAAAAACCAGTATATTGTCATTGATGATGTTTGGGAATGTTCAAGTGTTATTATGAGAGATATTTGTTGAAAATTTATAAGTGATTTATTTTGAGGAATTATGAAGAACTGTTTTGATGAACAGTGGGTATAAGGCCGGGTGGCATCCCTTTTTGACAAATATTTTAGATGAATGATACTTGGATTGTATGCATGATTGTATTTTGAGATAAGAATATCCGGTGGGATAGATGTAGTCCCCGGTGAAGAACATGCCAACCACCTGGTTTGCGAACTAGGGGTACACCTGGGTTAATTGTTGTCGTCCGAGAGGTCAGGGAGTTCTGCGTGTTCTACCCTGCATCGGGAGTTTGGCCATTCTTAGACACAGGCAATGGGGAACGTAAGCCCATAGACTGACCTGTAGATTGCGATCTGACAAACCTTAGGAAGTGATTTGCGAATCACTGGCGTTCGGTTTCTGACTCAATAACTTGTTGAATTCTTGATTTATTATTATTTATATATATTAGAATTATGTCACTTACTCTATCATGTTTACTTATTGTTGATGATCACTTGTTTCATCTATGAGCTTTATGATTTCTATGTGCATGCTATTGATGTAATGATTGCATGTTATTCCTTTCTTAATAATCTTCTTCTGAATCGTGCTTTGATTGCTATTGTTCTGGGAGAACTGCTAGTTACTCCCCACTGATTGTTGATATTTGTTGTATATTTTGCAGGTTTTGTTGATGGGGATTTTCTTTGATTTTGGGCTCGGGTTGAGATGCGAGAAATAATCTATTAGGGGTTTTAGTTCTAGACTTCTCTTTAGTTTGAGATAGTTTTCTCATTTCGATTTTAATCTAAGTAATTAATTTACTTATAGTATTTAATTATGTTTGTTTTTTTTATCACTTAGTTATTTAAACATTATTCTTGTAGTAGTGACATTCCCAGAAGACGATGTTTCCGCCATCGTCCTATTAAATATATTATTATTTCTTTCTTTTCCGCCTTTGAAATTCTGGGGTGTTACAGTTGGTATCAGAGCAAAACGCTCCTAAACTCTGAAAAAGAGTTGCTAATGATTCTTTAGAATTATTAGTTAGCCATAGGATATAAAATTTGTTTAGAATTAAGTTTAGTTGTTCACTATAATGAGAGTGTTATGGGTAGAGTAAGTAAAGGGAAGCCTTATGGGAATGTGGTGTGCTCTCATGCTTATGGAGCATATGTTATATGTATAGTTATTTGTATTATTGGTGGAATTAGTCTACCAAGTTTGTTAATCTTATTTGCAGGGCCTCTGACTTGTAATTTATTTTCTCTTTTATCAGAGTGCGCAGCGAAAGCGAAGTAATTTATAGCCTTCTCGGTTTAGTTGTGTGTTTTATTTGTTTTGTGTTTTGCAATTTAAAAATAAACTTTAATTTTATTTTAATATAGTCTTGTGTGTTGCATTACATTTATTTTATTTGCTAGATGCTTGATAGTATATGTTATTATGTGAGACAATATATATACTTTCTGTTCTTTTTCAATTAAGTGTTGTTTTTTTAATGTGAATACTACGTATCTGTTTTATTATTTACAAAACTTTCTAGTTTGAATTTATATTCCAAATTATATTTTAGATCTTTGAACATAATAAATTTTATACTTATGTTAGAGTTATTTTCTGACTTTCAAATTTTGTTATTGTTAATATTTTGACATACTCTTTTGAAAAACGTTTAATTTCAATTGTCTTCAAATTTCTCTTACCGTCTTTGACCATCTATATTTATAAATATTTTCCTTTTAATATTTTTATTTTTCATGTTAATCCTTATTTAGCCTTTAATTATGGTAATAAGTTTTGTAGTCTTTGAAAATAAAAGTACCCTAATGAGTTGTTTTGGTGTTAGTTTGAAAAGTAGATGTAAACTATTTTGTTTTAAAGGTTAGCATTCAACAACTTTTATTTTACTTACTAATTTACTTTTCTTATTAGCATTATTTTTCAAACTCAAATGTGTGAAAGAATCTCGTTTACCATATGTTGTTTCTTGTTTAAATATTTAGTGCTTTCTCATTTCATAGCAAAATTTTGGTTGTTTTCAATACTTCTTATTTAATTCTTTGGTTTTGACTGATCTGTTTTATATTCTTTGAAAATGAAATTTATATACTCAGTCTAAATTTTTAAACTTGTTTGAGTTGATATTAAGTCATAATGGGTGATTCCTTTGACTTGTATGTCAATTTGATAAGTTGACGCATTTTATCTGTTTTGATTTAATTTCCTTTTTGAGTTGATATTAAGTTTATATTGGGTGATTCCAGTAAACTCTAATGTCGATTTGATAAGTTGGCTTTCAAATATTGTTTTGTTGATACTAGATTGCAGTGGGTGGTTCCATGCACAATTGTGTCGACTTAGCAAATTTTATAATTGTTGTTAATAATTTATTACTTTATCGCCTATTTATTATTAGTGTTTCGTCGTTGTGAAATTTATTTTAAAGTTTTCAATTTCTTTTGCGAACTTTAATTTTCATATATATGTTTAGGAGGCGTACGCTCTTATAACATATGTCATGATTTGTGTTCGTAATCTACTTTAATAAAGCAGCTAGCTACTCTTTATTAAAGTGTTCTTATCTCTTTAAGTGGAGTATAAGCCCGTGTGGTGGTTACCTCTATTTAAATTGGTTTGGCAGTCTATTTACGAACTTTTTCTTCTTCGTTTCTTTTCTAAAAATATTTATGTATGGTCGGATTTATTCTTTTATAATTTTACATAAATATTTATTCCTGCTTCTTTTATAAAATTACCTATAGTTTATTGTGCAACAGTTTTTACCTTAAACTTTCTAATACTGTCTTTGGTTCTTTCACATTTTATAAAGGATGGTTGTTACCATGCTTCTTTACTGTACAACTCTTTTGGTCTTCCAAAATAAAATATATATTATTTGAGTTATCAAATTTTAAACCTGCAAAGTTGTTTAGTTCTTAACTAAAATCCATCGATTTCTGTTTTCTTAATGTTCTTTATCTAGAGTATTTTCTTTGTCTCTTGGTTGTTTTGAAGTTTCGAGGACGAAACTCTTTTAAGGGGGAGTGATTGTAACACCCCGTAATTTTCACTCTTTATTTTTGGTGTTTGTTTACATTAAAATGATATTTTTCGTAAAAATAAATAATTTATTATTTAGATTATTTTGGAACGTATTGTGAAAATGTGTATATATTTTTATATGTTGTGATATATTTATATATATATATTATTTTAAGTTGTTAGTTATTTATTTTAAAGGTTATATTAATTTCGTTATTTGTTTAGGCGTTTAGGATGCAGTTTTGTCGTGTAGCGTTTTTGTAACGTTGTTGGACCGACTTGGGTGATGAAATGTTGCATCGCATGTGGCGTGCTAATGTGTGCATTATATTTATATTTATAATATAATTTATTTGAATTATTTTCATTATTAAGTATTTTCAAAGTTTAGGCGCGATTTAGGAATTTATCGATTTATCGCGTAGCGGGCTTTTGAAGCGTGGACCCTTGTTGTTTTGGGCCGAAGATTTTTGTGGGTGTGTTGGGCTTGACAGCCGGCCAAGTGAAGGAAAAGGAGAGCCTCTCTTCTTTCTTTTCTTTTTATTTTTCCTTGTGACTCTTGGTAGCTTTGTAACTCCTATAACCCCCTAATCATTCTCCTTCATTAAAACCCTTTATTTCAACCATTAAACATCCATAAAATTCTGATTTTTATTCATAGAAGTTCAGCATCATTTGCATTTATCACCCACCGTTTTTCAAGAAAAGGAAGAGAGAAAAGGAAGAGGAAAAGAATAGAAAGTTTCAACCCGGATTTTCCTGTCGTACCTTCACGAAAATAACTGTAGCCGGAGATCTAACCGTTGGATCGTCTTCATTTTTGGACTCAACGTTTATAACATCTTGTTATACATTATGACCGGAGCGATTTATAATCTGAGCTTTTGATCATCGGGAATCATGGTCGTAAAAGAGCAGTGCGAAACAAGAGTTTCCAACGTTCAAGAAGAAATGCTTAGTGACTTGTTGCTACAATTCTCGTTTGTTATGCCTTGGGGTTAGAAGAGGATTTGGATTGCATGCTTAACTCGTGATTGTATCTTTGGACTCAGCTCTCCTCCCGACGATCCAGGTAACTAGTTGTTATCCTAGATACATAGTGATTAGAGTAGTATTCGGTATTAGATTAATACGTTAGGAATTATCTAAAATACTTTTTGAATGATATTTTTTGACGAAATTTTACATGAACATACGTGACACATGCTATGTGAATACTGTTTAGAGAAAAATAATTTTTGCATGATTTTTAATATTTATTTGATTTAATTAGTATTTTGTGCGTTTTTGGCTAAATTTCATAATAATTATTGAACGACTGTTGAAATTGATGAAATCATTTTTCTTAGATCATGTAATATGCGTATAATGTATTCCATGCCTTAGAATAATTTTTATCTACTGTTTACTGTTTTAATTAATTGATATATCTGTTTTTTTAATTTCTGTTCTATAAGTATATAATTCATGAAAATTATTTGTAGAGGTATAAAAATTAGTTTGTTTGAATAATATGTATTTTCGTGAGTTTTTACATGTTATGTAAATTTTTGGTAATTTTTGGGCGTCTGTTTATATTTTTAATTATTATAATGGCTTATTTGAGGAATCTGTATATTAACTGTTAAAAATACTTTTGGAGTCCGAAAATTATAAATAAAAAAATTGTATCATGTCAGTAGAACCATTAGGGTCGTATGATAATTTTTGTATGATTTTACTGCTCGAAATTATTAGTTTAATAATTATTATGGTATTTTTGTTGTGAAATTGAGGATACACTTTTAAATTGTTTGAGGGCTTGTAAATCAGAAATAATTCATAATTTATTATATTATGGGTTGCTGATTTTCAGTAGTATACAGTATGTATCATTGGGTAACCACATGTTTATGTTTGATTTATGGAAGAAAATGATTAAGTGTTACTACTCTTTTAATGAATATGATTTAGAGTTATTTGGTGGTGTATTGTTGATTGAATTGTGGATGCTGTAAAAACCAGTATATTATCATTGATGATGTTTGGAGATGTTCAAGTGTTATTATGAGAGATATTTGTTGAAAATTTATAAGTGATTTATTTTGAGGAATTATGAAGAATCTGTTTTGATTAATCGTGGGTATAAGTAGGGTGGCATCCCTTTTTGACGAATATTTTAGATGAATGATACTTGGATTGTATGCATGATTGTATTTTGAGATAAGAATATCCGGTGGGATAGATGTAGTCCCCGGTGAAGAACATGCCAACCACCCGGGTTTGCGAACTAGGGGTACACCTGGGTTAATTGTTGTCGTCCGAGAGGTCGTGGAGTTCTGCGTGTTCTACCCCGCATCGGGAGTTTGGCCATTCTTAGACACAAAGGTGGGGAACGTAAGCCCATAGACCGACCCGGAGATTGCGATCCGACAAACCTTAGGAAGTGATTTGCGAATCACCGACGTTCGGTTCTCGACTCAATAACTTGTTGAATTCTTGATTTATTATTATTTATATATATTAGAATTATGTCACTCACTCTATCATGTTTACTTATTGTTGATGATCACTTGTTTCATCTATGAGCTTTATGATTTCTATGTGCATGCTATTGATGTAATGATTGCATGTTATTCCTTTCTTAATAATCTTCTTCCGAAACGTGCTTTGATTGCTATTGTTCGGGAGAAGCGCTAGTTACTCCCACCGATTGTGGATATTTGTTGTATATTTTGCAGGTTTTGTTGATGGGGATTTTCTTTGATTTTGGGCTCGGGTTGAGATACGAGAAATAATCTATTAGGGTTTTAGTTCTAGACTTCTCTTTAGTTTGAGATAGTTTTCTCATTTTGATTTTAATCTAAGTAATTAATTTACTTATAGTATTTACTTATGTTTGTTTTTTTTATCACTTAGTTATTTAAACACTATTCTTGTGGTAGTGACATTCCCAGAAGACGATGTTTCCGCCATCATCCTATTAAATATATTATTTCTTTCTTTTCCGCCTTTGAAATTCTGGGGTGTTACAGTTGGTATCAGAGCTGCTATGGAAAGGGCTGCTGACCAAAAAACGCAGCCCTTAGGGCTGTTTTGACCGCAGCCCTTCCGTTTTTTTCCACTAGTGATTAACAAAGATTTGTGGAATATAAAGCCTATTAAAATTACAAATTTTAATATATAAATTTATCAATGTATAAATTTTAATTATAGTTTAATTATAAAGTCAACTTAATGAATGACGTGGATCTAAGATTAAAAATAAATGGTTCAAATTATACAAGTTATGGTAACTTCAATTTTATTGTAGACAGTGTAAAATTGAACTTAATGACAAAAGCATACATTAATTGAAGGATTTTTTGTCCCAAACTACCTTTAACTTTCAAGTTTTTGCGAGAAATTACCTTATAAAAAATTGTTGTCCTAAACTACCTAACTTTACAATTTTGTTGTTGACAGCTACCTTATGCCGGTTTTCGGCGTTGACTTTTTTTTTCAGTTCAAAATTGTGGGAAAAACAAAATTACCCTTGTGGAAATTGAGGAGGGTGATTGTTTCAATTTTAGTTTAAGTAGAAGATGAATTTAATGGTGGATTGGTGGTACAAAGTGTCACATAGATATGAGAGAGAGAGACGCGCGCACACAAGGAAATGGGGAAATTAGGGTTGGGAAAATTAAAAAAGGGTTTGAAGAGGTCAAGTGATATTACGTGACATTAAAAAATCGGAAAAAACAAAAGTCAACGCCGGAAATCGGCATAAGGTAGTTGTCAACAACAAAATGGTAAAAATAAGGTAGTTTGGGACAACAATTTTTTTATAAGGTAGTTTCTCGCAAAAATATGAAAGTTAAAGGTAGTTTGGGACAAAAAATCCTTAATTGAATTTATTAATGCTTAGTTTTTGTCTAATGTTCACTTTTACCTTCTTTATATGCACCCAGCGGCCAGCACTCCTTAATTGAACGGTTACATACATTTTTTTTTCTTTAAAGAATTCCAAATCTTTAAGCAACAATCGATAGAAAACAAAATCTTATAAAAATCACCCATCATTTTCAAGTAACCAAAGATGACTTGGCCAATTTAGCAATTGTTTCATAAAAAAAGCCAATTTTCTCGACTGGCATCTTCGCATCTGTAACGAGTATAACTAACATTTGGATACCCAGATTCCCCCCTCAAATTTCAATTCTTTCTCTCTCTTCCTTCTTCTTTCCTCTCTCTTTATTAATAGCGCTCCCAAATTCGTTTTTGCCCTCTAATCTAAGTAGTTTCTTCCATCACCTAACTATTTCACCCATCTTTTCTCCAACTTAAAACCCCTGCTTTCTTGGTTTTCATTCTCAGCTGCCCCATTTCTTCTTAGATTCATTTCCCATTTTCTCTCTCCTCCGATTTCTTGCTATCAATTTTTTCCAGTAAAATAATTTCTGGGTAACTTTTGTTTCTGTGATTCAGAAATTGGGTACATTTTATTTCAGTGAAAAAATCAAAGGGAGATGAGTAATTCGAGTGTTCAATCTTCATCAAGTTGTAACAAACAAGGGAAGGGGAAAAGATTATGGAAGAAAGTGAAGTATCAATTAGTGGAGTATCATTCTTTGCCAGGCTATTTAAGAGATAATGAGTATATTAAGGATCATTACAGAGCTAATTGGCCAATAAAGCAAGCTTTTTTCAGCATCTTTTCTCTTCATAATGAGACTCTCAATGTCTGGACGTATGAATTCATCAACCCTCTTATAATTTAATCTTTTTTTTAGTCTATGATTTGTTTCTCATTTTATTTTATTATATTTTTGGATCTTGATTCATATTATATAGTTTGTTTATAAATATATCTAATAATGGATCTTATATTGGTGACCATCGTTTAAGTTCAATAATTCAATTAAACAGTAAAATCTGGATTATTTTGTTGTTGTTGAAGTCTGCCTTTGACATTCTTCATTTGTTTTGCTTCATATAAAGTTTTTAGTTTTAGCTCTGCTGTAGATTTTTTTTTTGTTTTTTTTGGCATAATGGACTGTCCTGGCATGCTGTAGATACCATCATTAAATATTAAGTAGCAAATCTGGCAAAGTGGTCCAAATTGCATAAATAGCGCTGTATGTTCCCTTAATTCCTCAACAGAAAGAGAACTTGTATAGCCACAAAATGTACTTGTTTTTTTTAAGGTTTGATTATTATTAGAACTTAGGAGGTTGAAAAGAATAAACATAATTATGGGCCACCAAATAAAATTAGACTGTACTAAGGAAATGTAAAAGAAAATGAACTGTAAAACATGAAAACAAAGATAGACGTAGGGCGTGTTTGGTTGGGAGCAAAGTTTTTTCTAGGAAAATAATTTTCCTCACTTTAATCTGTTTGGTTTGGACCGGATTAAGAAAGGGAAAATGTGGGTTGAAATTCATTTTCCAAGGATGGAAAATTACTTTCCCTAGTGAGGCAACGGAATCCACACACTGTCTCACTCTATCGAACGACAAACGATACAAACAAAGGAAAATTACTTTCCTTGCAACCGAACAAAGGAAAATCAATCTAGAATTGAGCTTTCCACTAGGAATTGGTTTTCATGGAAAATTACTTTCCATGGGAAATATTTTCTGTCCAACCAAAAACACCCATAGGGTCCGTCCTATTCTACTTATTTTGACTTATCTGAACTTACCTTATCTTATCTTATCTTATTTGAACTTATCTTATATTATCAGAACTTATTAAACTTGATGATGTTTGTATTATTAGACTTATTTGTTTTGGAATAAGTTCAAATAAGTTGATCAGAACATAGCCTTAGTGATGCTGAAGTTGGATTTTCATGCATCTATAATGCTGGAAAGAATGAAAATGAATAAGAGTAAGTTAGTAACCTTCTTGAGTAAATGTTCCAATTCAACTATCATTAGTAACTTCTTTTTTCATTCACATGAGTGACTTCTATGCATGAATTTATAATTGAAACATCACTAACTCTAATTTTGTTCACATAGTTAACACTTAACAGTTCAGTCTATTTTTGTACATTTTCTTACTTGGATTTGTTCTTGCTTGATAGTCCACAGTTCAGTCTACTTTTGTGAGTATTTCCTTTTTAGAATCAGCTGTTGTAGTTTTTGCTTAGAAACTAAGAAAGAAACTAGTTCTTCATGTTACTACATTTGCAAAACCGGGGCTGACCTCTTATCTTCTTGGATTTCTTATGCTCACTGAACTTAGAGCTAAAATAATTTTCTGTTACTGTACTCATTTTTGCAGACATTTGATTGGATTCTTCTTTTTCTTTGCTTGACAATATACACTGCGAAGAAAGTTCCAAACGTTGTCGATCTCCATTCTATTCAACATCTACCTGATGTATTCAGAAGAGCGGATTTGCACAAGATGCATGCAGATCTATTGACCAGCCTGCCTTCATTACCAGACATGTCTGATATTCATAAAATTTGTGAAGAACTGAAAACATCACTGCCAACAAAGGATATGCTCCACTCGTCTGGTTGGCATGTTTTGGAGCTCCTCTCAAACTGTTTACCAGAGTGCTTTTCTAGTGGAAATCACACTGATGCGTGTGTTCTGGTAGGTTCCTAATTTCTGGCCCTTTGTTGATCTATCTTGTGTTGAGATTTATGTTGAATTTTGTAATTCAGAACTTGCAGTTTTTCCATTTTCTTGCAGTTTAGACCTAGAATGTACACTCTCAAGTCTCAATCCAGCATCAACAGTGTTATATCTGATAGAGAATACAATTCTCGATATATCCTCCTTCCATAACTTTTTCCAGACAAAATGATTTGCAATTGGTTTTTCAGTACTAGAAATAGGAGGTTTAAAATGATATTTTGAATCTGTTTTCACCCTTCATGTGCTCATAGCCTCATACTATGCATCCTCTAGGAACTAGATCTGTTTATTCTAACACTTCTCGTTCATAAGCAGATAAAAGAATATGTTCCAATCTTAAAATTTACACTTCTTTTGCTGCAGCGTACCATGACAGGTGACTTAGCAAATGTAATAGCACCTGTAACAAGGAGACCAATAACTCGTTGGCCATTCTTCGCCTACTTAGGCGGAGCCATGTTCTGCTTGCTAGCTAGCAGCACATGTCACCTCTTTTACTGCCACTCTGAGCGCTTAGCATACATCATGCTCAGAGTAGACTATGCTGGGATCGCAGCCCTCATCTCAACCTCTTTTTACCCTCTGGTCTATTACTCCTTCATGTGCTACCCCTTCTTCTGCAACCTTTACATTGGTTTCATCACTGTTTTGGCAGTCATGACAGTTCTGTTTTCTCTCCTCCCCGCCTTCCAGAAACCAGAGTTACGGACCATACGAGCTGTTCTGTTCTCTAGTATGGCCTTATCTGGGATACTACCAATTCTGCACAAAAATATTTTGTACTGGAATAAACCTGCTGCAGTCTATACTACTGGCTATGAGCTCTTAATGGGGTTGTTTTATGGCCTTGGAGCTCTGGTTTATGCGACTAGGATTCCTGAGCGGTGGATGCCTGGGAAGTTCGACATTGCAGGACATAGCCACCAATTGTTTCACATACTAGTTGTTGCTGGAGCGTACAGTCATTATCGTGCAGGGTTGGTGTATCTCCAATGGAGAGACTTGGAAGGTTGTTAGTCTAAATTACAGGAGCATTTTACTGATTACAGATATTCTTGACCGTGTTTAGTGAGTTAAGAGGAGATAGTAGATTTTGGTTATTACTTCTCAGCCTCCTGGATTGCGTATGTTATGCATAGATGCATCTACTGTTGCATTGGTGACATAGGTTAAGAGCTTTCGTTCTATGTTACTCGTATTTTTCATGTTATCTAAAGTATTCGAATCTGAGTAACATAGCTCCAATTTGCATCAAATTGTATCGGAAATCTTCTTAGTCTGCATATATATATGCCGGACGATGATTGTTTCAATTGTTACATAAATTATTATGTGGATGTATAATGTATTTGTTATTTGTATTTCCATGTGTCCACATTGTTCGTGATAGTATAAGCTACGTTATTTGGATTTTTCATTTCATTTCAATTGCCTGTTTTGCCTCTTGGATTCCACGACGCTCCAACATGTCAATTGTCAATAAACACCTAACACTTCATGTCAATAAAAGTTAGAAACTTCATCTAAAAACATCTTACTCAACTCTTGGACACAAGTAAAAACCTCCTTCGGAGCTGTGGATAGAGCTATCCAATTTCCGCTAGGCTCTGGAATTCAGGATTGGTAGCTAAGTATCTGTTTAAAAAGAGTGAGCTACAAAAGGATTGGTAGCCAAACAGTCATATTCTTAAAAAGAGAGTTCGAGAAATACATAATTCTGTCATATAATTCTTATAAAGACATCATTAGCTCTTAGGAGATGTTAGAAATTCGAAGTCAAAATGGTGATGGTTTTACGTGCCAAAACGGACAATGGAAGAATTGAGTTTGTTTGCTACAAGATGGACTAGTACTTGCAGTGTATGGGTTGGCCATAGCATAAGCTTAGCGACGACAAGTTTCTATATGTTAGGAATATTAGGGTATCATAAATATCTTTATGATACCCTAATATTCCTAACACTATACGCAAGTTATTCTGCGGGAAATTCTTTTTCTTTATTTGATTTGTTTTATTTAGTTTCCTAATATATTGAAGATTGTAATTAGGTAATTAGATATATTTTTGATATCTAATATCTTCTAGAATTATTATCTTATGGGGAAAATATTACTTCATTTGTTCTCTCTTATTTTCACATGGCTTCCTTAAATAATGTGCCAAAGAGTAATGCTGCAATTAAAAAAGAATAGAGGAAGTATAATTCTTGTAGAAGAGGTTTTTTTTTTCTTGTTTAGCCTATATAGGGGGATTACTCCTAACTTGGTAAACACATACAAGATTATAATCATTGAGTGAAGGAACCATCAAGTGACTGGTTCCATTATTTTGAAGGAACCTAATAATACAATTTATTTTGCAGAATATCTTAGGTGTAACTGTTACACCACAACTTTTTTTTTTGAAGGGAACCCCCAAGAGAACTTAATTCATTAAATCAACTTTAGCCAAATTAACAATAGAATCCGGAAACTCATTCCTCCACACTCGCTTGCCAACTTCCAAAGGATGAAAGTGAGCTAACTCGTGGAAGTCACTAGACCCCTTTGTTTTGTCTTCAAAGCTTGAATCACAACTAGGCAATCGGATTCCATCACCACATGCGTGTAGCCCAAAGCCTGCGCCAAAGCCAGCCCTTCAAAGATTGCCTTGGCCTCCGAAGTAAATGGGAAAAGATTTACGCTCATAATATAAACAGGTAAGGAGACAGATGATCTCCCTGTCGGATACCTCTCTGGGGAGTAAAATCATCAGTAGAAAGACCGTTAACAAGCACAGAGAAAGACACAGACCGCACACATTCCATCACCCTATTACTCCAACATGTGTCAAAACCAAATCTGGCCAACACAGCATCCAAAAAATCCCACTCAACCCTATCAAAGGCTTTTGACATGTCTAATTTCACTGCCATCCCTCCCTCCTGACTTTTTAAATTTTTCATATGATGAAACATCTCAAAAGCCACCAAAATGTTATCTGTAATGAGACGCCTAGGAGTAAAAGCACTCTAATTATAGACACAATTTTATCTAAGAAAATCTTCAGACGGTTAGCTGAGACTTTAGATATGAGCTTATACACCACATTACAGAGGGATATAGGGCGAAAATCTTTCATACAATCAGAAATACTCTTTTTAGGAATAAGAGTAATAAAAGTACGATTAAGATAAGCAGGAATCGAATTACCTCGAAGGATACCAAGCACCGTACTAGTGACAGAGGGCCCCACAATGTGCCAATAAGATTGAAAAAACATCGGGCACATACCATCGGACCCGGGAGCCTTTATGGGATGCATATCATCAAGGGCTACTTTAACTTCATCTTCAGTATAATCAGCTTGCAAACTTGCATTCATATCATTAGTGACCCGAGCTTGAAAATCACTAAGAGCTTGTTGAATAAGAGTAGGATGAGATGAAGTGAACATCTCTCTGAAATAGCTAACAGCCACCCTCCCCACCTTTTCATCACCTCTATGCTCTCGGCCCCCTTCATCTTTAATCACCCTGCTCGTGTTTTTCTTCTTTCGACCTGAAGCTCTTAAGTGAAAGAACTTTGAATTCCGGTCACCTTCTTCCAACCATAGAACCCTCGATCTCTGTCTCCAGTAACTCTCTTCAAGCGCTAATTTAAGAGCCCCGATATTTCTTGAAGAATGCCGCGTCTTTTTTCAACTTGATGAGCAGTGATATTGCCTTTATTCATCAACTTAGCTAGTGCTTTTCGCTTCGCTTCAATGCTTTGAATCTTTGGTGCATTTTTATTCCCCCGGTCCTTAAGATCCCCAGGCGTAAGCCTCTAGCTTCGAAGCTAAATTCGAACCCCCCACCCATGCATTTTCAATCACAACCTCACACGCATCTTCAGCAGCCCAAAATTGTTCAAACCGAAATGGTTTCGGCCCAAGGTTCATTGGTGAGTCATTGCTCCACAACACCAATTTTATAGGGGAGTGATCCGACCATTCGCGCTCCAAGTGCCACAAATGCCCATCCGGGAATAGGCTTGCCCATCCACTCGAAGCCATGGCCCTATCAAGTCTACATTGAACGTTCTCCCCAAGCTCCCTACCATTGTCATACGTGAACTCATAACCCGTAAAAGGAATATCATGTAGGCCACAAGCATCAACAGTCTTCCGAAAGTTAGTCATGTGCCACTCGGCTCTCTCATTACCCCCTTTCTTCTCATGCAAGAAAAGAATCTCATTAAAATCCTCCATGCACGACCACGAGAGCTTAGATTGACCCGAAGAGACTCAAGTAACCTCCACGAAAGATATCTATTACTCACCTCAGGCCACCCATAAAACCCCGTAAATCTCCATTCTTCCTCTCCTAAGCGCCCGACGATAACATCAATATGATGAATCGACATGGTGCGTAACATAACATCAATTTCTTTTCGCCACAGTGAGCAAGACCACCCGGCCCGACCCATAGAATCAGCCGTAGAAAGTCACCCAATCTACTCTTCACTCTACTAAACTCCACACTACTCAGCCTTGTCTCTGCAAGGAAAACAATAGTTGGGGCCTCTCTGGGGATCAAATCTCGGAGGCTAGTAAGCGTAGAGGGGTTGCCTAACCCTCTACGGTTATAACTCAAAAACATTCATTGGGCTTGGCCTCACGCCATCCAGAAATTTCAAGATCATCACAAAGTTTCTTCGATGCATTAAGCCCTTCATTCTCCGTACTCCCTTCTTCCCTAGCACATTTCCCAAACCCCCCTACAACAACCTCATCCATCTCGACACCCTCCATATAACTCCCCGATCTCTAGTCATCTTTCTCCACCTCCTACCCCCACCTTTGCTCCCAACCACTTTGCTCAGCCTCGGGATACATGACTCCAAACTCACCTCACCCGACTAAGTTACATTTTCTTGCTCCTTCGTCTCACGGACTCTCACCCCCCTGCCTCCTTTCTGCATCACCTTCAACATTATTTTCAGCTTCCACTTCCTGCTCTTTAGGAGCGCTAGTAGTGTGCACTAGCACTCCTTCATTCTTGTCGAGGTCACCAAAATTACTGTCCCCTAACCACACCTTCACCCCCTCCCCCCACAATTATTTCATTGCTAACAACCAGACCTGTTCAACAGGTCAGGTCATGTTGTATAAGGGTGGGGTCGGGTTGGGTCTGAAGTAATTGTTAACGGGTTGGATGGGCTAGACTGACCCGGTCCAACGCTGACCCTATTTTACAGTACATAAAAGAGTGAGCCGAATATGGCACATATCAACTAATCCCCTACACATCAACCAAAATTTTTAAACAAATTCTCCATCAAAACCCTAGAATTATATTCGAATCATACATAAAAAAAATAGAATCTACTTGCGGCACAAACTAGAAGCACAACACACATAGGAAGGCAAGGCTTCAATAACTCGTACCAACTCGAACCCACTGTGTCTGAAGCACAGTTTGCCAAGCGTATACTTTGACATGCCACAAAAAGGATAGCATCACACCAAAACATTAACAGACTCCTCCAAGATTGCAAGATCTCCTAGATTAAGCTCATCGCCTTCTCATTCCCCGCCCATGACCACAGAATGCACCTCCTCGTTCTCTACCTCCCATGGCACTTGCAGCAGCATCTCCTTGAGCACTCTCTGACTGCAGTAACGAAAAAAAAGAAACAAATTCACCAAATAGTATAACCTTTTTTGACCCGACCCGACCCGTTAATGCATTATTAGGGTCAGACCCTGTACGACCCGACCCTATTTTAATAAGGTCGGGTCATGACCATATATTCAAGGGCTTTTTTGGGGGACTCGACCCATTGAACAAGCCTACTAACAACTCCCTTCTCCCCCACGTACCTTCACGTTTTCTCCCTCCAAACCTACATCACAGTCACTAGAACCTCCAACCCCCGACGGTTTCGCCACGAAGAGCACTTTTCTACATGCTCGAACATCCTCAATTTCCTCCATGAATCTCTAAAAACCTTTTCGTGGAGTAGCTCGCAAGTGTTTGTGATAGGCTAAAGTCGTATCACCTAATCAAAAATAACCTAAGGTCCACTAACTAGTAGTCAGGGAAGTCAGGATCGAATCCACCGGGAGAAAGTTATACTTATTGTATCTGAATTCTAATATTATACTAACTAGATCAGATGAAAAGAGTTGTTTTACTGAACTAAGCAAATAACAGAATTAAATATGAAGGTATGAATCAATTAATAAAGAACTAGGACTATGGATCACTATGCATACAATTCGGGAAATCAGGGACGAATAACAACCACCTAATAAGTCAATTTATCTAGGGCACATGTAATTTCTCTCGAACATTACCTCCCTCAAAGATCACCTAGCCGCTCTCGCATGGTCAAGGATCACTCTGCCTAATGATTGAAAGCCTATACGAAATCTCTCCTCTCGAAGCAGATTCAATATTGCGATAATAGAAATACAAATCAGGCCTAATTCATAAATCTAGCATGAACGATTCAATCACAGGAAACAATTGAAATAAAAGGTAATTACACTAATCTATCAATTCTTCATTGCATACATAGGTCCCCACAATCCTAGAAATAAAACTACTCACTCATGCTTGCGAAAACAATAACAAAATCAATGTAAAAATTCATACTTTGAATCATTGCAAATAACTAAGAAATCAATCCAATCAATAATAGAGAAAGCAATCAATAATGGAGAAAGCAATGAAGAACATTACCAAATTAAAGAACTATATTGAACTTGCAAGTAATCCAAATGTTTGATCTTGAATCCAAAGTGAAAAGTAGTAGACTAGAATTCTTGAGAGAAAACTATGAAAATAAAGGCTAAAACCAAAAGATCCTTAATAATATTCTGATTTTGCTATTTATACTAAACCTAAAACAACTAGAAAAAGTCTTATAAAAATAGCCCGGAAATCATTAAATGCGCGTGTCGGGCCAATCGCCCGATTGGGCCAAGTATGCCCGATGAAATCGGGCTCAATAAGGCATCATCGCTCAAAAAAACAACCGCCCGATGTAATCGGGACGACACGCCCGATGCAATCGGGCGGCCCAGCACTTCTCAGCAGCGCGCACAGAACTGTGCTCAAACACGCCCGATGAAATCGGGCCGAACCGCCCGATCGGGCTTCGCAACGAACTAACGACAGGCGAAAGCGCGCCGTCGGGCCCGTAACTAAACTGATTGATGTCCTCGTGAGCGCCCGATCGGGCTAAGACGCCCGATGGAACCGGGCCAGGCTACTTTCCTTCATTCTTGGCTCCAAATGTCAAGTCTTCGATTCTTCCTTTGCTCAAGGGTCCCGGAAAGTGTCCTCGGGACCTTGAAACTCAGCATCAAACCTCTCCAATCCATTGTAGCAGTCAAATAATGGTAGAAACTAAGGAAATAATTCCCTAAAACCTGCAATTTGACACTAAAAACAGAAAACCACAACTAGATGGAGACAATTAGCACAAAATGGCTCATCAGAGCACCATTGACATCTTTTTTAGCTTATAAGTAGGGGGAAAAACTCTATATAAAATTATAACATCAGTTTGCCCCACCCCAAGGTTCTTTCTTGATCCTCAACATCATCATTACAATAATCCTTTTCACTGTGTCCAATCACTCCACACATAAAGCAGAAAAAAGGTAAGCGTTCGTAGGCAAAACAAACCTTGATTATTCTCACGTCTCTCCCCTTAATGTTCTGAAATCGACAAAGCGGTTTTGTAATGTCCATCATGATTCGAACCCTACGATAATTGTCCAACCTAACTCCATCATCCTCCACATCAATTACATAGCCAAGGTTCGAGGCAATAGCCTTAAATATTTGATTCGATCGACAGTTAAAGGGCAAATCTTTTATTTGAATCCTAAACGGTGAATAGTTTAGAGTTACCTCCAATGGTTGTTCATGTCCAGTTATCTCACTAAGCACCAATAGATTATTGTCGAAGGACCAAGGTCTGCCCTCCAGTACCTTTTCCTTGTCCTTCCAATGAAAGAACTGATTCGGGCCAATCATACGTATCACTAGTTTATTAGAAACCGCCAAAGATTGAGTCATATAATAGTTCTTTTGAATGCTTCGACATTGAAGTTGTATTCAGTCACTACTCGCCCGACTAACACCAACGAAACTTGTTCAGAGTTTTCTTCGCCACATAATTCATCCACGTTAACAACACCAAATTCTGCATCATTAATTTTGAGGCGCTGACATTGAGTAACCAAATCCCCCTCCATAATTGAAGAGAGAAGAACCCCTAGGGTTGAGCGCCGCCTATATTTCGAGGGAAAGCCATGCCCTATCTTTCGAGGGAACCTATATCTATGCTAAGCAAAAAGGATGAATCAATGTTTAAACAGAAAGAAATTTATTGTTTACATTGTAACACCATAACTTATGGTGTAACGAATGCTTCATATCATTTGAGTTTTGTTTTGAAGTTATTTTGTCATCTGTTTACATATCATTTCTGATCTGTTTCATGTCATTCCACTTTTGTTTGATGTCATTCATTTCATATCATTTCTTATTTATTTGATGTCGTTTCAGTTTTATTTAGGGTTAATTGGCTAGAACAGCACAACCTTTGGCTCAAGTGCAAGGAACAACACAACCTTAAACGGGTGCAAAGCGTAGCACCAACTTAAACACGTGGTGCAGAAAATAGCATAAATGGCACCGGAGCACGGAGATTCCACCGGAGCTAGGGAATCTCCATTATTTTAAGGGTTAATTGGCAAGGAACAGCACAACCTTTGGCTCAAGTACAAGAAACAGCACAACCCTTATTTTAATAAACACACCATTCCTTAACCTCCACCACACTAAATCTACCCTACACCACACTACATCACCAGTCACCACCACCCTCTTCCCTAGCCCACAACACTACAGCGCCACCACCGCCCTCAACACCATCATCTTCCTCCACCACACCAAACACCACCTCCACTCTAGCAACGTCATCCTCTGCCCCAAACACTGCAGCACCACCACACCAAACACCATATCCACCACAGCCTCGCATTACTCCCAGCCCACAGGAGCAGGCGCTCATTACTAATTCACCACAAAACAGAAGAGTTCCAGGAAGTTTGATTCACTTAGGAGCAGGAGCTCATCAAACCAACCCATTTACAAACAGCACGTGGAGTGGTCTTTGGTGAATCAACAGTGAATATTGAGCTAGGAGAAACTAAGATCAGCGGCATCAGCCTCCACAATTGTTACACGTCAATTATTGATGATGATAGAAGTAAATCCAGCGGCTTGATTTCGATATTGGCGCTGATGCAATTTGTTGATGATGTGAAGATGTGTGGTGCGTCGAACAGGGAAGAAAATCGCAAAATGAGGAAGTAGCACAGCAGCGAAGAAGAGTAAAGAGGAGATCAATTTTTTTTTGAGATTGAAGTTGGAAGTTGGCTAGAAACAACCTGACCTTTGGCTCGAGTGCAAAAGACATAACCTTAAACGGAGATTCCCTAGCTCGGTGGAATCTCCATGCTCCGGTGCCATTTATGCTATTTTCTGCACCACGTGTTTAAGTTGGTGCTACGCTTTGCACCCGTTTAAGGTTGTGTTGTTCCTTACACTTGAGCCAAAGGTTGTGCTGTTCTAGCCAATTAACCCTTTTATTTAAAGTCATTTTGTCATATGTGTCATATCATTTTTATCTGTTTCATATCAAAACTGTCTTGACACAATAAGTTTATAGTGTAACATGTTACATCCAAGACGCTGTCTTTACTTTGAGGGAAAGAAATTAAAATTCTATCATGAATACTTGTCTCTTATTTTTTTGTTATTTTGCTACTTTCTATATTTTGCATCGCGATTTCTGTGTTATTGGACGCTTAACACCAACAGGAGAATATGTTGATTGTTTAGATATGTATAGAGCCATTTTAGAAATTTCATAGATGAATGGGAGTATAGTATTAGAGTACTAACACTTCAAATATACATGGTCGGTTCCACCATGGTGGAAACGAAATTTCGGTTCAGTTCATGCTAAAAAAGTTCTTAAATTTTTATGTTTTTGAGATCAAAAAAGTAAAAAGAAAAATACATAATACGTATAAAAATACCGATGGTGTTTAGTAAAATATGGACAGTAAATAGCAATACCCATTTGAACTAATAAAACTCCGATCCACCACGTTATTATACCTTTGTCGGTTATGTTTCATAAGGAGAATTGTGGTATAAATTTACTTCTCAAAAGTACCATAACTTTACTGGACTATATAATTGGGCCAGTCCATCTGTCCATCACCCCTCTATGTTTCGCCAAAAATTAATTTGCAGTCCCACATCTCTGGATGATGCAAGTGCGTGGGAAAGGCAAGCCCATGTTCTTTGAGCAGCTAATTATTACTTTCTACTTCTACAATATTAATAAGCAATGACTCAGGCATATTCTCCCCAACTTATATCCAGTTCAGTTGCAATCAGTTCAGTTCCAATCAGTTCAGTTCCTAATTTACTATCATTAGTTATTATTAGTTATAATTTAATTTAGTTCAGTTTAGTTGTAATCAGTTCAGTTCAGTTGCAATCAGTTTAGTTCAATTGTTTTATGTCGAAGAGAACAGGCATCAATGAGTAATGACCGATTATAACCACACGTAAGTCGTAACTAGAGATGGCAATGGGTAGGGTATGGGTAGGGTAAGGCTAGACCCTTACCCATACCCTAATTTTTGGATATGGACCCATACCCTACCTGTACCCCATAGGGTAATTTTTTAGGACCCTTACCCGTACCCGTAGGGTCTGATAGGGTATGGGTAGGGTCTAGGGTCTAAAATGGGTCCAACACAAAAAAAAATCCACTTACATTTTCACGTGTATATAAAATCATACGTTAAGCACAATTTTATATATTAATTTTGCAATTAGCATACATAATATCACATATTCACATTCCATAGCAATACATAGTTTTTGCATATCCCAAAAGTCTCATACATCAGAATATAAATAAAGAGAGTGACACTGTGATAGTGATAGTGAGAGACTGAAAGTAGAGAAAGAGAGTAAGAGTAGAGCGAGAGAGAGACACTGTGATAGTGAGAGACTGAGAGAGTGAGAGTAGAGCGAAGGATGTGACGTGATTGCGATTTGCGGCTAGGGTTCCTGGGTGAGGGGGTTTTTAGTTTTACTGGGAATATATGTTTATATATATATATATATTTTTTAATTTAAAAAAAATAAAAATATATATTTTAATTGGTGCGGGTCCATGGGTAGGGTATGGGTAGGGTCTGGGTATTTGAGAAGTGGTACCTTACCCTACCCTTACTCGATATTACCAGGACTCATACCCTACCCTTACCCATAGGGTCCAAAAAATTAAGACCCATACCCTAATTTTAGGGTAGAGGTGCAGGGCGATGCAGGTAGGGTCCTGGACCCATTGTCATCCCTACAAGTCGTAACTCGTCCAACCGCACTGCCCACCTAGTCAGTCTCCCCATGTGAAGAAAAATCCCTCCTTCGTTAAGGAATTAAAATGGTTATTACTTTCTACTTTTACTGGTAGCTAAATTATTAAAGCTCCCCACTTCCACTAGTTTGTTTAGCCTCATTGATTGAATCATGAAAGCCTCACCATGGAACTGCCACACGTACAAAAAGCCTTGGATTTGGTTTACTATGCTTGTCCTTACCGATACCTTACTTCAAACACCAAATAATATTAGACAAGTTTTCTCTCAACATTGTCTTGTGGAGTTCAAAAGCTCTAGCGAAGCAACGTAGTTTACAGCTCGATTAGCATCTCTAATCATATATGCTAAACCGAAAAAGTTGAATTGAAGATACAATATTGTTTTCATAGGTGAAAATTAGATATCTATTATAATTTTATTAATATATCATATAAATCAAGATATGTTGGAGAATTAAACCCCAATTTCGTAATGTGATGCAGGAGCTTAGCTCCCTGCTATAATTTTTAGAATAGTTCAGATAGAATAAGAAGAAAGAAAATGATAGAGAGAGAGAAAGATTGCAGAATAGAAGAGAGAAATAAGAGAAGAAGTAGAATAGAAGAAGAGTAGGAAGTGTCTGATTTCATTGATACCTTCTTATTACAACCTCAGTTAGTATTTATAGACAACATACACAAAACAGACAATCCTTGAAACTAGGAAAGTAGTTACAACAGCTTAACAGAAATTGGTGCCAACTTAACTATTTTTGGTGCCAACTTAACTTATTTTTTAACACCCTAGCTTATTCAGCTATATTGACTCGTAACATACCCTTCCCCTTGAAAAAGACTTGACTCCAAGTCTACTATGACAGCATAGCATAGTTACACAACAAAGGTAGGGAACTGAGAAATGAAATCAGCAGCATTTTCCCAAGTAGCTTCATGAGAAGGGAAATCCTTCCAATGAACCAAATACTGTAATTGGTCTTATCCTTGAACATTCACAGTCCTCGATCCAAAGTAGCGGCGGGTAGAATAGGAGAGGTGGGATCCCCGGCCTTGCAACCAAGTAGGGATGTGAGAAGTTAAAGGAAGAGAACCCCGAAAGGTTTTTAAGCGTGAAACATGAAACACATTGTGAATCTTTGCGATCTTTGTAAGCGTAACTTGTAAGCCAACTTTCCTACTTGGAGCTATCACTTGAAATGGCCCATAATACTTAGGACTGAGCTTCTGGTTTGTCCTAGGCTTCACTGTAACCTGCCTATAAGGTTGTAATTTGAGCCAAACCCAATCTCCAACAGAAAAACTTCTCTCTAATCTATGTTTGTCAGCAAGATTCTTCATTCTACATTGAGCTCTTGCTAAGTGAAACTTGACCCTAGCAATCATGGCTTCTCTCCTGATCAAACTTCTATCTACCTCATTATTTGCAGAATCACCAGCTAAATAAGGTAGATGAGTAGGTGGGGCTTGATTATAAACAACTTCATATGGAGTGAGCTGTGTAGAAGTGTGGAAATGAGTGTTGTACCACCACTCAGCCACTGGTAACCACATACACCAATCCTTAGGTGTCTCACCACACATACATCTCAAGTATGTCTCAAAACACCTGTTAACCACCTCTGTTTGATCACCATCTGTCTCAGGATGATATGCAGAAGACAATAGGAACTCAGTACCATGAAGTGAAAATAATCTCTTTCAGAAATTGCTCAGGAATATAGAATCTCTATCACTGACAATTGATTTGGGCCAGCCATGCAGCTTAAATACATTGTCCAAGTATGATTGAGCTACTTGGATTGCTGTAAAAGGGTGGCTTAAAGCCATAAAATGGGCAGCCTTACTAAATCTATCCACAACTACAAATATTACCTCCTTGCCCATGGATTTAGGTAATCAAGTAATGAAGTCCATAGAGATGTCTATCCACACCTCCCCAGGCACAGGTAAAGGTTACAACAGCCCTGGTTTAGCTGCATTGTCATACTTTGCTGCTTGGCAAACCTTGCAATCCTTTACATACTTCTTAACACTCTGAGTCATGCCCTTCCAGTAGAAGATATTTTTAAGTTTTTTCAGAGTAGCTTCCCTACCTGAGTGACCACTCTCAGGGGATGAATGTTGCCAAAATAAAATTTTAGCTTTTAGAAAAGGATCAGGGCCTATAATGATCTTAGTTTCCTTCCTCAACAATCCATCTACCAATATATACCCTGGCACAGATTCTCCCAGCTGGAGTTTATGAACAATAGAACTCAAGAGAGGATCTTGTTGATAACTGGCTTGTATTAATGAACTCAAATCAGAAGAAATTAAAGAAATGGCCATACATAAGATTTCAGTACCTATTACTCTGGACAAAGCATCAGCAGCAAGGTTGTCTTTGCCACACTTGTATTGAATCTCATAACTGAACCCCATCAACTTGGATAGCCAGAATTGTTGAAAAGGGGTCGAAATCTTTTGCTGTAAGAGCCATCTTAAACTCTTTTGATCAGTTTTGATCACAAAATGATTTCCCATCAGGTACTGCTCCCATTTTTGTACTGAAAAAACTATGGCTAATAATTCTTTCTCATACACAGACAATGCTTGCCATCTAGGACCCAAGGTTCTGCTAATAAATGTTATAGGATGATCTGCTTGCATTAAGACAGCCCAATCCCATACTTTGAAGCATCTGTTTCAACTACAAAAGTCTTGTTGAAATCGGGAACAACCAATACAGGAGCTGTAGTTAAAGCCAACTTCAATTTATCCAAAGCCTGCTAAGCTACTTCACTCCACTGAAAAGCCCCCTTCTTAAGTAAATTTGTCAAAGGTTTGCTAAGGAGTGCAAAACCTTTCACAAACTTTCTATAGTACCCTGCCAGTCCTAGGAAGTTGCGTAATTCCTTGACATTACTAGGTGTAGGCCAACTGGAAATAGCTGCTATTTTCTGAGGATCTGTCTCCACTCCCTTGCTTGAAATGAAATGGCCTAAATATTCCACCCTGGCAGTTGCAAATGTACATTTACTAGCTTTAATGTACATTTGATGTTGCTCCATAAGCTGGAATACTTCACCTAAGTGTATCCAATGATCCTTCAATGTGCCACTATAAACTAAAATATCATCAAAGAACACAAGAACACTCTTTCTTAACAAAGGTTTAAAAACCGATTCATCCATCCTTGAAAGATCTTTGGAGCATTAGTCAAGCCAAATGGCATAACTAGAAATTCATAATGCCCAAGTATGTGTCTTAAAGGTCGTTTTAAAAACATCCTCTGAATGCATCCTTAATTGATGATATCCAGCCCTTAAATCCAACTTAGTAAACACCTTTGCTCCTGAAAGTTCATCAATAAGTTCATCCATGACTGGAATTGGGAACTTATTCTTTATAGTCCTTCTGTTTAGCTCTCTGTAGTCTATACATAAACGCCAAGTACCATCTTTTTTCCCTACAAGCACTACTGGAGATGCAAATGGGCTTGAACTATTCTGAATTATTCCCCTGTCCAGCATTTCTTGCACAAGTTACTCAATAACATCCCGTTGCTTCAAAGGGTATCTATATGGTCTAATGTTCACGGGGCCTTTTCCTTCCTCTAAAGGAACCATATGATCAAATACACCTCTACTAAGAGGTAGTTCTACGAGATCTTCAAATATCTTTGCATACTTCTGCTTCAAACACTCCAACTCAGGATAGTTCACCATCTGATCATGTGTCACCTTAACTGAACAGCAAGAAACCTCCAGCACTTGTAACAAACAAACCTGAGCAACAGTAGCAAACAACTTGCTAGCAGGTTCCCTCTCCACTATTTTTAACTTGCTTGGTGGAATACCCTGCAGCAGCAACGTCTCATTACCCATAACAAACTTCATCACCAGATTCTTAAAATCCCAACTAATAGGGCCTAAAGTGCTCGACCACCGAACTCCTAAAACCATATCACAACTCCCCAATGATATCAAAAGAGCATCGGTTGTGAAATTCTTCCCCAATAAACTCCTTGAAAGTCTTTACACATATATGTGCAGGCTATGTGATTTCCATCCGCCACAGCAACTGCTTGAGGGTCTATGGTACTCAAAGAACAGCCTAATTTCTTAGCTACACCAGAATCAAGAAAATTATGGGTACTTCCTGAATCAATGAGTATATGTAAAGGCTTCCCTTTCACTAAACCTTTGACCCTCATAGTGTGATAACTCTGATTACCAGACAAAGCACTTACTGAAATTTGGGGAGAAATTTCAGAAGTTGAAGTAATACTTATCTGATCCTCTTCATCACTGTCATTCTCACTCAACAATGGCCTATCTCCTTCTCCCAAAAATTCCACTGTAAACAACTGTGGTTCTTTAAATTGGCATTTATGACCCCTCTCATAGGCTTGATCACAGTAGTAACACAAGCCCTTAGCAATTTTCTCTGCCCTTACATCAGCAGGAATGTGTTTAAAAGGTCTAGACTGGTATTTGGTGAGTGTTTTATCTGTGGTTATAGGTGTAGGTAACAAGGGTGGCTTATTTGCATTTGGATTATAGGGTATAGATTGTAATGGTTTGGCTGAAGAAGGTTTAGTATATAATTTATGGGATGATAACATGTTAAATTGCTCCTCAGACAACCTTGCATGTTCAATTGCTTCAGAAATATTATTAGGTTTAAAGGCTCTAACAAATGGTTTGCTTGTTCCCTTCAATCCACCAACAAAACTCTCAAGCAAATAAGAATCAGGTAAGATATGCCCACTTTGCACCATAATAGCTTTCAGACCTTCAAATTCATCAATGTAATCTTCCAATGACCCTGATTGTTGTAGTTTATTAAATTGCTCTACAACATTCAAACTTCTACTATCTTTAAATCTTGCTACAAGATCAATTATAAAATCATCCCAATCTACAGTTCTCCTTACTGACAGATAACTTGTGACCCAACTTTCAGCTCTATCTATCATGTAAAGTGAAGCAAGATTAACCTTCTGCTCATCAGGAATTCTACATAATGCAAAGTATCTACAGCATTTTTTAATCCAATTCCTTGTATTTGACCCATTAAATTTAGGAAACTCAAGCTTTGGATTCATACCTTGAGTTCTCAGATTATTATTGACAAAAGTTCTTGGGCTCGCATCTGAAGAACTTGTTTCCTTCATTTCCCTGACCATCTGAACCAAATCTTGCATAGTTTTAGCTTGTTCTTCCAATTTCCTTTCCAAGCTCTTAGCATGCTCCTCCATAATTTGAGCTTGATTCCTTCTTGTTGCAGGCATATGCAACTTAATTTTCCTCAAAGAATCACACAAATCTCTTGAGTCAGGCTTTTCTACAAACACCTTCAATGCAGTAAGTCCTACTGACTTTTAACAGCTTACTTTTCACTGTTTAATGGCAGAAGAATAGTAGAGGAATACGAGCTCGATACCCGCGATGCAGGAGCTTAGCTCCCTGCTATGATTTTTAGAATAGTTCAGATAGAATAAGAAGAAAGAAAAGGATAGAGAGAGAGAAAGATTGCAGAATAGAAGAGAGAAAGAAGAGAAGAAGTAGAATAGAAGAAGAGTAAGAAGTGTCTGATTTCATTGATACCTTCTTATTACAACCTCAGTTAGTATTTATAGACAACATACACAAAACAGACAATCCTTGAAACTAGGAAAGTAGTTACAACAGCTTAACAGAAATTGGTGCCAACTTAACTATTTTTGGTGCCAACTTAACTATTTTTTGAACACCCTAGCTTATTCAGCTATATTGACCCGTAACATAGTGTACTCAAAGTAGGTAATCAAAATTTTAATCTAAACTGAAATTAATCCATTTAGAATTGACTTGACCTAAAACAATTGTGATAAAAAATAATTGTCTATCTTATGATACATGAATTGGATACACACTCGAATTTGACTCGACCATATACATAATTAGATTAATGATTATCCATTTGAAGATGAGCAGATTAATAATGGCAATATAAACTTATATTAACTTTGTTTGCTGAAAATATATAAAGTAGTTATTATTAGTCGAAGTACAGTATATCTGTATCTTGATTTAAATCAGATTTTGTTATGTTTTTCATTCAACAAATAATAGATTTGTCCTTTTCTTGTGGTTTATGTAGTCATATAGAACAAGAATTCCACAATAAACCTGATCAACATTTATGAAGAGTATATGATTTTCGTCATACTAATGCTAATCTATCTAATGAATGGAGTTTTCTCTCAAGTTTTAAGTCTTAGCTCGAAGACTAAAGACTTTGGACTTCACTTCACCAAGAAGTAAAACTTTTCGTCTGTCTGGTATGCGTAGAAGTTAGAATTATAAGGAAATTACAAAGTTAGCCACTAATTTTATTCCCATGGACCATCAATCCTCTCGTTGGAAAGATATGCATGGCATCTCTACTAGTCCATTAGGCAGGAGAGAGATATTCATCTGAAAACATACAAAAGTTTTAAAAGCAAACAAAAATCATATCACCATTACCAATCTCTTGTGGCATATAATACCTATATACTCCCTCCGTTTTCTTTTGTTGTTCCTATTTGGAATCGGGGAGGAAACCAATGCAACTAAAAAAAGGGCAATATTCCACTATTTTAAATAAAATAAAATTAACTAAAAACAAAGATTCTAGCCCTCTGAGTTAACCAATGATATAAAAAGTTTGAGGGGTAAAAGAGTAAAGTAACTACAAACTAGTGTGAACACATTTATTGCTCTTTGAGTTACTCTATGTTAGACAACCAATTAGACAAAGGTTTGAGGGATAAAAAGGTAAATAATGACTATTCAATAGTGTGAACACATTTATTGCAACTCAAAACTAATGAAAAATTTAATTCATAAATTATACTATATATGGAAAGATTCAAAATGGGAACAACATATTGAAATTTCCCAATAAAAAATACAGGAACAACAAAAGAAAACGGATGGAGTAACATGTACTCAAGTATATAATAGACATGCATATTTTTCACCTATGAAACACATAGAGGAAAGCTCCGGGATTATTAAAGGTTTTCCCATTTTTGAAACATTTTGGTTCTTAAAACTCCAACCACGCACTATAGTTTTAATGAAGTTTGAAAGGCTTGAATTTCAGATTTTCCTAGCTTTTAAAATGCTTTGATTTTCGAAATTCTAAATATTTTCATAGTACATAGCTTTCCATGTTAGCAATCCTCCTCCTGTCATTTTTTTACTTGCTATATTTTACATAAATGAATGTCATTTTTTACTTGCTAATTTTTTTTTATTTGTAAGCAAGATCTACTGAAAAGTATCAATTTGCTCTTTTTTTGTCATCTTCCTACTATAACTCTTAAATACTTCATCCGTTTCTCAATAAGTGTATTATAGAGAAAGTGTGGAAATACTAAGGAATGTAGGAGAGAAAGGTCGGACCACAATAAAGTAGGGTAATATAAGTGGTGAAACAAAAAATTTGTAGTCTCCTCTTACTTTGTGGTGGCATATTTGTAATAATATTAAACTTTTTTATCATTTTAAGCTTGGTTGCACTTATTGTAACTATTCCAAATAAGGAAAGTGATGTACATTGAGAAACAAAGGTAGTATCAGTTATTTTCACAACTTTGTGGTCCCCACTACATCTTTTGTCCTCTACTAAAATACTTATGCCTATAACAATGTAGCAAGTAATGAAAGATGGAAGGAGTATGATACTTGCTATGGTTGAACATGCCAATTAGTACACAGGTACGTCAATATGCACCCGATAAACCACAGTAGTATTGAATGAATCTCTACCTAATTGAGTTACTAGTTTTTTATGTTAATGTTTCTAATAAACTTCAGTCTCTCTCTAATGGAGAGTTTTTCTACCCATTTATTGGGTTATATCTACCCATATATTGGGTTTTATCTCTCTCCATGTGAGAGTTTGGAGACTTTGTTTTTGGGTTTTTATGTAATTCAAGAGGTTGATTTGTTGATTGAAATTTGTGCGGGGTTGCAACAGATGTCAGTACTTCGTTTACAATCACTTGAATTGAATCCAGTTCTACTTCAAAACTACAAAAGATCGATAGGCACTTTGAAGGCGCCGCATCGACCAACGATGTGAAAGACAAGGGTTTTCGAAGTGTTAGATCTACTCAACGATCGTGGTTTTGTCGTATTAGAATTGAATTTATTTCACTTTGATATGTATTTGTTTAGTTTTGGGCCATTGTAGATGTCATATGACTTTGAATCAATGAATTAATTTTTAATTTCAAAAAAAAAAAAAAAAAAAAAAAGGTTGCTCAGGAGTTTTTGTTATTTTACAGATCTCAGTAGATTCTCTCAAGTATAGACACTCCCATTAAATGAAGAGCTTTAAACAGTAACAATATCACCAAGGATTCCCTTTTTCTTTAACCTTTCCACTATTAGCTTCAATAAAGTCAATTTTGTTTCACATGTAATCTCTTTTCTCCCAGGCGATTAATCATGAAAAGTGACTAATTTGTTCCAAAAGAAGAAAAAAGATTGACAAGTGCAATTAACTGTGTCGGTTACGAAAAGCACAAAAAAAGAAGCGAAAAAACTTTCTGAAATTCCAACATTTCATTCCACGTGTCCAGATCTTACCTAGACTATCACTATCGACTATCGAGTAACGAGTACAGTAGTACTGCTATCACTCCTTTATGTTAATCGGACTCTAGTATCCGACTATTCGTGTTAGACACAGCTACATGTTCAAATTCGTATTACATGTTCATAACTTCAAATGTCCATGGTGTATTTTGTTTAAAGTTTTTCATATAGTTTCAAGATATCTACTATATTCATGTCAAAGTGTCGAGAATCCGATACCAATATCTAAGGGGGCGTTTGGTTCATATTATTTTGGTATGAGGTATGGGTTTAGAATGAGCAAAACCCATACCTAGTGTTTGTTTACAAAATTAATAGATTTAAAACCAATACCTCAAACCCATAAGGTATGGGGTTTAGAACCAAGGGGAGGTGGGTATGGCCATACCAATACCTCAGTTTATCAAATAGAAGAAAATATTTCATTCCCAAATAAAACCAAACACATGGTATTAGGTATCAAGTTCCAAACCTATACCACCTTAATTTCATTCCTGATTCCAAACTCATACCATTTTATGAACCAAACGCCCCCTAAATTCTAACCGTAAACCCTACGAAGAGTTTGAGAAACATAGTTATAAATTTGGTGGGACCCATCTTCCTCTATTAATGCAGTCTCGGTCGTTCCCTAATTTACTACTACACTCCTTTTAAGACGTAAACCCATTCTTTTCATGCTTACATTACCAATTTACCATATCATATCTCAGTATCTCACTTCAATCCCTCCCATAATTCTCTCTCCTCCTCAGGAAGAAACATGGTACCCCAAGAAACCCATCCCTATGAAACTCCACAGAAGTCAAAACTCTCCAATTTCCGCCCAAAAACGACGTCGCTTTCCTCCGACGTCGTCATGTTCTTGGGTGGTGCATTAGTTGCTTTCCTTCTCGTTTGGTCTCTCTGGTGCTTCACAACCCCTCCTTCCTCTTCCTCCACTTTCTCCCCTCCTTTAAATTCTCAAGCCCGAACCCAACCCGACCCGACCACATTCTACGACGACCCGGAAATGGGGTTCACTCTAGAAAGCCCAATCCAAAATTGGGACGAGAAGCGCAGGCAGTGGATGGGCCGGAATCCAGCATTTTCCGGGCCGGACAAGGTTGTGATGGTGACCGGGTCTCAACCCGGTCTGTGCAAGAACCCGATGGGGGACCACTTCTTGCTGCGGTTCTTTAAGAATAAAGTGGACTACTGTCGGATTCACGGCTACGATATCTTCTACAACAACGTGTTGTTGGATCCTAGGATGTTTTCTTTTTGGGCCAAATACCCGGTTGTTAAATCCGCCATGATAGCCCACCCGGAAGCCGAGTGGATTTGGTGGGTTGACTCGGACGCGGCCATTACTGACATGGACTTCACCCTCCCACTTGAAAAATACAAAGCCCATAACTTGATCATCCATGGTTGGGCCGACTTGGTGTTTAAGAAGAAGAGTTGGACTGGGCTCAATGCTGGAGTTTTTCTGCTCAGAAACTGTCAGTGGTCCATGGACTTGTTAGACAAGTGGGCTCAATTCGGCCCAATTAGCCCAGACTACGACAAATGGGGGGATATTCTCAAGTCAGTTTTTACTGACAAATTATACCCAGAATCAGACGATCAAACTGGGATAGCGTATTTGATGGTAAAAGAAGGAGAAAATTGGAAAGACAAGATATATTTAGAAAAAGATTATTATTTTGAAGGGTATTGGGTGGAAATAGTGGGAAATTATGAAAATGTAACGGCGCATTATAGCAAGATAGAGAGGAAGGAGCGCAGTTTAAGGAGGAGACATGCGGAGAAGGCAGGGGAAGAGTATCGTGCGCAGTGGGAGTATAATTTGGAGAGAGAAAATGAAAAGTTAATGAAGAGACCATTTATAACACATTTTACTGGGTGTGAACCATGCAGTGGGAAACACAATGAGATGTATGATTTGGAGTCTTGTTTGAAAGGGATGAATAAAGCCTTGAATTTTGCTGATAATCAGGTGCTCAGAAATTTTGGGTATTTTCGTCCAAATTTAAACAATTCTTCCTGGGTTCAGCCCCTTCCATCTTGATTCCTAGGTACATTAATATTATGCTTTATATATGAGTTTTCCTTGCATATAGAAGTAATCTTTGCAATTTTGCATATAGTAGTATATACTATATAGTTTTAGACTTTTAGTCGAGGTTGTGAGATTTTAGAGGAAATGCCTATTTTATGATCGATATCAATATTTTTATGTTTATGTTCGTATACTATTGGTTATGTTATACTATCCAACAACGAACATCGGATGTTAAGTCATAAATGTTAATATAATTTATAAGGCGATGATATATAAAATAAAATATAGTTGTAGTAAACTAAGAGGAGGTGTTAGCTAAAGAAAACCCATCATATGATTGCACAAATTTAAACTCTACTAAATTTGGGGTTTGTTATCGGAATCTTGAGCTAGCAATCATGTTAGTAGTGTCATTTAATTGGATGTTAGCCTACTTAGCTTGTAGAATTGAAGTAGCATATGTTACTAATAATAAATGGTTTCGTATATGCTTTTGTGATGCATCATATAAGAGACAAGCTATATAATGTGAATTGTTTATTTGACCTCGTATAATTAGGGCTGTTCAGAGTGCGGTCTGGACCGCACCAAACCGCAACCCAAACCGTTTTTTCGCGGTTTGGGTTGGTTTGCGGTTTCAAAATTGCGGTTTGGGTTATGAATTCAAGCAAACCGCGGTTTGCGGTTTGGGTTGGGTTTTAGTTTTTGTAAACCAAACCGCACCGCAAACCGCAATTTTATATGATTTTTAAAAAAAATATATTTTTATCTAATTTGATTTTTTAAAAATACACTTGACAAGGTGGCATACAAGTATACAACTGAAAAAAGAAGTTTGAGGTAAAGAACTTGGACAATTTTGATAAATTATTATTTATGTTTAATTATGAAGTCAACTTTATATTTATTTGGACTCTTTATATTAATTAAAAAAAAAAATTTTACTCTTAAATTAAAAAATTAATATCGCGGAGGAAAAAATGGTTAAACCGCAAACCAAACCGCACCAAACCGTTTTGCGCGGTTTGGTTTGGGTTGGTTTGGGCAAAAGTGCGGTGCGGTTTGGGTTGGGAAAATATCAAACCGTATATTTGCGGTTTGGGTTGGGTTACATCCCAAACCGCACCAACCCAAACCGCGAACACCTCTACGTATAATTGAGAAAAATTCTTATGTGCAAGGAAAAAACTATACTAATAGTTTTGAATTTAATTTAGTTTTAAGTTCCAATAGATAATTTACTAGTCCAACATGAAGCTTTTTGTGGTAGTGGAAGCAGTGAAGAACATTCCTTGCGTAATTAAATAAGCTTTTTGTGGTAGGTATTACATTATGTGTCGTATTTCTTTGTGTTAATCTTCATTATAGTTAAATAAGTTAATGCTTTACGTGTGAAAAGTAGTGTCAAATATGCGTAATTAAAGGATAATGCACAACTTTATTCCCAGACAAATGTACATAATGAGGGATCTTTTACAGTATAAAGTTGTTGTGGCCCAACTGACTCATCATTTGATGAATTTTTTATTGTCATTGAGATCATTATTGATGCTAATTGAACTATGGAGAACTTCATTAATAATCCTGCTGTTATGAAAATTAATCATTTTCAGTTTGATGATCCATCACTGTGGAGTGTGGACTGTGGACTGTGCACTATAAAGGCCCAAATAACCTGGTATTTTGATGGTTGGCCCAAGTTGTATGAATAGAAGAGCTATTTGGGGATTAATGCTAGTGTCTTCTTGGACCTGTTGGATTGGTAGCCGGCGGTGGCAACGGAGCCCAACTATAGGAAATGGGTCCATAAACTGGCAGTTCCCTTGATTTGATGATCAATAGGATTTATCTGATCTTCTCTTATACAGCAAATGAGTGTTCACTGCTGTTTTGGAGAATGGTTCACTGTAACATGAAACTGCAATGTCTTTTTGACCCTAAAATTACTTGACAAAGTAATCTCTATGAAAAGGGCAAGCTTGACTTTTCAGTTTCCAAGTTAGGTTCATGCCTCAGCTATTTCTCCGGCGAACCGTTCTCCAAATAGTCGGACTCATTACCTGTTATGAATGTATGTCATGTTCATGTAGTTTCAGTTAGCAGGGTTAGTGTGCGTCTTATGAAAGATACAGAGGCGATCAAGATACACTGATATTTTCACTATCTCTAGAAAGGAACTAGCCTTCCTCCAACGGAACTAAAAAACTCTCCCTATGCTTTTTTATATGCATAATTACTAGTTGAATGGCTGCCTTTCAGATGTTCCAATTATAGTCCTTTGCCATGCTTAATTTCTGATATATTGCATTTGCACAATTATGACTTAATGGCTCGGCACCATCAACTTAAACGCTCCTCTTGAACTCCTTGATGCAGTATAACTTCAGGCACACCTCATCCTGTCGTCCAGACGTCAAATTCTCAAGCTTCTTTGCAGTGGGCTGTTCCTGTGATTCATTTCGATGGTGGGTGCTGTATTTCGTGTTCTCTCTACTTCTGCCCATTTTTCCTTCAGGGGCAGAAGCAGAAGCAGAGGCTGTGTTTCTATTTCTCCTCTAGCACTATATAGAGTTTAGCACTGTATGAGGTGTTACTAATATACGTATATGAATTCCCATCTTATTTGGGTGCACATAATAACTAAATACATATTAAGAGCATATAATTGCTTGGTCCCTGTGTCGAGCAAATAAAGGTAAAAGGTTTAATGTCACCTAGGGTGCTAAGTTGAACTCTAACATGTCTACTTGCTAAGAACTCAGAATTTGACTCGGTAGAAAGGACGACTCAACTTGTTTTCGAGTCTAATTGAGCACAACCTAACTCACAATGGATTCGCTTGATTTACACCCCTCCACGACTATGCAAAAATGAATATTGGCGGCCCATTTCTCGTACCTTGTTTAAGTGGCTCAAGTTTTATTATATTGCTTCATTACAGAGTTCCTGAGAGGGAATTGGGGAATTCACTATTCTTGCTGGGAGAACAAGATTAAACCCTGATGAATAGCCTGAAGCTAGTGAAGTTCTGGGTTCAAGCCTCATTAAGTGCTCGATTTACGTCTCACAATCAGCGGAATCCCATTTTTCCAAGTTATAATTACCGGAGTCTTAATTTAGAAGTGTTCAGAAAACATGACTATATTTGGCTTTAACAATTTGAAGATACTATAATCAAATTTAGGTCCATTGAACATTAATCTAACAAAGGCCCTTCATTAATCATTCAGAGTCTACCTCTGCCTGCAGCAACACTAGATGATTACATAATTCAGTGAAGATCATAACATAATTCAGAATGAACCAGAAGGGTGATTGATCTACATCAAACTTTCATTTCAATTGTAAAGTTTAAAACATAATATTATCAAGAGATCATCTCAGTGTTTTGGTCTTCATGCATCTCTCCTCCCGGGACCTCATTGAACATATATTGGTTCTGATACTCCATCAAATACTGTGTCGACCTCTTTACATCCAGAAACAACTGATAGACTCTGCTTACATCCTCCATCTCAACACACTTCCCCTTGCGTTTTAGACATGCCAAAGCAGAGGAGTTTATCAAGTTAATGGAATACCTTAGTGATGTTTCAACTGCAATCTTTGTCAACAGAACTCTCGCCTCTTCAGACATTTCTACATCCTCTTCTTGGCATCTGATGTCCAAGATCTTGCGAATCTCCTCTTCCGAGTAGGGTTGCGTGGAGATGATGAGCAGTCGATCAAGCAAATCAATTGGGATGCCATGTGGAGATTTGTAATTGGTTCCTCTGATCCTTGTATGCCCTCTGTTAGTTGCAACTACTAATATTGGTGCCATCTCGTTCTCCAAGGCACGATTTAAGAAAGAAAAACACTCGACGTCCAACATGTGCACCTCATCAATGAACAGGACCCCTGGGACAATCTCGGCCTTCCCTTCCTCCCTCCACTCGGCTACTTTCGTGTCAATTTGTTCCCTCACTTCAGCACGTATTTCACCAGTATCGCCAGTGAAGAGTGCTAGGAATCCCTGTGTTCTGACCAACACATATACAGTGATATGAGGGGACAATTGCTTGCTGCTATATAAGTCTAGATACTTTCAGAATAAGGTTACCATATATATTGAGGAATACTTACCAAGTTTCTATTTATTAGGGGATAAAATAGTAATATCTCTTTGGAAAATTATCAGGTGCTTACACTATCAACAAAGGCTCTATTTTAACCCTACAACGTATTATATTCTATCAAAACGTCCATCTTTCATAGCGGAACTTTGTAAGATCGACTCAAACAATGAGTTTTAGAGCCGCGTGTACTTATATGAATTTGAGAACGGTGTCATGGTTACAATGAAAATTCAACCAAGGTTTTAGACAGACAAACTCGAAAATGTATATCAGTGCCACGTGTACTGATTTGTAAATTAAGAGCTATGCCATGGTATAAACAAATTTAACAATGATGATAGCAAACTAGATGGCCTGATATACTAGCATAAACGGCAGGATACGAGCTACGAAGCAGAACTGGTTAAATACGAATAAGACTAAACTCATTAAGGCTCCGTTTGGTAGGGCGTAAAACATTTTCCTGAAAAACTGTTTTCCTCAATTTTCAATTTTACATTGTTTGGTTTGCAAAGGATTGTAAAACCATTTTCCCTTGGAGTAAAATTGCTCTCTCAATGATGGAAAACCATTTTCCCTTCAAAATGAAGGGAAATATGTTTTCCTTCTCTCTCTTGTACACTCCTCTGACTATCTCCTTACTTTCCCTTTCATTTACCTCTCATTTCATCATTTTTCTTACATGGAATCAAACAACGGAAAACTAATTTTGTAATTGTGTTTTCCATTGTAAATTGTTTTCCATGAAAATCATTTTACACTGAAAATGTTCTACGACCAACCAAACGGAGCCTAAGTTAAAATGGAATTCCCACATATAAAGATTTGAGATCATGTATGTAAATGTAGAATTTACTGGCCATAGCAGAGTACCACCTAAAGAGACTTTAAGGAGTTAATTCAGCAGAAAAAGAATGTATGACAACGGTGACATGTGATAGAACTTGATCACCAAAAGAAAATTAGAAAAACGAGGACATGATTTCAGACTTTTAGTGATGAGTTGATGACCAACTCGGCCATGCCATAGACACTGCAGCAGGGCCCAGGGAAGCATGAGCTATTGAGTATTGACAGATGAGCTCATAGGTATCTAGACTAAGCAAACTACTTAAAGTCCAAACAAAAGCTTGGGGAGAATAACACTATATGATACAGCATACATACAGTTTTTTGCTATATTAAGCAATGAAAAGGTGACCTCTAAATCACTTCCCACCCACTCTCCCACCCACCCACAAGACAAAAATAATAATTATATATAGAAAAAAAGGGGCAGACGTAGGCAGAAAATGAGCCTCATAATAGCATACACATTAATATAAAATGGTTATATATTGAGATATTTTGAAAGTGCACTGCCTGCCAGACCTAACAATCCAATAATAGATTGAGAAGAGAGCCATTCTCAAACTATGAAGAAAAGCATTTATCAGTTAATTGATTGCCGACTTCATGTCATTCCTAATGCTTTAATAAATATATGTTCCTGGGAAAAAGGCACGGAAATTGAAACTTGCTGGTTACTAATTTAGATATTTGCAAGTGTCAAACCTAACAATCCAGATAATACAAAAAGATAAGAGACATTCTAGACCTAATAAGAAAGCACTTATAGTTAATTGATTGCTTAGCTCATATCATCTCCAATTGTTTTATGTTACCTAGAGAAAAGTATGGGAATTAAAATATGTTGGTTACGTATTCACAGGTTCAGAAGTGCAGGACCTAACAATTCCTAATAAGGAGAAAATGCCTTTCCTGTAAAGAAAATCACTAAAAAGCTAATTGAGTGCTGACTTCATATCAACCCTAGTGGTTTATCGACTTTATGTTGCCTGACATGGCAATTATAAGATGTTGATTACGTATTCGGATGTTCAGAAGTGCCAGACCTAACAATCCAAAGAGTAACAGGGAGGATGTGCTATGTTGGACCTATAAAGAAAATCACTTATAAGTTCATGAATGCTTACTTCATAGAACCCTAGTAGTTTTATTTACTTCGGATCAGAAAGTACCAGGCCAAACAATCTATATAATAGGGGTGGGGGGAGGGTTCATTTCAGAACCTAAAAAGCAAAGCACTCGTCAGTTTAAACTTCAAACTGATTACTTTCTTCACCATACAATTGGCACACCTAAAACTATACTTGAATGTATGCTCTATTGCTCTCTCTCCAAAATGTATAAGATACATACTAGTAGAACTCAATGAAATCTGAGAAAGTAAGGTGACAAGCAAATCATTGGCATGGTGTGTACAGGCATGAAAGAATCAAGAAATTGATAAAATTCTCATAAAATGTGCAAGTCAATAATTTGGACTCCTGATACTAATTGCTTCCCTATAATTGTGCTCAAATTCAGCTCCCATTTGAAATCCAGATAGCAAATCGAATAAATTATATCACAAACATCAGCAAAGATAATTAATCATGAAACATAAATCTTATATTCCCCTCCTAACCAAGCCAAGCCAAAACAATTCTTGGTGCCCTGAACCAACAATTCTTGAAACCTAACCAAGCCAAAACTTAAAGTGAGGCTCCGTTTGGTTGGACATAAAAAAAATCAGTGGAAAATGTCTTTCCTTGAAAAACCATTTTCCAAGAAAAAACACAATTTTAGCTTATTTTTCCTTTGTTTACTTTTTTGCATAAAAAGGTAGAGAGAAAAGGAAGAATGTAAATAAATGGAGAAGGATGGACAGGACTCGGAGGACGGTGAATAAAAACGAGGAATAAGTGGTTCCATTTCCGTCCCTTTGACAATAGAAGTGTTTTCCACCATTTGGAAAATTGTTTCCCACCCTTTATAAATCAAACACTTGGAAAAGGAAAAACCACTAGGAAAATGTTTTGCGCCCAATTGAACACTCTCTAAGTGTCTTACGAAGCAGTTTAATCGAGAAATTAGAAACCAAAGATAATTCCCGAATATAGGGAGATAAACACAAACTCCGCTTCCTCTGCAAATGCTACCACACAGTCATTCTGTGAAAAGTTTGGGATAACACAAGGATCACTCCCTACAAGTCAGCAACATCTCATCCCCCAATTCCTACTTCTCCATCCTTTCATCTTTTGACATAGGCCATTTTCCTAACATCAAATCCTCAGTACATATAGAACACACAATAAAAACAACTAAAACCAGCAATCTACACTAAAAAGAACCACATACTTCTATTTAAGCTTAAAATTGACATAAAAACATCTAGCAAGATAAATATGACATAAGAGCTTAACAGAAATACAATGCTTAACCAAATAAAAAGAGTGTACCTGCTATTAATAACATCAATTTCATGAAGAGTAACACAATGCACAACCTCCTTCCTCTTTTGCAACTCCCCATCAGGACATTGCACAAACTTAGTATGAGGTCCCATAGCATCGTAATCCCTGGACCTCGAAAACGATCTCCCGAGCTTAGTAATCTTGCCAGAAGCCTTATCAATAGCAATAACATCCCCACTCTGCACCTTCTCTTTACTAAGAGACTCAATCATCTTAGTCCCCAAATCATAAACAGTCTCCATATCAGTCGTCTTCAGTGTCAATTTACCCGTCTTCGATGCCGCCCCAGCAACAGCGGGGCGATCAACTTGGACCTCCACAACCTCTCCCTCAATCACCTCCGCCTCCTCCTTTATTCTAACCCCAATTGCACGCCGAAACGCCTGCATTAGGGCTTCCGTTTTTGACATCTCAAGGGAGAAGATTTCAGACCCGGATAGCATCGCGAACGGGGTTTCGTGGCCCAATGATTTCGCCAGCCCCATTGCAATTGCTGTTTTTCCGGTGCCGGGTTGGCCCGCGATCAGGACTCCACGGCCCGCGATTTTGCCGTCTTTGATCATGTGGAGGATTATGCCGGCGGCTTTACGGGCCGGGAGTTGGCCCACTAGACCTTCAGAGACTAAACGGGGTTCTAAGGAGGAGTCCAGGCCCAAGCCTCGGATGTGGGAGTGGGCTCCGATTCGTTCTATTCGGGTTAGGTCTTTGCTTTCTGAGAGTTTTAGCTCCGCCATTGTTAGGGTTTTTGCGGCTTGCAGAGTGAGAGGGTTTTAGGGGTTTAGGGAAATGGGAGGGAAGACTGAAGAATGAAGAGGAGGGTTTCACTTTCTGAAAATATGAGCATACACCTTCGAAGACAAGAAACTTTTCACAAAGAGTCAAAGACCTTGTTTTCGAAAGGAAATTTAGGGCTTTTTAACCACTAGGAAAACCCTATATTATCAGAAAACAAAGTTTAAAGAGAAATTTCTCCAAAAATAGCATTTCTTTCTCAAATTGAAGTGTTTTTTTTGTAAGAAAAAGGTACCTTGAAAATTGAAATACACTAAATATTAACAGCCTGTTTGGTTCACTTTTGTAGAAAAAAAAAAAAAAAGAAGAGAAACGGAAAAAATCTTAGGGTTAGTTCGGTATTGTTTTTTGTTTTTGGTTTTTTAATTTTAAAGTTCATATGATATATGTCGTATAATAAATAAAAAATTAGTCAAATTTATTGGGAGCATATGATTTTGAAAATGGAAAAAGATAACGAACGGGCCCTTAACTTCTCAGGTTTGGTTTAAATTTTTTTTTCCTCCCAAACTCCCCCTCCCTTATTGGGAGTAAAGGAAAGTGAAATTTTATTAAAGAGTCTAGCCTTCTATTTCCTTTTACTTTTAATTTTTTTTTTTTGAACCAAACATTGGAAACTAACAAATATCCTTGCACATCCTTTCTTTACTTCCAAACTATTTCTACTAAACAAGTTGTAACTTGACTTCTAAATTCAATATATCAAAATTTGTGTGGCTATATGATACTCCCTCTGTTTTTCTTTATCATTCTCACTTTCCCGTGCGCGTCCCGTCGCACATCTTTGAATTTAAATATCTTTCATTATATATTAGTAAAAATTATAATGATTGAATATTAATAATGTACTAATTGAGACGAATCAAACAAGACCCCATATGACTATATTTTATCTTATAAATTGAAAAAAATTGAGAAGATTATCTCTAAGTATGAATAGTGTCAAGATTCCAAGTGAGAAAGATAAAAAAAACAGAGGGAGTATCCTCCAATATAATATCCTCCAATCAACAAAGACTTTGAAAAGGACATTTGAGAATTTGTTGTATTTATTGTGTTCAATGCATAGATAAAGTGAATGACTCAACTAGATTTAATCTTTGGCATATTCCCCGATTCAATTCAAGGGAACTCATGCTTCTTAGACGGAGTAATTAGAATTTAAAAGATACTAACATTTCTTACAATATGATGGAGTTTATCCTACCTAATAAATCTTGGAATGTCCCAAAACTCCAACAAATCCTCCTTCTCACTTAATCTCATAGATAAGAGGGATTTCATTGCCTAAATTAGATCTAACAGACACACCGGTATGGAGGCTGATCCAAATAGGAACTTCACAGTTAAAATGGTAACTTGGCTAGCCCACAACCTAGAGCCGGTTGAAGATAAATGGTCATACCATTGGATTCGGGCTCATCCCCCCAACCTAAAGTTTTCCTAGGTGAATCTGTCATAATAGTCTAGGAGTTCTTGACATTCGCCATAAAAGGAAAAGCATCCCCTTCAATACTTGATGCGGACTATGTAATTAACAAGAAGAAAGAATAAATCATTTATTTTGCCAATGCATCAACTCAAGGAAACTTTAAGACCTCCCCGAAGTTATAGCTTGTTACAATTTATACCTTGCCAAATTCTCTCTTATCTAGTTGACAACCAATCAAGGCAAAAAAGAAATTAATCACTAAATTCATCATCTTTTTTATTTAGAGCCTCTGCAAAGAGCGTAATGATGCGATTTTTAACAATGAAGAACTAAAATAAACATCCACATAATCTTCCATAAAGCCCAATTTTTTCATATAGAATGCCACCTAAGATTATCAATCGACCACTGCCACTTGACACGTTCACTTTACTCTCATATTACCTATCAACCACTCACTCCTGACTCAAACCAATCTATTTTGGTAGCTTGGATAACCCCTTCCCATATCATTTTTTAAACTCAATTCCGACTGTTCGAATATCTCCTCCCCTACCGCAGCTGGCATTATCATCCGTTATCATCATGGAAGATCCTTAAAGCATTACAAGCTAGGCAAAACCTAAGCCTAGATAGCAGAAGCCATCGCACTATAACATCACATTCTACATGCTATATAGGAGGGGATACAAAATCTTATGATTGAGGGAGATCAGACAATCTTCTTGCCATCAAAACAATATAAGGACTCTCAAAACCCCATGGCATATTACAGATATTATAGGAGACATACAAGTACTACTCAAGTCTTTTATCAGTTGGAGCATCAAACACATATATGGAGGACCAAATAAGGCAGTGTATTGGATAGCCAATATTGGTCATTTAGTTGATTTTCACTTTTTCATAACTCTGCGTTAAATTTTAATCCATAAAAACAATGCATTATAATTAGCAGTTTTCCTCGACCGTTTTTGCAAAGGACCTCCTAATTCTCTTTCTTCCTTACCTTTTTTGAAACAATAAATAAATAGTGCATACTCCTAGAATTATAGTGAAACAAATCGATTAATACTACAGTATTAGTCTGTAAAAAATGCTTAGACAATAGACATACCAATTTAGGGGTGTTCATGGGTGGTTAACCGTCCCGAAACGACATTGCAGTTCGGTAACCGAAAGTTTCGGTCTTTTTTTGCGAATAATCGTAACCGTCTAGACCGGTTACCGCCTAAGCGGTTAACCGTTTTTTCGGTATGGTTTTCCGATTAACCATTAACCGTTATTCAAGTTATACTATCACTAGAGGAAAAAAGCCCAAGGGCTACGGTCAAAAGGGGCCCAAGGGCTGCGTATTTTGACCACAGCCATTAGACTAGCAGCCCTTGGTATTTAACAACCGCAGCCCTTGTGTTTTTTTTTTTTGCATTTTTTGGTTCTAAAATGTTCCCAAACAATTATATATATATAAAAGTATCATTTTTCATTGCAAATTATGTTTTTTACACAATTATACAATACATTACATGTGTAGAGAATATACTCCAAAAATAGATTACCCCTCTTTTCATCCTCACTCCCTTCTTCAACATACTCCAATTTTACAGGCCTGAAATTGTAGTTGTCCATCAAGCCCGATATGCGAGAGTTAGCAGCCCGTTAAAGTTCGGACCCCTTGAGTTTGGTGACCCATGGTGGAGTGTAGTCATCAAGATGAACCAAGTGTAGACAGGACTTTGTGGTATTCATTCAAAAACAAATCCAATAACAGCATCTTTTAAATCAAAGTACTATAAATATTATTACCACTCTAAAAAAAAGACAGAAATGTAAGCCCTCACAAACGTAATACTTCTAAAACAGGATGCACACAAGGACATAAAAGTAAAGCAACCATCCAACTCCAAAAGTATAAAACCAAACGATTCTGATACATATAACTCAAACAGGATTCCGATTCTTAAAACGCATATATGATTCCAATTCATACTACACAGATGGGATCCCAATTCATACAACACATGTTAGTATTCGGATTCATATAAATTAACCTGGATTCTGATCCATTCGACTTAAACAGAATTCTCATAAACCCATACTTAGATGCTTTCTAAGTAAAAACAGGGGGGACTTCAGATTAAAGATACAGTAATTATGAGTTAAAGGGTTTGACACTTTTCACTTGAGAAACCACATAGCACTCCATGCCAAAGCAACAACTAACCATTCCTTAATTTGTTTGCACAACTATTCACTAGTTTTAGAATGAATTGGGTCCATTTAAAGAATGGTGATACCATTAATTTGTAAGATTTCACAATTTTTATGAACAATAGTTTCCCTAAAGTAATTTTAACAGCAAAGTTGAGACACATGTTTTTGCATGAATTAAGCGATAAAAGTCATGAAAACAACCACTCATATACACATTAGGGTAGCAAATCCCACAAAAATCCATAAAGGCAAAAAAAACAACCACTTAAGTACATATTAGGCTAAGCGATCCCACAAAATCAATAACTAACAAAATTCACCAACTTAAAAATGAAACAAGCAATAAAGGCAAAAAACAGTCCAACAGAGCCAACACCATAATCCCAAAGGGGGCTACAAGGCCCATACTAATTCCTCGAACAATCATCTTCAACTAAGGGGAAGGGGGATAAATAAGGTTCATCCTCGAACAATCAACTTCGGATAAAAGGGTTCTAATTTCTAAAACATAACTGAAAAATAAGCAACATAAATTCCTTGTACTTACTTGCATAGTACTTTCATTTCACCGAGCATCAATCTTAACATGTCTAATCACTTGAGCATAGATCTACTCAAAGGAGTAATCTTCTGTAAATGTCAACAAAAGAAAACGAAATTTAAGGAGATAGTGGATTGCAAGAAAGGAGGGCAAAAGAGCTTCAGTACCATTTTGAAGATGTTGGTTAAAGAAATATAATAAAACCAAATCAATTTGCATCAATAACTTATTTCATAAACAGACTATATCAAAAAAGAAAGACCATTACCCTTTATTGACCAAATCTTAATAGTGTTCTCCATCCCACAACTTACAATGCGATATATATCAGAAGGATGAAAACCCTGATCAATGAACGAAAGAGAAAAAGAGGATCGCCAGATCAACAACTAATGGGTACGGACTGGCATAAAAAGGCTTTCAATGAGGCATCACCAAATCAACAACTCCTTAGCTATTCTAAAAAATATTGGCATGGTCCAATTTAAAGTTTGCACTCATCATTTTATATACAAAATTTAGGATTTGTGGTGTTTAAGCATTGCACCAAATATTTCTCAGTCTGACATATAATCTTAGTAGAACATGCAAGAGAACAAAGCATTGTAATGAACACTAGCTACTGCTGACTATCCCCATTCTCCATGTCTGCCAGAAACTGAATATTGTTGCGTGCTTAACAACCTTGATTAAAGCAAAGATTACTTATCCCATTCAAACAATTTCATAAAGAATATGATTGAGCCTTGAAGACTCGGTGATTCTTTTGTGACTACACATCCTACCATATTCCTAATAGAGTTACACTTTATCTATCCAGCAGAGATACATGTCCAAGCATCAAACTCGGTCGTCATCCACACGTCTCGAGCATTGCTCAAAACATAAGCATCTAATTAAATGCAAACTAAAGCCATCATAGATAGTACCAGAACACAAACCAACAAATTAAAAACAAATAAGACATCAAAAATCATATGCATTGAAGTTAGAGTAAACTAAGACTGTCATTAAAAGCTTGCCATTTCACTACCTTAAAACCCCCAAATTTCTGCACCCCACCCACCATTTTCATCGAATTTCAACAATTTAACACACAAATTGGGTAAATTGACAAGAAATTTCTCAACAATCAGTCGCTCCAGCAGCTTTACGGGTCTAAAAATTCAGATCTTGGTACTTAACAAGATTAGTATCACAGCCTAATTCTTTTCGCAAAAAAATTCAGTGAAAATATAAAATCTATAAAAAATAGTGTTGTAAAAAGAGCAAATTGATGAAGCTTCGTCGATAAGTCAAACAACAAAACAACATGATACAACCACGCAGCAGCAGCAAAAAGGACGAGAATTAGAAACCAACCTACTGACAACATCCGGCAAGGGAGGAAAGCTCCGGCAAGGCTGCGCGGCTCCGATGTAGGTGCGGTGAGGTTGCTCGAGTGTAGCAGCAGAACGAATTAGAGGAGAGAGCGAAAGAGGCAGGGGCAGCGATTCGACATTTGGGAAAGCAGAGCTCCGACGAGGGAGACGCGATTCGACAGTGCTGCAGGAGGACCGGTGGTGGCAGCAGCGAAACCCAATGTGGATTCACCGGCGAGAGGAAGAGAGGTGCGAGAGAGACAGCTCTTGCGAACCCTAAACCCTTGCAAGCCCTCGCCGGCGAACCCTAAACCCTTGCGAACCCTAAACCCTTGCGAGCCCTCGCCGGTGAGCCCTAAACCCTTGCGAACCCTCGACAGAGAACCCTAAACCGCCGACGAAGAAGGATGAGAGGGGCGAGATTATGCGGTGAGAGGGGAGAGAATATGCGGTGAGAGGAGGAAAGATGGGTTAATGGGAATTAGGAGAGAGAGAAATGGGTTCAGCGAAGGGAGTAACTCGATTTAGCGGGTTATTTCATTTTTAAGTCATTTAAGGGTTGCTGGTTTTTAATTTAAAGTGTGGTTTTGAATTAACCATGACCCTTCACTATTAAGGGTTGCGTTTTATAATTAACCGCAGCCCTTGTTTTTTTTCCACTAGTGTATTATATTTTACTTAACATACATATATATATTTTCTATATTTTTGTGCATATACTTTAATACTCCCTCCGTTCCAGAAAGATCTAAACACTTGTTGGGACACGTAGTTTAAGGTGATAAGTTGTGGTGTGGTTATCAAATGTAATTTTATTTAAAAAGTAGATGTGATAGGAGTTGGTAGGGTATTTTTTATTAGAGGAGAGAGAAAGTTGGGTAACTTTTTATTGATAAAAGGTAGAGTGTGGGCCAAAGATGTGTAAAAGAAATAATATATTAATGGTGGGACCATGCCAAAAATAGAAGTGTTCAAACTAATTTGGGACAAACATAAAAGGAAAGTGTTCAGACTATTCTGGGACGGAGGTAGTATTATATATACTCTAATATGAATTGTATTATAAAGTGAATAATAATCCATTGAAAACATAACTAACACTATGAATTCACACCATTCCCTAATTAATAGTGTTTATATTAGTATTAAAGTTTCCAATTAATCACATACTTGATCTTCAAATTGTTGTAACTTAATGACAAATATTAGAATTAATGTAATTGTCGAAAAATGTTTCACAATAATTAAATAGAGAAAAAAATATTTCGATTTTTCGGTTAATCGTTTGCTCAAAAATTATAACCGTAATGTTTAACCGTTATTTTTATCGGTTCAGTGACTGTGTCGTTAAAACTTTTTTTTATCGGTATAATTACCACTCATTTAGACCAATTTTTCAGTACGATTTTTCGATTTCGATTTTTAAAAACACCCCTACATACCATCCTCCTTACAATCGAAAATTCCTAAGATTCCCTTACGTAAACCAGATAAATCTTATTTTCAAATAGAAAAATAAAGCACAACCTTAAGCAGTAATGCTTGGGCACCTGGAAGACGTATCTATCATAATTGATCCAATCATCCACCCGACACCTAATTGAAAGAATAGAGTAGATGGGCCTTCGGAAGATGGAGCATATTCCACATGTATTATTGAAACGTCTCTGCTTTTCTGACCATAGATAATGTTATCGATTTGATCGTATATTCGTTTATGTAGAAAAACGTTTAAGTAATGTACAATTGGCTCAATCATTCCAACTATAATGATTATTGACAGGTGAGATGCCCATTCATATTGATCTTATAGTGAGTGGGAGCCCAATGGTTGTCCTTTCCTCCCAACCGAGGTCGGGTGTTCGGCCTTCATCACTCCCCATTTGGGGAGTTTGTATAAATGTTTCTTTGTGGGTATAAATCACCCACCTACGAATGATGAGTTGGTGTGCTAGTTTGTAGTAGCTGCGGGGTTGGTCTTCGGACCAATTATCTTTCCTGAACAAAAAAAATAAAATAAAATAAAATATTCATCTTATAGTAGTACATTGATTAAAAAAAAAATTATGAAATTAGTACATTGATAATCTTGATTCTTAACTATACCATGTTTTCATTTTATAATCAAATCAAAACAATAAGGTAAGTGAATCTTTTATTATTTGGTTTTAATGATGTACTTGCATGGGAAACAATAAGTTGGTACATCTAAGATAGAGATTTAAAATGAAAAAGGAGAGAAAATTGTAATGGTTAGAGTGAGAGTGGATGAGGGGAGTTTAGGAAAGAAAAAAGCTTAGAAAAAAGTGGTCAAAGATTTCAAATTTCATTAATATAGATACAATTTTTCATGCAAATATGAGGATATAATGGGAATAAAATTATTACAATGAGGATGTTTTAGGAAAAATTAATGTTTTTAAATACAAATAGCACTATATTTGAAGACACTTGATCATCAAATTGAAAACAAGCATTATATTTTAAGACGGAAGGAGTAATAAATAAAAATTCAATTAATCAAGTAATATGAATCACAATTGGAAGCTATACATTGTAGATGAATTATACTCAGTAATAAGCACAGGGTCATATACAACTATACAGAGTTACAATTGTTGACTATCGAAAGCAGTAAGACAAATCAAGAATTATGCGAAGAATATTATATAGTTTTGAATAATAGTAGTATTTTGTTAGTTCACGACTAGTGTAGATGTAATAACGAACAATTAGCTCTTCTGATGTTCTAACCGCCCACCACGCCACGCCTTATATAGTTGACTACATCATCAAAATGCGCGAAATTGAAACCGCATTATTTTCTAAGAAGAAAATTAAGTTTGCCTGATGACTCATTCATTATAATTACAGCATTGTGATCACCTCCAGCTCAATCTCACGTGTTTTTTCGTTCATATTCTCACCTCTTCCTTGTTTGGCTCATCGCCTCGTCAGCATACACCACCCACCCTTCATTACTTATCACATTTATTGACTTATTGTAGTAATCGCTAAGCAATCATGCTTCTATTATATGCTTTTTATATCCCCTTATATAGTTATATAATAGAAAATCGTATAGGGAACCGAATGACCAGATTCATTTTTTATTTTTTACTTTTGAGTGATAGATCCTATAATCTATATATATTTATAATTTAAATGTGAAATGAGCATTAAACAATAAAATGTGTGTTTAAGTATTTGATATGATATTTAAATTTTAGAGGATATTATTTCTATTTTGTTAAAACGTTGGTAAATAAACGTTATGTTTATTTTAAATGTTGTTATAGTCAGTTTCTTGAATATTTAAACTTATTAGTGGTTTTCACAAAAACCACGTAATAGAGTATCTGTCATATTATTTTTGGGAGTCTATGATAATTTGATTAAAAAAAACGTAGCAATGTAACTCCAATATGATTATTTAAAATTATCATCTCAAAACATGAAAGTATAACTTAAGTATAAGTCTACAACTTATACATTTATTGCACCATGTGACAATATAACTCTCTTACCTCAAAATAAATGCAAGTGTCCAACAATTGGTTTGTTGTCAAAAAAAAAACAATTGGTTTTTCAGTATGCACGTGTCAATATATAATACTCCCTTCGTTTTTTTAGATGTAACATGTTGACTTTGGGTGCTATTCATCCAATAGACTTTGACCATTAATTGTTATTTATACATAAGAAAAAATATAGTCATGTGCGATCTTGTTTAATTCGTCACGGTATACACTTTTCAAATATATTTTTTTTTTATAATTTTTACTTTTATACAATTAGAGATATTATCGGTCAAAGTTGTGCCTCGACAAATGTGAATAGTCCAATGTTACATCTAAAAAAACGGAGAAATAGGTTTTTAGATTCATCTTAACGTATATTTATTCACATGTCAGTAATCATTATATAACTTAAGTATAAGGGTTGAATATATCAAAAACCTTTCAATATATCAATATTTTATGATTTTTACTGATAAATAGGAGGCATTGATTATCAAAGTTGTACATCAATAAACATATCAATCAAACCGCTGCATTAATTTTAAAACATATCTAAGAGTATTATTGCATTGCATACGATTTATAACCATATTAACTACTGCTGCATTAATTTTAAAACATATCTAAGAGTATTATTGCATTGCATACGATTTATAACCATATTAACTAATAACTAATAACTAATAACTATTAACGGATAAAATACAGATTAACTTGTTGTGGACCCCACGCACACAAGAATTTTTGCCTTTATATATCCTGATCACTCGCTTATCAGGAGATACGGTCATACACTTACCATAACCCTCTTTTCAAGTCTCAACAACCCAAAAATTTAAAAAGAAAAAAACCTCTGCCCATTTCTCAGACGTGAAAAGTCACAAGAAAACAATGCCAGAAAAACACTTCTCCGGCAAATACAAGCTCAAGAAGCTCCTAAGCAGCGGCACTTACGCAAAAGTGTACCATGCTCGCGATACACGCAGCGGCGAGAGCGTAGCGATCAAATCCTTAGAGTCAGCCGACAACCTAGACATCGTAGAGATACAAGCCATGAGCCGGCTAAACCATCCACATGTTACAAAATTAATTGAAGTCATAGCTGCTGCAACTGGAAGTAGTCAAGTCTTTGTTATAACAGAATTTGCCAGATGCGGCGACTTGTTTGAGATGATCTCTAAACGAGGCCCATTAACGGAAGATCTCAGCCGTCATTACTTTCAGCAGCTAATCTCAGCTGTCAAACACTGCCACTCTCGAGGCGTATTCCATCGTGATATAAAACCAGAAAATATTCTCCTTGATCACAAATGGAGCCTTAAGCTATCTGATTTCGGCCTCGCCGCGATCATCGATGATCCTAATGATCAGCCCGGTCCGATCCTTAGGGACCCCTGCGGGACAGTTGAGTATGCGGCTCCGGAGGTGATCATGGCAGGAAGAGGTGGAGGGTACTACGGTGCGAAGGCCGACGTATGGTCATGTGGCGTGGTTTTGTATGTTTTATGTACAGGGTTTTTACCCTTTAATGGAGATAATGGTGATTTGGAGGAAATGGTGGAGAAGATGAAGAGAGGAGAGTTTAGGTTGCTTAAGAAGATGTCTTCTGGTTTGAAATGGTTGTTGTTAAGGTTGTTGGATTCGAACCCGGAGACCAGGATAAGTGTTGATGAGATTTTACAGGATCCTTGGTTTAGACAAGGGTATGATGAACTTGAATTTCTTGAAGAAAAAAGATGAGATCATTGTGAAATCAATTTTTTTTTCTCTTTTGTACAAATTGTGTGAGATCTTATGAAAGCTTACAAATTTTGGGGTTATACTTTTAGTTCTTTTTGTTGTTTTTGAGGAATTTTGTATAGTCCTCTGTTTTAGGGAGGACGAGATATAAGTAAAAATGTAAGAGTTAATTAGAAAAAAAAATTGTATCTAATGTTTTGTCAATAAATAAATAATTAACAATAAAACTTATTGTATCTCTTTTCTGTTGTAAACATTTTATTGTCTCTGAAACACAACATTGACCATGAATATTTTTAACTAAGTATTAATAATTTAGAACTTTATGTGGAGACAAATGTAATAAAATTACACAATACTATGCATTAGGTGTTAAGCGAGCGGAGGGCCTCTAATCTTTTTTCCCTACCTTATTAAAAAAATAAAATTACACAATACTTCTTTTGTATTTTTTTAGTTTCTTTGTTTTGATTATGCACATTTTTCAATATATTTTTTGGCCTTGAATTTCTTTCAGTATATATTAGTAAAAACTATAACTATTGAATAGTAATAGAGTACTCATTGAGACGACTTAAATAAGATTCACATAACTATATTGTAATTGTAAATAGTGTCAATATTTCAAGTAAGTAAAGTAAAAGAATACAGAGGAACATATGACAAAACTTTTTATCATATATTTGCGGACAAGTCGGGTAGATAGTACAAAAGACAAAGAAGTAATAAAAATGACAATGGACTATATTTACTAGATTTTTTTTTTGACAAGATAGATAATTCAATTTTGCAATAGCATAATGAGAGACCAAAATAAACATAAGTATTATGCTTGTACTATCATAATAAAGTTGTCTATGTTTTTTCTCACTTTATCAAAATTTTCGAAAAGAAGTAACTAGAGTACCTTTGAAAACAACATGAGTGAACACAATCGAAAATTAGAATCTTATCTGCTCTCTTCCTTTTTGGATCGAAAGACGGAAAGAGTTGACGGTTTGATGAATTTAAGAAGTTACAAGTGTTGGTATGTATCACCTCAACTTCCTACAGAGTACTAGACCATTATTTAGTCATACATAGCGAAATGACGACCAACCAAATTCACGAAAAGCAAGTACTATAGAGAGAGTGAGGGATAGCTTAGTGGTTAGAGCTTCCCTCCCGGTTCCAGGAGGTCTTGGGATCGATTCTCACCCTTGGCAAGTTGGGATCCCTTTATTCACATTTGTCGGGGTTTCTCCTTACCTTATTAAAAAAAAAAACTTATAGAGAGAATAACCTTCTAGAAGCATCTAGGATGCTTCTTTTTTTTTTTGACAGGAAGAAAGCATATTTCATTCATAAGGGATAGCCAAACGGCACTTACATTCAATTCCTGAAAAATCGAAATTCCAACACCAATATATAACACCTTAGAACTAGATATATCGCAGATTCGATTAAAAATAACCTTAATAAAAAACTTCATCAGAAGCAATCCAATCTGTGAGTTCGCTTCCGATTTCGCTTTAATTCCACCGATACATAGTTGTTTGGGTGAAAATACTTTCGTGGTCTTCTAGATTCTTACGGAGAATAGAGATTGTTAGATCTTCCTCCTTCATCACACGAACAAAAAAAAAGAAATTGAAAACCCTACAATAAATACCATCTTAAGGATGAGATATCTTTATTGGAAGCAATTAAAGGAGTTTTTGGGCTTATCACCGGTACGAACACCAATGGAGCCCTACAAAGATTCGCGATTGAGGCAAGAAGAAAAGAGATTAAAGAGAAAGATAAAGAAGGGTAAAGAATGAAGGAAAGACCTTAAAATAGGTTAGAAAAAACCTAGCGATGGAGGTAGGAAAAAGCCTCCAGGAGAAACCGCAGAGAAAAACCCCAGGAGAAAACCTAGAGGGAGCCGGCGTGGAAAAGCTTAACTAGAAGAAATTTTGTATTATGTTCCCTTTGTTTTTTTGGGATCTCCGTATCTATTATAGCAACAAAAATTAAGGTAAGGAAGATACATAGTATGCAAGTAGATATTTTTGTTTATTTACAAAGTACGGAGAAATAATGCGGCTACAAAAGAGTGTAGATTTATGCGGGTTCAACAAGTTGAGTAAGTAATCCCTTCAAAAGCAAAACAAAAAGAAAACTCTTCGTTTCTTTACGCTCTTGATTTTCAATGGAAGCACGTTTTGTTAGTTTCTCTCTCTCGGTGATTTTAGGGCGATTGCCTTACATCGGCGACGCCATGGCCGAGGTCGTGGAGCGAAGAAGAGTGCTCGGAAGGGGAAAGGAAAAGCGACGGAACCCTCATCTTCTCCGGTGAGGAAGACCAAGACTGTTGATGAAGTTACTGGTATCTCGGAATTGAAAATTCCAAGCCCGATTCAGGAGAACTCGAACACTGTGGATGAAATTGATCTGGAGGAAATTACGACGGAACTTGAACTAGCTACTGTGGAGGATGAGATTCAGCACTCGATGGAAAAGGCAGTGTTGTCGGAATGGCTGGAGGTTATGCAGAGTGGATCTAAGGCGGCAAGTGCGCTGAAGAGAATGTCATGGGCGAGCGGTGGAGGATGAACTTCAATGTAAATGGTAATCAGATAAACCCTAAAACTCCTATTGTGACTATTGAATCGGATGATATCCGGGGTGAAATTGAATGCGGTCTTACGCTTTAGTATGCTTTGTATTGGGGGCGAATCATCCGCTCACTTTGTAATGGAGGGTTACTTTAAACGTATTTGGGGGAAGATGGGAATTGATAAGGTTGCCTTGATTGGGAAAGGGACATTTATTGTGAGATTTACATCATATAAATCGTGCTTGAAGGTTAAGGATGAGGGATTCCATTTTTTTGATCAAAAACCTTTAATTACAAAATTATGGGATCCTGACATGGTGTTTGATAAGAATGAAGTGCAGATCTAGTGTGCCTATTTGGATAAAACTTACTAATCGCCATTTAAGTATTGGGGTGAGAAGAGCCCGTTCAAACTTCTTTGGTCTAGTAGGGGATGTTGTGAAGATGGATCAAGCTACTAAAAACAAAGAGAAGCTTAATTTTGCTAGAGTAATGGTTGAAGTTGGAATACAACAAAAGCTTCCCGAGGTGATATCCTTCTGCAATGAGCATGGCAATGTTGTTGAGCAGAAAATTGAGTATGAATGGAGGCCTATTCTGTGTTCTAAGTGTGCAGGTTATGGGCATGAGGGTGATGATTGTAGGAGGGCGATGGGAAAATGCAATGGGTCAGAAGAAGCCTCGGCAGAAGACAAAGATGGATTTACTTTGGTGGGTGCTCGAAAGCGGCCTCTTTGTAGTGGTGGAACTGTGGTTCCGAGTCCACAACTCTTTCTTGGCTCTTGGGAATACGGGGAGATGTTGGAGGTGAGTTGGAGAGACGGGAGTACGAGGTTACAATAGACATTGTTGAAGGGGACGAGAACTAGGTTGGTTGATGAAGGTGGTATCAATGATGGAATAGGCGGTGCTTGGTGGTAATATGAATAGAATTGCAGAGCGGGGAGTGGTGGCCCCATCTCCTCATGGATAGGGTGCTAGTTTGGAATGTTAAAGGTATAAACAGTAGGACAAAAGAATATGAGGTTAGGCAATTTATTGTCACCCATGATGTCAAACTGTTTAGCCTCTTAGAAACAAGGGTCAAGGCCCACAAGTTAGGAGATATGTATACAAGTCTCTGTCCTTGGTGGTTTTTACACACAACCTTAGCTGCCATAGTAATGGAAGAATTGTTATTGGGTGGTGTCCAGTTTCTTTTACAGTTAATATTGGCATTGTTAATAGCCAATTTATTCACTGTAGTGTGAAGCCTGTTAATGGAGAAGATTTTGATTGTACTTTTGTGTATGGGTTCAATGACCCTAGTAGTAGGATGGAATTATGGAATGAAGTTTGAAAATGATTAGCGGGGATGATAGACCTTGGATAATCATGGGTGATTTTAATGCTTTAAGTAGCATTGAGGATAGTGTGGGTGCTGTGGTTAGACAGGCTGAGATTAATCCAATGTTAGAGTGTCTTATGGCTTGCAATTTGACTGATGTTAAAGCAACAGGAAGATATTTCACATGGACAAATAAGCAAGATGGTGAACAGAGGATTTTATCTCGGATTGACAGAGTTGTTGCAAACTCATCATGGATTGATAAACATCATATGGCTGAAGTGGCTTTCTTGCCTGAGGGGGATTTTGATCATACACCCATGATCTTAAGCGCGTACCCAGAAGTGAGTCTAAAGAAACCTTTTAGGTTTCATAATATGTGGTGCAATCATTCTGCACTACTGGATACTGTCAGACAGACTTGGAACATTCAGCTCAATGGGTGTGCTATGTATAAGGTTCACATGAAGATGAAGAATGTGAAAGAGGCTCTGAGGCTCTTGAACAAGAATGGGTTTGGTGATGTGGAGGCAGCTGTGATTAAGGCTCGGGATGAGCTTAATAATGCACCTTTGCTATGCCACGATAATCCGGTGATATTGACATGATAAGAAGGGAGAGTGAGGCTCACGGAGCAACTTCGGAACCGCCAGAAGAATAAGAATTCTCTTTGCACGAAAGCTAAGCTTACTTGGCTAAAGGAGGGAGATGAAAATTCAAAAATTTTCTATCAAGCCATTAAAGCTAGAAGGTATAAAAACAAAATTCATTCTATTCACAAGTCCTCTGGTGAATGGGTGAATGACAGAGAAAGAGTTGATATGGCATTCATTGATAACTATCAACAACTCTTCTCATACAAGGAACAAAAATAACCTGTTTTGAGCACCTTGATTAATAAGGGCAAAAAGCTTACGAAGCTCATAGGCGATTCTCAATCTTGCTTTTACTAAGGAGGATGTGAAGAGAATAATTTTTAGTATCCACGATGAAAAAGCCCCCGGAGCTAATGGGTTCAACAACAAGTTCTTTAAACATTCTTTGGGAGATTGTGGGAGAAGATATTGCAGAGGCTGTTCTTGATTTCTTCCAGACAGGTAAGCTCTTAAGAGTCATGAATGTGACTACTTTGACTTTAGTGCCCAAGATTAGTTGTCCTGGTGATGTGGCTGACTTTAGGCCTATAGCATGCTGTACAGTTTTGTATAAGTGTATTACAAAACTTTTGAGTGAGAAGCTAAATAAAATCCTCCCTGATTTAGTTTCTCCCAGTCAAGGAGCATTTATGGCTGGCAGAAGTATCTTGAATAACATTTTGATTTGTCAAGATCTAGTGAAAATGTATAAGAAGAAAAACACTAGAGCTTGTTGTTTGATGAAGCTTGATCTTAGGAAAGCCTATGACACTATAAACTGGGACTTTATCCAACATATGCGTGAGGGAGTTGGATTTCCCGCCTTCTTCATTGATCAGATCATGACTTGTGTGAAGACTCCTAGGTTTTCTATAATGATTAATGGATCTCCTACGGGGTTTTTGGGTCTCACGAGGGCTTAGGCAAAGAGATCCCATGTCTCCTCTCCTCTTTGCTTTGGGAATGGATTATCTTGACAGAATCCTCTCTTTTGTTGGGGAGCTTGAGGGGTTTAAATTTCATGCTAGATGCAAAGAAATGAAACTGGTTCACCTTTGTTTTCTTGATGATATGTTGCTTTTTTTTGCGGTGGTGACTTGAGATCTATCTACACTCTTCTCGGGGTTTTCAAATGTTTTCTAATGCTTCGGCTTAGAGGTTAATAAAAGTAAGTCGAGGTGTATTATCTTTGGTATGAAGCTTGAAGAGATTAATAGAGTGACTGATGTCAGTGGGTTTTCTACTGGAGAAATGCCTTTTAGGTACCTTGGGGTACCTATGTCTACTTACAAATTGAAGACTTAAGGATTGACAAGGCCTCATCAACAAGATGACTAGCAGAATCAGGATTTGGAGTTCTCGAAATTTGTCTTTTGCAGCCAGGGCTCAGTTGGTAAATAGTGTGCTCATGAGTGTGCATGTTTATTGGGGGCAGGTTTTTATTCTCCCTAAGATTGCCTTGGATCAAGTCAATTCAATATGTAGGTGCTTCTTATGGACAGGCAATCACAATGACACCAAGCCTGGATCGATTATGTGGGCTAGTATTTGTAGAGACAAGAAGAGTCGGTGGTTTTGGCTTTTAGAGATTGGTAAATGGAACTTAGCGGTTGTTTGCAAGATTGCTTAGAGTGTTGCTCAGGATAAAGAAAATTTATGGGTAAAATGGGTGAGCAATGTGTATATAAGGGGTGCTGATTGGGGTAGTTACAATGCTCCTAATACAGGAAGTTGGGCATGGAAGATCATATGTAAAGTAAAAAATGATGTAAGTGGGAGATTGCAGAGTACTCAATGGTTGCATGACACGAAGTTCGTCATCAAAGGTTTATATAAGAAACTATGTGAAGATGGGGTGCAAGTTCGGTGGTGCGGGATGGTTTTGGAACATATATGATGTTCCTAAGGACAAGTTCATTATGTGTTTGGTTGCTCGGGAGCGGGCGAAGACTAGGAAGAGGCTCTTCCAACTTGGAGTTATTAACACGGATAGTTGTTGTATTTGCCAAATGCATACGAGAGGACCAACATCACCTTTTCTTTGAGTGCCGATTCGGTACAGTGTATACAAGAATTGATGTTGTGGCTTGGGGTGCAGTTAATGGTGGTACTCTAATCCAATTAAGTAGAAGACTGATGAACAGACATACAGGTAGCAGGTTTCGGAAGAATGTGTGTATATATAGTTGCCCTTCGCTCTTGTTTATAATATCACGGAAAAACAAAAACTTAGCTTTATGGGAGAACACTTGTAAATACTATATAATATCTTTGTTAGGGAGATAAAGTTTACAATTAAGTATAGAATCTTACGGATCATTAGTAGTAAGGTGAAAGAGAATGATAGAAGATGGTTAGAGAATTTGTAAGTCTTTGGGTCCGTCGAGTGTTAGTTACGTAAGCTCTGCTTACTTAAGTGTAGTGGTGTTTTTGGTTTTATTTTACTCTTACTTACCAACAAAAAATAAAACAAGTTGAGTAAAGTAGTGTGGAAAATAAACAAAAGAATAAAGTAAAGGGAAAATTGGATTATAATAATCCAACCTTTAAATGGCTTCTTAAAACGGTCCCTACTTATGAGATATTTTTGAATAATCCAGCCTTTTGATGTTATGTTTACCATGTGGTGCCTCGACTGTTGTGGCCGGTATAACAGGTCAAATGTGACACGTGTCGCGCTATAATTGGTCGGCCCATTTTCTCCCTCGTCTACCTCTTTTCCTCCACAACCACCACCACCACCTAGCCACCACCTAGCCACCACTACCACCACCCCATGCCGGCCCCTTACCCCCGTCCCAACCCCTTTGACCCCCTGCGGCCCCGCCCCACCTCCACCCTAAGCCCCTGCAGCCCCGCCCCCCCTCGCCCCGGTCCGCGGCAACCCACCCCACCCCGATTAGTTGCATCCCCACCCCACCCCACCCCCACCCCACCCCCACCCCCGGCTGTTGCGGCCCACCCCACCCCCGCCCTAACCCGCGGCACCCCACCCCGCCCCGCCCCATTTCGATGTAGCCCCACCTTACCCCTAGAGCCCCGCCCCGCCCCTGACCTAGCCCGCCGCTGCAGCCCCACTTTGGTTCGGCTGCGGCCCGACCCCCAACCTAGCCGCCCCCACCCGGTTCCCACCCCCATAGCAAACCCCCCGAAATCCCCCACCCCTCACATGTAGAAAAACCCCGCCACCCCTCATCCCTCCCCTTCGCCTCATACCCAGTCACCCCTCCCCTCCCCTTCGCCCTACGTTAAATCCGACGACCACCACCACTACACACAACTATTAACGACGAACACAATTCGAGGAGAGTGAGAGAAAGAGGAGAGAGATAGGAGGAAGAGAGAAGCGACGACAAAGAGAGAGAGGAGGGTGGGGGCCTGGTTGCTGCGGCCGGGGCCTGGTGGCTGCGGTGTGGGCCGGATGGCTGCGACGGGGCCAGTGGAAGGGGAGGGGGTGGGTCAAACTAGATAGGGAGGTGAAGGGGAGGAAAGAGAAATAAGTAGGAGGTGGGAAAAAAATTACGCGAAGTTAGTTCCAGTCGCAGGGGCCAGTTATGAGAAGATATCGTGAGTTAGATTTTTCAAAAATAACTTATGGGACGGTTTTAAGAAGACTGCCTAAAGGTTGGATTATTAAAATCCAATTTTCCAAAGTAAAGTAAGAAGATCTTTATAAAACGCATTTACTTATTGTAAAGTAAGAAGACCTTAAAACAGAGAGAGTATTGTAAATTTTACAACCATTCTTCTAACACGTACCCATAAAGTATGAGTTGGGTCATTTATTGGCTACCCTTCTTCTCCCCCTCTCATCCCCCACTTCAAACATGCTGCTCCTTAGGTTCGACATCAGGACTCTCCAATATGTAAATTCAATTTTACAAAAGGTTGCCAATTTTGAGGTTGGCTTTCAGTTTTTGTTGATTTTAGGAAGTTTTTGTATCAAAATAATTCACAATATGCCCCCACTTTATCCTTTTTCTAGCCTTACTTTTGTTCACATCAACTATTTGTTATATATCGGTGGTTGACTTTCAAGTTTCACCACAAAATATAAATGGGTAAAAAATTATTAAATACAGAGGAGGAGTAATGGAATTGACGATAGACTACTACTTCTGGATATTTTGCAATAGCATATCGACTAATAGAATAATAGATAGTGGAACGACTCTACTTGTACAGTTGTACACTTGTAGTACTATGACTACTATCCTAATTCCTATCAAAGTTGTCGATGTTTATTCTCACTTTTTCCAAAGATTCCAAAGAGAAGTAATTGGAGCATTATTTGAGAACTACAGTGCTGAACATCATTAAAATTTGAATTTTGCGTCAATAATCGTTGATGCAAATTGATTGAAATTGAGTTCTTATCAAATATAGCATCTCGATTTCTGATCTTGAAAATTTTCATTACCTTATCAGTCGATTCCATTCCTACCTTATCGGTTTAATTTCTATTTGAACATGTTCCAAACATGCGCTTGACCATTATTATCTCTATTATCTACCTCCTTTTTTTAGTTATTTCGTTTTCTTTTTGAAAAGTTTATTATTAGTCGACCCATTTTCTTTTTTAACCACCTTTTTTGAATGGAAAAACACTTTTAAGAGGTGGGTTCTTTGGTTTTTCTATACTTTACCCAATTGATTTGTATTTTTTCTAAATCTCATGTGTCTGCAAAAAGCAAATGAATCAACTAAAAAAAGGAGAAAGTATAAGGAAAGTGTTGTAGCCTATAATCTACTTGTCCTTTGAAGACAACTTGTCCATCCCAGGCGTACGCGTGTCTCCCCCAAGTTAATATAGAAAGAAGGCTTAATCTACAGGCTATACTCGGTTGGGTTAAAAGGTTTATTTTCGGCCAACAGTCGAACCCGAGCTGTGAGGTGGGCTGCGGGAGAGTGGTTAATAAATCTTCACAAGTCGTGGCTGCCACGTGTCGTATTCGATTCCCGGTCCAATCAGGGAGCCACCATTCTATGTTAGATTTTAAGGATAGTTGTCAAATGCTGTATCATTATAAATTCCCGAAATCGGGGAGAAAGATCATTCAATGCAAAAGCGGTGCAAAGTTATTACTGTCAACTACTCTCTCACTTTCTCTCTATCTCTACTTTCTCTTACAACTCCGATATCGACTTCGGCTCCGGAGGGGGAACCACCACCCAAACCTCCGGGGTGGATCCCTTTTTGCGGGTTCGGGAGTGAAGCTCGAGCTTGGATTAGGTTGATTCGGACATTTGTTGCACAAGTCTCCGAGGAAGAACATCCCAGGGATCTTAGTTTACTTGCTGCAAGAAAGCTCAATGGCGGCTTACTTGTTGGACAAGATGACAAAACATTTGGCGCCGTCTGTGGGGAGACGCAACGATGGCGATTGTCAATCGTCCAACCTTGCCGAAACCGAAGTCTTCGGGTTAATGTCGAAGACACGGTAGAACACGAGAGACCGCCTCGAGGAAGGGATAGAACCCCGTCCATCGTCCAAGTTTCTTGGACCCGAGCCGGCAACTTGTCATTCAAGAAAATCTTGAACGTCCGGTGGCTACAGCCCATCTAGAAACGCCTTGAATGATTTCCGAGGCAAAGATGGCTGCTGATCGTCCGGGAGCAGATCGGGAAGCGATATCTTTTGTTTTAAAACCCGAGCCAGTGCCTAACAATCCACCTCCCCCTGGGGGACGTTCCCAAGAAGATCGTCCGGGCCCCTAGTCGACTGTTCGTCGGGAACTCTCTAGGAGGGACGGCAAGAGGAAACGCAACGGAAGATAATGATCGGCGAAGAAAGATGGGTGGAACTGGTGGTAAGGACCCGGGACCATGTTCGTCCAGCGGACACATAGAATGGAAACAGATGCACGAGAATACCTAGAAGCAAAGAAAGCTGCTGCAATACAACGATCAGCGACAGGTTCTACATCATACCTGAGGGACCCTCCTTTGAGGTTGTCATCCAGAGGGGAGGGACGAAGTTTAAGTCACTCTCTTGTTCATCCACGGCGAGGAGAGGACGGTGGCTCGGCCCCATGGTCTATAGGCGTCCGGTGCACTGCAAACACGTCGTACGATCCGGTGTTAAAGGAATATCGTAAGGAGTACATGCCCATTGAGGGACGAGATGGGAGCCCTCCGGATTAGCGGCCCGCTCCATTCTCGGCAAGGATAATGGAGGCGCCCCCTTCCCGAAGGTTAAACTCCCTACTATAGAACCTTTTGATGGAACAACAGATCCCGATGATCACTTATACGCTTACAAACATCGGATGTACGTCCAAGGGTAGATGATGCTACTTGGTGCAAGAACTTCCCAGCAACCTTGAAGGGATTGCTCAGAAATGGTTTAACAATCTTCCCCCCAATTAAGTCAACAATTTTACTGAACTCAGTTTTTTATTCACTAGTCACTTTGTTGCCAACAAGCAAGAACAAAAAACAAGCATGCACCTAGGCAAGGTCGTCCCGGGGACCTAAGGAGGCTCTTAGAAGTTTCGTTAAGAGATTGACCTAGAAGCCCTTCGGATCCAAGATCTTAATCTTTGGAGTGGCCTTTGACGCCTTCATTAGGGGTCTAAGGCCATGAAGCTTTAAGTTTGATCTTGTTAAAAAGAAAATCTCCACTCTTGTCGAAGCCTTAAGGGAAGTCAAGCGTTTATTCACGCTACCAAAGTGTGTCTTTGAGGCAAAGCATCCCGAGCCTAAGAAGCTCTGAAGAGGTTGCTCGGCCCAAAGAAAAGCAACCCCGAGAAGGCCGAGACTTGGGCTATAACCTCCACCACCACTTCGTCCGGAAGGAGCAGAGAAAAGAGGTGAGCCATCCTCATCCAATCCTATCGAAATTAACAAGGACCAATACTCCATTCTCATGGAGATTAAGGATCAATATGAGTTGAAGGCCCCAGCTGAGATGAAAGCCCCTTATAGAAATAGAGATAAGAGCAAGTATTGCCACTTCCACAAGGATTGCGGTCACGAAACTAATGAATGTAAGCACCTTAAGAAGGCTTTGGAGGAGCTAGCTCGAAAGGGAAAGATGAACTCCTATATACCTCGAGGGGAAGGAAGTTTCGGAGGAAAGATGATTGGCATACTAAGAAGAAGGAGATTGCAAGCACGAGACGAAGATGTTGTTCTAGTAATCTCGGGAGGGTTTCTTTTTGGGAGGACCACCGATTGAGGACCACAAAAACTACCTTAGGGAGCTTGGCCAAGTTTTGTTAGCTGATCAGACGAAGGCTGAGCCCTTCCCAAGGGTGGTAGTCAGTGAGCAAGATCGGGGCAGGTTGAGGACTCCCCATGATGATCCTCTGGTTGTAGAAATGAAAATAGCAAACTTGAGAGTAAGAAGGATTCTGATCGACACCGGAAGCTCGACGGATATCATTAGTGCTGATTGCTTGTCCAGACTAAAGTTTGATGAGAAGAATTTGGTTCCCGTTCACCATCCCATCATAGGGTTTGGGGGAGGAGTCATCCATCCAATGGGAGCTGTTACTTTGCCCGTTCGAGTAGGAGAAAGGATGCCGCTAGAACTCGTTTATCAAGTTCTTGGTGGCCCGAGATTTGACGACCTACAACGTCATTCTTGGACGACCAACTACGAATCATGTCAAAGCCGTAATAGTAACTCACCTGATGTTGATGAAGTATGAGTGTGATGATAGCCAGATTGGCTCATTATATGGGGACCAGCGGGTGGCTAGGGAGTGTTATCGACTACCCTCAAGCCGTCATCATGGAAGATATGCAATGAAGATCGGAGCGAAGGTTCTTTGGTGAAAGGAAAACGTGCGAAATAGAGAAAGATAAGACGAAGGTGGTTAGTGAGAGGAAAACGTCCGGGATAGTCAAGGACCAAGTGGCCTCATTGAAGATGGCCATTGAGAGCCCTCAGACGCCTCTCGCTCCCTCAAGGAAGGCGTCTGAGCATCTTCCCAGTAAGAAGAGAAAATATGAAATCATCAAGGAAGAGCCTCCCTTGCCTGAAGAAGTGATGACCATCATGGGACTAGCAATAGAGCGTCCAGAACCAGTCGAGGCCCCAGAAGATGTATGTCTGGATGAGGCTCGTCCAGAACGAACTTTGAAAATTGGTTCTTCGCTCTCTTTGGGCTTGAGGAGCCTCTTAATCGACTTCTTTGAAAGAATTTCAAGACGTGTTTGCTTGCTTGTGTTGAAGAAATGCACGGAATTGATCCGGAGGTAGCCGTCCACCTGCTAAATGTTGATCCAAAATTAAAGCCGGTTCGTCAAAAGAAAAGACATTTGGGACCGGCTAGGAATCAAGCGGTCGACCGGGGAAGTTCGAAGTTGTTGGAGTCCAAATTCATCAAAGAAACCTATTATCCGGAATGGATAGCAAATGTGGTCATGGTGCCAAGCCCAATGGCTTTGGAGGATGTGTGTAGACTATCTCGATCTCAACAAGGCTTGTCCCAAGGACAACTTCCCGTTGCCTAAGTTGGATCGTCTAGTGGACTCCACGGCCCAGGCCACGCTTTATTAAGCTTCATGGACGCCTATTCGGGTTTCCATCAAATTCCCATGTGGCCGAGAGGATCGGGACAAAACGTCCTTCATTGCGAAAAGGATTTGTATGGTAGTTGAGAATGCCATTTGGTCTCGCGTAATGCTCGGCCACATTCCAAAGATTGATCAATCTTTGTTTTTCGGCGCTTGGTTGGGAAGGAACATGGAAGCGTATATTGATGATATGATAGTCAAGAGCCGCCAAGAAGAGAGTCATGTTGGTGATTTGAGAGAAACTTTTGAAACTCTCGGGAAAATACAAGTTAAAAGCTGAACCCCGGTAAATGTGTTTTGGGGTCTTGTCGGGGAAGTTCTTAGGTTTTTTGGTAGACCGAGAGGGGAATAGAAGCTAATCCCCGAGAAGATCCAAGCTATTCTAGATATGAAATCTCAGTCAAAAATAAAGGAAGTGCGAGGCCGACGGGTTGCTTGGCCGCCCTTGGACGTTTTTGTCTAAGTTAGGTGATAAGTGCCATCACTTCTTCGCCACTATTAAGAAAAAGGCCAAGTTTGAGTGGACGGATGAGGTGGAGCAAGCGCTACGACGGGTCAAGGACCACCTTCGGCCACTTGCCTAGGTTGGTCGGCCAGTGAGGGGAGAAGTTTGTTTGTATATTTGGCCGTGTCCACTAGTTTGTGAGTCTTGGTTCTATTTGGTGAAAGAGAATCCGTGCAAGTCCCAATATATTTAAGTCGATCACGTACTCAAAGACGCGGAAAATAGGTACACTCCGGTTGAGAAGTTTGGATTGGCCCTCGTCGCGGCGTGAGAAAATTAAGGCCTTACTTCTTGGCACACGGTATAATCGTCTGTCGATCAACCTTTGAAGCAAGTTCGCGGAAGATGGAAGCCACTAGGCGAATGCTAAAATGGGCGATTGAGCTCAACATGTTTGATATATCATTTGAACCAAGAAGCAAGGCTGGTTTGGTAGAGATTGAGGCCAATCGGACTCTCTCTTAGTCGTCGGTCGAGTCAATGGAGATTTTGAATGCAAAGTAGCATCAATGAGCAAATACATGCGACTGATCAAAGATGAGATTGAGCCATTAAAACGATTTGTTCTCGACCAAGTGCCAAGGTCAGAAAATCATCAAGCAGATGCTCTCTCTAAATTGGCCAGCTCGGCTGAAGGAGATGTACCAAGAACAGTTTTTTGGGAAGTCAAACCCAAAAAGAGCATTGACCAAGAGCGAGATTATGTTTCTTAGTCGAGGAGCGATGCGGATGGAGCCGATCATAGAATACAAGAAGACGGGGCGTTGCCTTCGACCCCTGTAGAGGCTAAGTATGTGAAGACTAGAGACAAGTGGTTCGAACTATGGGATGAGACCCTTTACAAGAAATCATTCAACCGTCCTCTCCTCAAGTGCATCACCAGAGAAGATGGCCTAGAGGTTTTGAAAGAACTCCATGAGGGAGCTTGTGCATCGCACATTGGGGGAAGAGCATTAGGCGAAAAGGCTTTAAGGACGGGGTACTACTGGCCTACCTTGAAGGAAGACGCCCTCGTCTATGCAAAAAAGTGCGATAGTTGCCAGAAACATGGAAACCTGCATCAGAAGCCGTCCAACTACTTAAGCCCCATTTTGTTCCCCCTGCCTTTTGCCAAATGGGGCATGGACATATTAGGACCTTTCCCGGTGGCGGTGGGCAAAAGAAGTTTGTGATAGTAGCGGTGGACTATTTCACTAAATGGATAGAGGTGAAGCCATGCGAGGAATAACAACAAACGGCGTCAAGGGCTTCATCCGGGAAAAACATTATAACTCGTTTTGGCATGCCTCGGTCCATCGTCTTTGATAATGGTCCACGGTTTGAAACGCCTAAGTTGAAAGATTGGTTGTCGAAAGAGAAATCAAAGCTCACTTTGCGTCGCCCGCCCCACAAGCCAATGGGCAAGTCGAGTCCTTCAACAAGATTCTATCAAATGGAATCAAGAGGAAGGCGGAAAACGCCAAGGGGCGATGGGTTGAAGAAGCGCAATTAGTGTTATGGTCCATTAGAACAACCGCTAAGAATTCAACGGGTGAGACGCCTTTCATGTTAGTCCATGGCATCGAAGCCGTCTTGCCCATTGAGATTGATGAACCCACCCGCGAGTCATGTTGTACATCGAAGATGCCAGGCGGTGCATTACGCACGGCTTTGGACCAAGTACCGGAAGTCGGGGGCAATGCCTTGCGAGAATGCAATTGTACAAGTTGAGAATGGCTCGGGAGTTTAACAAAAGAGTTGTTAGACGACCACTCAAGGTGGGGGATCTTGTTCTAAGAAAAATGGAGGCGGTTGGACGAGCTAAGGAGCTAGGGAAGCTAACACCAAGCCGGGAAGGACCTTATCTCGATTATCGAAGGCTGCGTGGTGGAACTTTTCGTCTCCAAGATCTAGATGGGACGACCTATACGGCGTACTTGGCATTCGAGATAATTTGAAGAAGTACCACGTTTAACTCAATCGTCGTCGGGAATCCAGTGAAAGTTGTAGTAAGTCCAAAGTGCCACGGCACGAGACTAGAAAAAGAATTGTATACATGTATCTTGGCACTTAGTCGAAGCAAAATTCATATAATACAATTCCTACTATCTTACCGTACGTATTTTCATGTTTATTTTCACCAAGTTGGTTCACTTTGGGGCATTAAATCGGTTATTAGTCTAAAAGTGACAATAACTTGGAACAAAAATACTCATTTCTATGCTCGAACATCACTCCCTCGAAGAGCAGGCCAAAAGTATAACGACCTAAAGGTTGATAACATACATTGGCAATCAATTTGACAAAATCTCTAGTAAGAGAAACGTCAAAGTCTCTAAGAGAAAGCCGAGAAATAAGCCCTTGGTAAAGGATACTTATTTTCAAATATACGGGCGGCTAAGTAGTAAAGACCCTAGTAAGGGATCGCTACTTTCGGACGAGTGTTGCTCACTCAAGGAAGGCGGCTAGGAAATTGTTAGACCATGTCTCTAAAGCTCGTCCTTGGCAATTTCGGCGGGGCTTGGCCAAAGTTGGCCGCTCTCCTTTTTTAGACTATGGCTCGTCCATCATATATGGTTGAGCTTAGCCCAAGAAGGGGGATGAGACAGGGCCCATAGGACGAGCTAAAGAGAGAAGGTCGTCTAAAAAACCGGGACAAATCGAAATGCCTTTGAGATATTTTGATACTACGGGACGAGTGTTACCAACTCAGAAAAACGGCTAAAGTGTGGCTCGTTTAAAAGGAGAAGACCATCTAAAGTTCCGGGACGATCCTCTATAAGCACTTGGGCACTTTTTGAGAAATTTATAATCGTCAAGGGCAAGGATCGAAGTGGCATGCGCGGTTCAATTAAATATCGTAGACCGTCCAAAAAGTTCGGGACGAGTCACTTCTTTTGGATGCATTTTCGGTCGTCTAAAAGGCAAGCACGTTGTTATTTCCTTAAACATACGTGATGATCGTCCAACATTCGGGACGAAGCTCATTCAATACTTAGTCAAATTGGAATTCGGAAAGATAAAAGACGGGCAATTGACAAAAATTCTCCTTCATATATGATTGATCAAGAATTGCAACCTAAGAGTTGAAGAGTTAAAGGTACGGCGGCAAACAAGCCAAGAAACATGAAAATAAACCTAAAATTAGGCTTCGTCTTGCCACGAGTTTCTTGGTAGTCTTACGGGTTCTCCTCCTCGGCCGCGGCTTCGTCGTCGACTCCAAAAACTCGGGAGGTTCCTCGGCACAAACCATAGCACGATGGACGCTCTGGCGATACTCCGAGACGACGCACGGCGGGGACCTCATCGGCTTCCGCCGGCATCTCAAAGGCCTTAACGGCCCGGTTTTAGACGTTTCAACAACTTGAGCCAATTCTTCCTTGGCATCGTCAAAAGCTTAGCTGCCTCCCTTTCCGGACGGGCGGCCTTCGCCCTTAGGAGAATGTTCTCCCTTCTCAATTCAACGGCGGCAAGGAGAGCAACATCTCTTTCACCCTTCGACTAAGTAGAAACAAGTATCTATAACCATCTTCAAATGGTCCGGCTCCTTGTATAGGTCTTGGATGGTAACAAGATAGTTCTTGTTCTCGGACTCCAAGTTAGGCGACCTCTTCTCCAAAGCATCCGGGGATTGACGATGAAGGGTATTAACCATCTCAATGTCATGGATGGCCTTGTCTTTGCCGTTGTAGCAAGGTGGACGAGCTTCTTGTTCTCTTTTCGAAGCTCTCTCGCCCATTCTTCGGTAAGCATCTTTGCGAGCAAAAAGTTGGGGCAATGAAAGTAAAACAAATCATTAGACGAGTTTCAAAAAGATACACTATTAAACAAAAGCGGCGATAAGTTATACCTCGGCGGCCGGTTGAGACATGTAGCCCACATGCACAGCCGATGCTCCCCCTTAATCCTTTGATATAGGATTCGGGGTAACACTTGAAGAGTTCCTGCTTAAGGCGTTCTTTTACGCCTTTGACATTTTGGCAAAAGTAGGGAGAAGACTCCTCGTCCGAGTCTAAGGTGGGAGGGCGAGGGTAGAGGCGGGCCTTTGCCCTTATCCGAAAGAGGTGGAGAGTCGGTTATACGGATGGGAAAGACGATGGTTTGTCTATTGGACGGACTCATAGGCTGTCCGCCAACCCGCACCGTCCTAACTCTATTTGAGTAAAACGACTCACCGGACGAGATGGATGCCGTCCCTAACAGAAGGGGCATACGGGAGACCCGGCTTTTGCACGAGCCGCTGAAGCCCGGATAGTTCTCGACAGCCGTCTCCTGCCCCGGCACCACCAAAGCCAAGGCGGACTCTGGTCTGACTTCAGCCAAGTCTGGTCTGACGTTGGCCGAATCAGAAGGCAAAGCGTCCAACTGACCAGCAAGGTCAGAATTTTCTTCCGCTCCACCACTCGGAGCGGCAGCAGAAGGCCCCTCCTTAAGAGCTTTATCTTTAGGGGGAGGCATGGTCTTTGTTTCCACTCCACCACTCGGAGTAGCCTTCTCTGTCTTCTTTCTTACAAAGCCCTTAGGCTTTTTGGCTTGAGGCTGGTCCGTGACCGTTGTAGGCCTCTTCTTGGACGAAGATGACTTCCCAGGAGGGAGTTTGTTTGTAGGAGCATTTTTCTGCAAACAAACATTCAAGTTAAAATGACGGACGTCCACAGATAAAAATCAAAATTAAATTGCAAAGCTTTAGACGAAAATCACCCAAAGAAGGAAGGCGTCTTAAAATGAACACCTCTCCTAAGGGAACCTCGTCCGAACAAAATTCTGAATACAGACGAAGTTGATGCAAAGAAGGAAGCCGTCCCAAAATTGGACGGACTAACATGACCCCATCCAAGGATAGGGAATTGACTTTTCATCCAGCTTCAGAACTCAAAACCTCTCAGACGAATATGGCCCCAAGAAGGTGGCCGTCCTAGCATGGACGCTTTTCTTCCTCGGGCTATCCTCGTCCAGGGAAAGGTCCTATAACTTGGACGAGTCCAAAACGGTACTCGTCCAAAGATTGCAAAATCTCTCAGACGAGTATGGCCCCAAGAAGGTAGCCGTCCTAGTATGGACGCTTTCCTTCTTCGGACTATCCTCGTCCAGAGAAAGTTACGATTACTTGGACGAGTCCGAATGGTACTCGTCCAAAGACTTTATAAATCTCAGACGAGTGGGACCCCATGAAGGTGACCGTCCTATCATGGACGCTTTCCTTTTTCGGGCTATCCTCGTCCAGAAAAAGTTACGATTACTTGGACGAGTCCGAATAGTACTCGTCCAAAGATTTTAAGAATCTCAGACGAGAATGTCCCCAAGGTGAACGTCCATGCTTGGACGTTTTCCTTCTTTGGGTAATTCTCGTCCAAAGATTGGATGCCAATTTCGAACGAGCTAGAATGATCCTCGCCTTAAAAAAAAAAAAAAAAAAAAAGAAGAGAAAAAAAAATATATATTTATTTATAATTTACCAGCGTCCCAGCCCTCTTTTTGGCACTGCTTTTGGCGTATTCCTTCCATAGATTGTCTGTGAATTTAGACATGCTTATGTCTCCCGTCCAAGAAGCCTTGAGACGTGTTCTGGCCGAGTCTGTGGCAAAAAGACAAAAAATTGGTTAGTCTAATAAATTATGGACGAAGAGTGTTACTTGGGGATTTGAATGGCTACCTTTATCATCGGCTAACCAAGCCGGCGGCAACCAAGAAGTCGTCATTATAAAACATTTCCTTAAAGGGTATCCAGTTAGCTGGTCCTTTAAAGGACTTCTGGCCGGGCCTGGAGTACTTCTTTATTCTAAAGTACTCCACTACCTCCTCGTCATACTTGTCCTCCAGCTCCAACCAGGACTGCTTTCGTCCAGTATTTGTGACGGCTCGGTTATAGAAACGGTAACTCTCTGTGGCCGAGTCGTTGGCCGCCCTTAGATATATAAAGTCGGCCTTCCATTCATGCATCTTTGACGGATTGCCCCAGGCTGTTAGAAAGCCAGGGCGGTTGCAGATGCTGAGCCATGTTCCATCCACGGCACCAGGAATTTTGGCCGCATAATGAATGTGGGTAAAGGCTTGAATAGAGAGGGCCGGGCCGCGCAACTTCGTGACGGCTATGAACGTCAAGACGTTGTGCCAGGCGTTGGGAGCCAGTTGGTTGTGGCCGATGTTGTAATAACGAAGCACTTGCTCTATAAACTCATGCAGGGGGAATCTTAACCCCGCGTCCAGAGCCAACTTGTACAGTAAGATAATTTTTGGGAGTGCTCAAAATAGTGGCCTCCTTATTAGGAATGACGAAGGAAAAGCCCGGCATGGGCATGAAGTTGGATAAATAGCTAGGGTCCGGCCCTATTTTCTCTAACCATTTGCGATTGGCTAAAATAAATGTGGGGTCTGAGAGGGGGCCTAATCGTTTTCTAATTTCAGACGAAGTAGTGGAAGCTTCGTCTGACTCATTGGCAGCACCAGAATCCCTGCTGTTATCGTCTTCACCAGTTTCCTCCATCTCAGTGTCCCGGCCCGGAAGGGCGGCTTCATGGTTTATTTGGGACTCCTCAAAGCTGCGGCTAGGGGAAAGGGGGCCGCCTAAAGGCCCAGCACTTTGGACCTCCCTCGTCTCATCTGGAACTCGTCCAGTAGATTCCTCCATATCTGAACTATTTGACGGGATTATTACCTTTCGTCTTAGACGGGCCGTTTGCTTGACGCGTGCCAGATTACCCTGCACAGGTAAAGACTAGGTCGTCTGGCTTTCTCGGTCAAAACCATAAAAAAATATATACTTGGCCAAAAGAGGCCCAACTCTAGAATGCGCCGAAGAAGAAGTATCGGTTCTAGGGTCAAGACAAGCTGATACCTGTTAAAGCGCCTGGACGAGTCGGGGAAGAAAGCTGAGGACGGGCAATCACTCACTCTCTAGAAAAATTGGCAGAGTTTCTCTCTCTAGAAAAATTCGCTCAAGGTGTGAAATGATTTAATGTTCTTACCCCAATGTTATTTATAGGCGGGGTAAGAAACTCAGTAAGCAGTCAAGGATGACCGAAATAAGGCTAAAACGGTCGATTATGACCGGTAAAACCCAGGAAAAGGCGCGTCATTTCCTTCATTTCAAATAAAGTTGCCTTGGGTAAAAGGGCCTTAACCGTCAGAAGGGCCAATTGAAGCTACCTTGGGTAAAAGGGCTTTAACCGTCAGATGGGCCAACAGTGAAAGCCCTTTTAGGGGCAAATGTTGTAGCCTATAATCTACGGTCCCTTTGAAGACCCTTGGGCTCATCTGGGCCGTACACGTGTCCTCCCCCAAGTTAATATAGAAAGAAGGCTTAATCTCTGGGCTATACTCAGTTGGGTTAAAAGGTTTATTTTTCGGCCCAACAGTCGGAACCCGACCGTGTGGTGGGTGGGCTGGGAGAGTGGTTAATAAATCTTCACAAGTCATGGCTCGCCACGTGTCATGTTCGATTCCCCGACCAATCGGGAGCCACCATTCTAGGTCGGATTTTAAGGATAGGCTGTCATCTTGCTATCACTATAAATACCCCCGAAATCGGGAGAAAGATCATTCAATGCAAACGGTGCAAAGTTATTACGTACAACTACTCTCTCACTTTCTCTCTCTATCTCTACTTTCTCTTACAACTCCCGATATCCGACTTAAGCCGGAGGGGAACCACCACCCAAACCTCGGGGTGGGTCCCTTTTTGCGGAGTTCGGGAGTGAAGCTCGAGCTTGGATTAGGTTGATTCGGACATTTGTTGCACAAGTCTCCGAGGAAGAACATCCCAGGGATCTTTAGTTCTTGTTTGAGCAAGAAAGCTCAATCGGCGAGCCTTTACTTGTTGGACAAGAGGACAAAACGAGAAGAGGGAAGGATTGAAAGTCCACCCTAAATTAGATATATGCCCTCAAATAAAAAGCAATCAAATTTATCTTTACTATTTTTTTTTTTTAAAAGGTCAAATTATATGGCAATTATATCAAATTTCAAGACAATTTCTATTTTTTCGCACACATCGCTTGTTTATTTGGATTTTCAAACGGGATCCAAAAATCAAGTTCTTATTGAGATTTGACCACATTAAATATGGTAAAAATTCAAATGGGGTTGAACTCAAAATCAAAAATCAAATTTTATTTCAAATTGAATTGGATTTTGGCCAAATCCAAATGACAATTACATCTTATGCTCCCTAACGATTATAGGGACGATCTAATATGCTACAACCAATTTGTGGGAGCTAAAAAGCTTTGTTGTTCCTCATTGAGGAGACAGAATAATGAAAATACACTTTATTTAGCTAAATTCTAGTTAGCTGAACAAGATATTAAAGAAATGTGACCCTAGAAAGAGTACAATTACAAAATTACTTCCATTACTAGATGTGTAGAAGATGGCCGCGAAACCTCAATGTACAGCTGACACATTTAATCTCTCAGGAGGGTGGTGCACACTTGCATCCCAACAACAATCTGAAAGCACCCTGTTGTCTGTTGATGATATGATATCCTTGTTGTCTCTCTTCCAAAGTGCTACAGCCTACAAGCCTTAGTTACTCTATGACTATATGTAGTCACTTCGGGCCCAAAACTGGATATGAAGAGGACTCTGTGCACAACTAGAAGTCTGGAAGTATCTTTCACATAGTCCTAAAGTTTGTCTCAGATTCAAGAGGTTTAAAACTCGATTCATGTTTAAACGCTGCAACTTAATAAAATGCATGGATATCTCAATTCAAGTTCAAGATTCCCTAGTATCTTACATATCTTGTCCATGTATGGGTGTGAATAATCTCCTGCAACAAAACTTGTCGATTCATTTCCGATTTCAATCCAACTACATCCAGGCGTTTTCCTAACTCCTTGATCCACATAGTCTTCCTCACCATCTCCGCGTTTTTCCACTGCCCGCTTGCACAATACAAATTTGACAATAATACATAGCTCATCTCTTCCTGGGGTTCTAAGATCATCAAATCTTCCCCAATTTGCTTTGCACACTCTACATCTGTATTTATAGAACATGCTCCTAACATGATTTCTTCAGATGAATTTCCTTTCAAAACTTTTTGCTCCATGAAAATTACTATTAGCTAATTGCCTAGCTTCTGCTAATAACCCACGACGCCCAAGCATATCCAATATGCAGGCCACATGATGCATTTCATGAAACAGGCCATGAACTGACCACATAGACTCTAAAAGATATTGAGCCTTCTCAATAAGGCCAGCATGGCTGCAAGTCATTAGTAAACCTATGAATGTCACAACATCTGGTTTATTCCCGCGTGCCAACATTTCTTCATAAAATTGCAGGGCCTGGTTGGCCTGTCCATGCAACCCATATGCAAAAAACATTGTATTCCATGATACCAAATCCTTGTTCACAACATCACCAAATGCTCTGCTTGCTCCAGATAAGTCTCCACACTTAGCATACATGTTAATTAAACCATTCCCTACATAAACACAGACTTGGAAACCTTGTCTTATCAAGCATCCGTGCATTACCAAACCATGGCCAAGTAAAGCCAAACCAGAGCATGCAAGGAGGACTGCACCAAATACTAGCTTATAAGGTTTAACAGAATTTCTCATCATATTGACGAACAAACAAATAGCTTCCAATTCCACCCCGTTTCTTGCATATCCAGCAATCATCGATGTCCAGGAAACAATATTTTTTTCTGGCATCAACTGAAACAGAATGCAAGCTTCATTGGTATTCCCCATTTTCATATGAGCATTAATGATAGAATTCCAGGAAACCTGATTCCAGGATTTCATGGACTTAAGTGCCTTACTAACATCATCACGGCATCCTGATTCATTGTAAAAGCTAAGAATTGAGTTTTTGCACTTCAACACACGTGCACCAACCGCTTTTAGTCACAAATGCATGGATCATGCATCCAAATCGAGCATCCTCCTTTCCAGCACAAGAATTAATGAGAGCACTGAGAGTCCATGCATTGATCAGGAGAACCGCCATTTTCCCTCATTCGTCTAAACAATCTCAAACACGAATCACATTCTCCATGTCGTGCATAACCAGCAATCATTATGTTCCAAGAAATGTCAACCCTATTAGGCATACTGTAAAATACTTCTGCAGCAACATCTAAAACACCAGCATTTGTGTAGGAAAACCGAAGTGAGCACCACGAAACTTCATTTCGCAGTCCCATCTCCTCGAACACTTTCTCCGAACTCCAATGGCTCATGCACTTGCCATACATATCAATAAGAGAATTACCAACAGGAAGTGAATTTTGGCACCCACAAACAACTACTAAACCATGAACTACTGAGCCAGATTTCAAATCTCCTGCACCAGAACACGCGCTTAGAGTGGCAGTGAAGCTGAATTGGTCAGGCTTAGTATTGGCAATTATCATCTCCCGGAACAACGAAAAGACTTCTTGGTAGATACCCAGATGAGAATAGGATGTGAGCATTGCATTCCAAGCAACTGTATCTCTCATAGACATTTCGTCGAACATCTTGCGAGCCTGCCACAATACTAGATGTGGCTTTCATCAAACTTAAAGACATGTCATTTCTTTCATAATGTAGTTCAAGTTCATTCAATCTCTCCTAAGTAAGTAAAGAAACAGCTTTAATCGTCATCGACCGATACTAGTCCAGCAGATAGCAATGCTCTAATCATGACGTAGACCCATATATTTGTTCCCCAAAATTCTCGGAAAAAACTGTCTACCCAGTGAGTAATCCACGCACTCACGTGGAAAATCTCGAGTTAAAAACCACGGGACTTGTTGGGGAAAAACTTTGTCTACCCACTGGGTAATCTACCCACTAGAGATAGACATTAATAATTAGTGGAGTCAACTCGGCGAGAATCAATTATAATTTAATTCTCTATTTACAATGGGTAGTTACGCAGGTGGGTAAATGCTAGAATCTAACTTGTTGGTGGGTTGTTGTGAAAACAAAGCAGCAGCTCCTTTACCTCCCTCTGTAAAAAACTTTATTGATTTAAACGTGTTATGAGAACAAGGCTCCAAACATAAAGGCCCAAACTTACTAACTTGATAAAATGGGCTGGACACCTAACAACAATTACAACTACTAGTAGTAGCTAATAGAGTATTTAAAAAGGAATCAGTAAGTGGCTGAGCTATGTCACAAGTTGTTGCGTGTATATTTGATAAAATGGGTTGGGACACCTAACAACATATATGTGTGGTGTTATTTGTTGTAGAAGTATATTATAAAAAGAAGAATAAAATTCCTATCATGCATTCAATTTTTTTTACTTAAACACTCTATTGCCATGAAAGGCTAGTAATATCAATTTCATTTTTGATTTGGGAAGCAATAAGATTGTAGTACATTGATATATATGCCTCTTTTATTGATATTTGAAGTCACATGTTCAAGTTTTTATATAGAAAAATGTTCGCAAGTCTTTAATTGTATAAATTTATGTAAAATGAAACTCGTATTGAAAGGTGGAGATTTTATAGTCAACTTTAATAAAAATATAAATAACTCTAAAATTCATGCCACGCACGACATCATGGGTTGAAAGAATAATTAATAAGAGCTACTATTTATTAATTATGTTAGGTTTTAGATAGAAAAATAGTAATTATGACTACTTCCATAGTCCCATAATATAGTCTTTACATTCCTTTTATAGTGTCCCAAAATGTTGTCTTTATTTTTTTTATCAATTTATTTGGACTAAATTATCCTCAATCTCCATTACAAATTTTCCAAAATACGTTACTTTTTCTTTTAAAATGCGTCTCTATTTATTGTTTCTACACATTCTAAGAACATTTATTGTTTTGTGATTTTTTTTAAAGGAAAACAAAACTAAGAGAAGTAGTTCCAAAGCAAAGATCTTTATTAAATAATTTTTTTTGAGATCCTACTACTTCCTCCACTCTCCTTAATCCGTGCAGAAGAAAAGTAAGCATTTATATTATAGGATGGAGGGAATATTATTTAATGAATTTGATTTTGTTGATGACTATGTTAGGTTTCCTTCGGCAAATCATAGAAAATAGAAATTACTAGAATGCATTATTAAATTAGTTAACTCATTTTATATGTCTTCTATAAAAGAGACTCAATATTTATTGACTACTTCCCTCCGGGTCTTTATTAGTTACCAGTATTCTTTTTTGGGATGTCGCTTATTAGTTTACCCATTCCTTTTATTTATTTTTGGAATGGGACTAACTTTCCATCACACATACATTCGAACTTTAATATAAAATAATAGTTTATCTTTCTTTTTACATGTCACAACATTGTTTCTCCTAAAACTCGGTCGAAAAAGCAGTAAACTAATAAAGGCGGGAGGAAGTATCATCCTAGTCCTATTGTTTTTATTAATCTTTTTAATTATAATATTATAGTCCTATTATTACTATCATTTCTTTATGTGTACATCTTATCCACATTATTTTTGTTTATAATTGGTGATGGCTAGAAATGAGGAAGATATAGGTCGCTTGCAGTTGTGCGGCTATTTAATGGTAGTTAATGGATAGTGGGGAGAGCCATTTTACATGTGTGAATGGGATAAGGTAAGGTAATGGTTGAAAAAGAAGGGCTAGGTTGTGGTTGTCGAAGGGTAAATTGGGATAGGGAAGAGGATGGCGAAAGACAGGGGGATATATCAAGGGGTGATGTAGGGGATAGTCGCAGGACAATTATAAGAAAGAAATGGAAAGAAGCAAAGGTGATACTTGAAAGAATGAGGTCGGATAGGGTGGACGATGCAAAGGAATATTAATTAGAAACAATCTATTAAAGTGATCAAATTAAATTTGAATGAAAATGGTAAAAACGGGGGCTATATTGATTATCAAACGTGAAACAAGAATATCTATAAGTTTTCAAAGGCTTGAACTTACTTGTGATTTTCAAATTCAAAATACATGCACTACATATGGTATTATATAAATTGTTGTACAATTGAGAGTGAGGATAGCGCAGTGGTTAACGCTTCCTCCAGGTTGAAGGTCTTGGGATCGAGTCTCACCCTGGCGAGTTGGGATCCCCTTTATTTAAAATTGTCGAGGTTCTCCTTACCTTATAAAAAAAAATATATATATATATAAATTGTACAATTTTTATATCTTGTTGAATTTAATATTTTTGCACTTTAAATAAGATATGTAAATCAACCATAATCTAGATCTCAATATGATCGGTTTGATGATAATTTTTTTGTAAAAAAAGAATCAAATGGCCAAGATAACACCAACAACCTCTTTTCCACCTTTACTTGAAGGGCTTCCAATTTTATTTTTTTATTAGGAAATATAATTGGTCAAAACCAAACCAATCTTGAATTTATTAGCATGCGGTAGTGACATTCGGAGCCAGACGCTAAATGTAAGTAAGACAACATGGCTTAAAGCTCATTGTCCACATGTGGTGAATCTTGCCCAATAATGTTGGAATGAGGATTAACTTGCAAGCGGTCCCAGATCTCCATTTGAGCCTACCAACATTCCTCCTAGGGCTTCCAATTCTATAATAACAAACAAAATCTCTTAGCGTCAAAACAAAGCAAGAATTTTCTAATCCATAGTACACTAATAGGGTGCTTCCAATAGGTTCACCAATATAGCACGTGAATGTAGCAAATAGGCAATGGCAATCATCATCCAACTAGAAGGTTCCAATTTACCAAATCTATAGACTATACATATCATTAATCTCATACCATACATTTCTACTTCAATTTGTTAGGCACATATACAAAAATTTAAGTCGAAGATTTTTCCTTTGCGCACGAGTATATAATCGACATAAAGTAATACTTCTAGAAATTAACGCAACTCACAAGTCAATGAAGTCATACACCAATTGGATCAATAAAAGAAGGGGAACCAAGTTTGAGATAGAATTACATAAAAAAGACAATAATAAAGATGAATGTTACTTTTTTTTTTTTGAGAGGAATAAAGATGAATGTTACTTAAGCGCATCCCTCACTTCTCTTGTCACTACTATATCAATTATCAGCGCCTTAGCCGCCAACTGAAGGCGGCCGGTCAAACACTCCACTCAATAGGCCATGACCCACCAATTACACATGAAGCCAAAAATGCCCACATGTTTAACAGTTTTTCCATATAAAATCCATGCTATTTATAGTAGTATATACTACTCTCTCCGTCCCATAATATAGTGCTTCATTTTCATTTTAGATGTCCCAAGATATAGTCTTGCTTTATATCTTCATTTTTCGTGATTTGTCTGCAAAAACCGTATTATCATCATTTATTTCTTGAAATTGGTTTTTCTTCGTTTATTAACCCAATGGTTACGTTTAATCTTTCTTTCATGCAATTATTTTTCATTCTCTCTCCTAAAATCACCTTTTTTCCATACAACATTTATTTAAATAAACAGAAAGTTTTTACCTTCTTCTTAGATTCTATTTACCTTAATTAAAGTAAAAAATGGAATCAAACATCTATATTATGGAACGAAGAGAAAGTATAATCTTATAATATAATAATAATGTTATAATATAAGGTCAAGCATTATGATATTGACCGCGCACCTTCTCAAACACGTCTGATGTCCCATTAACAACAGCTGCCTTTCCTCCGAGTTCCCACTACAAGTATAAGTCATAAATTCTGAATTTTGTTCACGCTTCAACTTCCCCTTATATTCTTCTCTTCTGTCTTCTCTTGTTAAACCACCAACCAAAAAAACACTAGTGAAAAATAACAAGGGGACAATCATATTCTTATATACTAGATTACTAGTATTAATTCAGAAGAAAATATGAAACATCAGGAGCATAGATCAGAAACTCACTATGATCTTCACTCAGTTCACAAATCTTCGGCCTCGAAAATCATGAAGATGAAACCATTAGCCGCATTAGCACCCTCAGGTCCTCCACAACCAAAGGTTTACAAGGTGAAACCGATCCATTTTCGCGAGCTCGTACAGAAACTCACGGGAGCACAACCTCAACTGCTACATCAGGCAACGTCTCAGCAGCCGCGCTTTAGACGTAGCAACCTTCAGAGTGTTGCTCCGCCACCGTTGCCGCTTCATCCTCATCAACTTCAACTTCAACTTCAAACTGATCAAAACAGCATATCAGAGAAACAAGTACCTTGTAAAGTAGAACAAGATCAGAAACCGTTTTCGGATAAAAGATGCAAGATGGTGTAGGTACAACAGAACTCATTTTGTCCCCCAATTTTCAGGCTTGGTTTTCTTTTGCTATGATGAGTCCTGGACAAGCTACTATATCTCAGATGGAGCAAAAATCATTTATTTGATTCGTATTGATGTATTCATATAGGTCTTTTTACCCCTGATGTACTATATTCAAACGGGGAAGTTAAACTTAGTTCCTCTGTTTTCTTAGAATCCCTTTTTTTTGTTTTCTTGACCAATTTGCTTACACAAGTTAATCATTAGTACAACTTATTACTATATTACCAATCTTTGTTTAACTGAATAAAACTCGGAAATGAAAACGAAGACTATAGCTTCGTCCTTTTCACCTATATGCATGTCTTTTATCTAAACTTATTCACACTTATTCGTATCTAAACTCTTTTTTTTTTCTTCCCTAAAGTGAAAAGAATAAGGTATGTACTATAATTCTATGTTAATGTAGACACAAGATACTATTCACATTGATATTTTTACACCTAAATCTGAAACCAGGCCAATCGTCAACATGGGATTAATTAGTTAGCAGTTAGTCTGTTAGTAACTTTGACATCTGTGTTAGAATTGAAGTGAAAATGTGTAAAAAAATAGGAGTAAAGCACACGGATGATGAATTGATGACTTTAGATGATATCATGATACCAAATTTTTGACCAAGGAATACCGTTATTAGACGTAAAGAAATTAAGAAAGATATAGTTTACTTTCAGAATCAGGATACTAGGTAGCAAAATATTGATAGGAAATTTTGATTGAGTTAGGCCTCTTGTTTAGCCTTTTGGAATTTGGACTAGTATGAAGCCGTTGGGTGGTCAAGTCAACGACCTACATAGGAAGCATCTTGATAGAATACAAATATTCTTAAGATATATTTTTTTCATAGATTTCTAATTTAGATAGGATTCCTAATCTAGATTAGAAATCTATGAACAACATATATCCTAAGAATATTTGTATCATGGACTACATTTATATTCTACTACTCAGCTCCGCTTGATAACTTATATTAACGTAGATTGGGGTGGGTGTCCTGACACTCGTCGTTGTACTTCAGGTTATATGGTGTTGTTTTCTTGGTGATAACTCAATTTCCTGGCAATCTAAACGTCAACCTACTTTATCTAGATCGAGTGCGGAGGCTGAAAACATGGGGGTTGCAAATGTTGTTGCAGAAACTTGTTGGCTTCGTAATCTTCTTTTGGAGTTACATTGTCCACTCCGAAGGCTACTATTGTTTATTGTGATAAATGATAATGTCAGTGCTATTTACCTATCTCGCAATCCTGTACAACACCAACGTACCAAACACGATGTCATGGATATTTATTTTGTTTGGGAAAGGTTAGCGTTGGGTCATATACGGGTATTGCATGTTCATACAAGGTATGAGTTTGCAGACATCTTCAGTAAGGGACTTCCGCGACATTTATTTATGGAATTCAAATCCAGTCTAGCGTTCGCTCTCCTCCCGCTATGAATGCGGTGTTGTGATAGAATACTGTTATATGTGCCTTGATTTCTTGGCGAAGAAGAAGAGAAGAAAGAGGCTCGAAGCTAAGCCCGGACGAGCGAAGTCGAGCCCGGCCACGAGGCAGCAACCCGGACGGGCATAAAGGAGCCCGGGCAGGCAAGGCAAGCCCGGGCGGGCAAGCTTGAGCTCGGGCGGGCCAGCCCATTTCTTCACATTCTGCCTTCAAGGCAGATTCTTGATAGAAAACCTGCACCGGGCGGGCAGTTGTTGGGCCGGGCGAGCCTGGCCCGGCGGGCGTGCCGGCCCGGGCGGGCGACTTTTGCTTTCGCGATTTCGTGTTTTAATCCGGATTTTTACGGATTTAATGTTTTGGGTTTTGGGTCATTTTGTAAACTTAAGGATGTCATATATAAGGCATTCTAAAGTCATTTAGAACCCTAAGATTCAAATTAGCCACAAAATATAACTCTCTCTCTTCTTCTCCATTGTAATTCCTCCATTAGAGAGGCTAAAGAAAACTCCAAGGTTCTTGCTTGTGGATGTAGGTCAAGGTTGATCGAACCACGTTAAATCTTTGTCTCTCTTTATTGCTTACTTTTCTCACTTAAAGTTTACAACTTTGCATTTATTGTTGAACTTGAAGTTAACTAGCAAACCCTAGGTCCTAGAAATTGCATTTATTACTAACAATTGGTATCAAGAGCTTAAGGTTTGGGAGGTTTCTAGTTGATTTCTTTGAAGTATATGTCAACAATGAATCTTGATATTGAGAAGTTTGATAGGTCCATCAACTTTGGACTATGGCAAGTGAAGATGAAGGCAATCTTGATTCAAAATGGTGTTCACAAGGCTCTAGAGGGCAAGGTGAAGAAGCCTACTACTATGACCGAAGAGAGAATGGGAAGTAGTGGATTTGAAGGCCTTATCGGCTATACAACTTTGCCTCTCGAATGAAGTATTGAGGGAAGTTGCTAAGGAGGATTCCGCAGCGGGTCTATGGTTGAAGTTGGAGTCTCTTTACATGGCAAAGAGTGTCACCAACCGACTTTTACTCAAGAGTAGATTGTATGACCTTCGACTTGAGGAAGGTAATTCTCTTAAGTCTCATATTGATGAGTTTTATTCTATTGTGATGGATCTTCAAAATATTGATGTGACTTTGGATGATGAAGATTTGGCTATTTGGTTGTTGTGTTCATTACCATCTTCATACAAGCATTTTAGGGAAACTATCTTGTATGGTAGAGATGATTTGAGTATTGATGATGTTAGGGATGCTTTGAAACAAAGGGAGTTGATTGATAATCAATTGACATCTAAATCATCAAACTCTAGTGATGGCTTGTTTGTTAGGGGTAAATCAAATGATGTTGCATCTACTAGTCAAGGTGGTAATGGTGGTAAGAATAGGTGGCGTTCTAAGTCTAAGAAGCCCAATTCTAATAAGCACAAGACTTGTAATTATTGTCATCTAAAGGGGCACATTAAGTCCGAATGCTATAAGTTGAAAAACAAGCAATCGGGGGATAGTAAGCCCGGGAAAGGCAAGGAACCCATGAACTCCGCCGATGTAAGCTATGTTGATTCCGATGGCGAAAGTGGAGCTTTGGTTGTTACTCATGATAGGCTCAAGAGCAAGAGTGAATGGATAATGGACTCGGGATGTTCTTTTCATGTGACACCCTACAAAGACATGTTCACCTCATATGAGGAGTATAATGGAGGCACGGTCCCCATGGGCAACAATGCAACTTGCAAGGTGATTGGCATAGGGTCCGTGGATATCAAGATGTTTGATGGCACGGTTAGAACATTGTCCAAAGTCCGCCATGTTCCGGAAATGAAGAAGAACTTGATCTCTCTTGGTACTCTTGACAACAATGGGTGTAAGTACATAGCGGAAGGTGGAGTATTGAAGGTTATTAGGGGTGCACTTGTGTTGATGAAGGGTATTAAAAGGGGAAGCTTGTATGTACTACAAGGTTCCATGGTTAGTGGTTCGGCAAATGTCTCCACCGCCACTATGAGTGACGATGATACCAAGCTTTGGCATTTGAGGCTTGGTCATATGGAAGAGCAAGGAATGTCCGGACTTTGCAAGCAAGGATTGCTAGATAATGTGAAGCTAGGCAACCTTGGCTTTTGTGAGCATTGTGGTAAACACAAACGAGTTAGCTTCAAGCCCGCAATACACAACACCAAAGGACCTCTTGATTACATCCATTCGGATTTGTGGGGTCCCTCTAGGAAGACTTCTTTGGGTGGTTGTAGTTACTTGCTCACAATAATTGATGATTTCTCTAGGAAGGTGTGGTCGTTCTTTCTCAAGCACAAGGATGGTGTGTTTGATGTGTTTCTTCAATGGAAGACTATGATTGAGAAGAAGACCGACAAGAAGATCAAGGTTTTGAGAACCGACAATGGCCTAGAGTTTGTTGAAAAGAAGTTCACTAAGTATTGTCTTGATGAAGGCATTGTTCGTCATAGAACTTGTGTTGGAAGACCTCAACAAAACGGTGTTGCGGAGAGGATGAATAGGACTCTCCTAGAGAGGGCAAGATGTATGCTCTCCCAAGCCAAGTTGGGGAAGATCTTTTGGACCGAAGCGGTTGCAACGACATGCTATTTGGTGAACCGGTCTCCTCACTCCGCCCTTAACTTTAAATCTCCTCAAGAGGTATGGTTCGGAACTCCTTGTGATTATTCTAATTTGAAAGTTTTTGGTTGTCCGGCCTACATTCATGTAAATGAGGATAAACTTGAACCTAGAGCAAGAAAATGTGTATTTGTTGGCTATGGTTTGGGGGTTAAGGGATATAGAGTTTGGTGTGAAAAATCTAGGAGGGTAATAACTTCTAGAGATGTTGTGTTTGATGAATCATGTATGATCACTCCGGAGAAGGAGCTTGCTATTTGTAATGATGTAGGTTCATCTCATGACACCGAGGAGAAGGTGGAGCTTGAAAGTGCTTCACATGATGATGCTCTCACTCAAGAGAGGCATGTTGAGGGTTCACCACAAACCCAACGCAAGACACTTGCTAGTGAGAGACAAAGAAGGCAAATCAAGCCTCCTCAAAGATATGTTGAGGAGTGTGACTATGTGCAATATGCTCTCACCGTGGCAAATGAGGTAGAGACCTTTGATGATCCATGCTCCTACAAGGAAGCAATGTCTCTACCCGATTCAAGTAAGTGGTTGTTGGCAATGAAGCAAGAAATGGAGTCTTTGCACAAGAACAATACTTGGGAGTTAGTTATTGCACCTATGAAGAAGAAGATCGTTGGGTGTAAATGGGTGTATAAGAGAAAAGAGGGTACACCGGATTCGGGAGGTCCCGTCTACAAGGCAAGAGTTGTGGCAGGGGTTTCACTCAAGTTGAGGGTGTTGATTTTCATGAAGTTTTCTCACCGGTTGTGAAGCACTCGTCCATTAGAGTTTTGCTTGCCTTGGTAGCTATGGAAGACTTGGAGCTACACCAACTTGATGTTAAGACCACTTTCCTCCATGGGGACTTGGAGGAGGAAATCTACATGAAGCAACTAGGAAGGTTTTGAGGTTGAAGGAAAGAAGAACATGTGTGCCGTTTAGTGAAGTCATTGTATGGGTTGAAGCAATCTCCTTGGCAATGGTATAGGCGATTTGATTCGTTTATGTTGGCTCATGAGTTCACAAGAAGCTCCTATGATAGTTGTGTCTACTACAAAGAGCTAGTAAGTGGTTCCTTCATTTACCTTTTGCTTTATGTTGATGATATGTTGGTTGCTTGCAAGCATTTGATTGAGGTCAACAATTTGAAGAAGTTGTTGAGTAGTGAGTTTGATATGAAGAATCTTGGTGAAGCCAAGAAGATACTTGGGATGGAGATTTGGAGAGATCGATCTAAGGGGGCGTTATACCTTAGCCAAAGGAGGTACATTGAGAAGGTTCTTGAGAGATTCTTAATGAGCAATGCAAAGCCCGTTTCCACTCCTCTCGGTTATCACTTTAAGCTCTCAAAGGAGCTTTGTCCTCAATCCGAAGAAGAAGAAAGGGCCATGGTTCACATCCCCTATACTAGTGCCGTTGGAAGTGTGATGTATGCCATGGTATGTTCTAGGCCGGACATTGCTCAAGCGGTGAGCATGGTGAGCCGTTATATGTCAAGGCCCGGGAAAGGGCATTGGGAAGCTTTGAAATGGCTTTTAAGGTACTTGAAGGGTACCTCACACATTTGCTTGGAGTTTGGCCAAGATGCAAATGGTGTGATTGGGTATTGTGATTCGGATTATGGTGGAGACTTGGATGATCGGAAATCAACTTCGGGTTATGTGTTTACCTTGGGAGGTACGGCCGTGAGTTGGCAATCTTCGCTACAAGATGTTGTAACTCTTTCAACTACGGAAGCGGAGTTCATGGCAATTACCGAGGCATTCAAGGAGGCAAAGTGGCTCAAAGGTTTGGTTGGGGAGATTAGCTCGTGTTCTAAGGAGGTGTCCGTATTTTGTGATAGCCAAAGTGCCATTCAATTGGCTAAGAACCAAAACACGTTCCATAGAAGAACGAAGCATATTGATGTGAAGTACAACTTCATCCAGAATGTCATTGATAAGAAATAGTTGACATTGATGAAGATTCGTACCGAGGAGAACCCCTCCGACATGTTGACAAAGCCTTTGCCAACCACTAAGTTCACTTTGTGTGTGAACTTGGTGGGTCTCTCCTCTTGTTTGTTGTAGGCCCCTATGGGGTAGAGCTTTGGAGTTTGATTAGTGTTTTTGGTGTTATTGGAGGTGTTTGGAGAAATTCAAGTCAAGGTGGAGAATTGTTATATGTGCCTTGATTTCTTGGCGAAGAAGAAGAGAAGAAAGAGGCTCGAAGCTAAGCCCGGACGAGCGAAGTCGAGCCCGGCCACGAGGCAGCAGCCCGGGCGGGCAGGCAAGTCCGGGCGGGCAAGCTTGAGCTCGGGCGGGCCAGCCCATTTCTTCACATTTTGCCTTCAAGGCAGATTCTTGATAGAAAACCTGCACCGGGCGGGCGCCCGGGCGGGCAGCTTGCCCTGTTTCGCGATTTCGTGTTTTAATCCGGATTTTTCCGGATTTAATGTTTTGGGTTTTGGGTCATTTTGTAAACTTAATTAAGGATGTCATATATAAGGCATCCTAAAGTCATTTAGAACCCTAAGATTCAAATTAACCACAAAATATAACTATCTCTCTCTCCTCCTCTCTCTCTTCTTCTCCATTGTAATTTCTCCATTAGAGAGGCTAAAGAAAACTCCAAGGTTCTTGCTTGTGGATGTAGGTCAAGGTTGACCGAACCACGTTAAATCTTTGTCTCTCTTTATTGCTTACTTTTCTCACTTAAAGTTTACAACTCTGCATTTATTGTTGAACTTGAAGTTAACTAGCAAACCCTAGTTCCTAGAAATTGCATTTATTACTAACAAATACAAATATTCTGAGGATATATTTTGTTCATAGATTCTTAATCTAGATAGGATTCTTAATATGTATAGGACTATCCTTAAGTTGTAAACTATAAATATTGATCAATGGTAATCTTTCCAATCAAGGGGTTCATCAAATCTAGCACTATCTCTTAATTGATACACGTATGTAAGCAGGCTAAAAATAGTGTACGACTTTCATTTCCCCTGTGAAAGGGAAACAATGCAAGCAGGGAAAGTTACTTATCATAAGTTAGCTACCGGCCACTAGTAACACTGACACATATATTAGTAAACATTTGTAGACATAATCGTGTCTTCCCAATTTAGCATTCAATGATGAAATATACCATCGTTCTAATTGGTCCTGTCCAAAGGAAGAGCAATCTGAAAAAGCTAAACGCAAATTGTTTTAAGAACTTAATGTCTATTTATTATTCTAAGTTCATTTTTAAAAGCCCAATTAATTATTCATGATTATTAATTGTATTTTTAAAGTCCATTTTTTAAAAGTCCAATTATTTATTCATGATAATAAACACTTGCTTATTAGTTATTACCAAATACTATACAACTAATCTAGTTTTGGACAACCAAAAACTGCTTCTTGTTCCACCAAAATTGCTCAAAAAATCTGAGAGAAAGCCAACAATGTGGAAGAATAAAAAAAGGGTTGTTTCTAAAACAATTTTACACACTGTGTGTGTTTTTCATATACACCTATGTGACTATGTGTATGTAGAAAAATGTCTAAGAAATTGAGGCATATATGCTAGGGCAATAATACAATCTATCTCAATAATAATATAGGATCACTCATACTACTGGATTTTCAAATATCCCCTAAACACGCGAAATCATGACTACTTATTTCTGTTCGACGTTCAACATCTCCTGAAGTTGCTTCTTGCCCATGATCTGGCGACTTCCATCATATGATTGATCTAGCGACTTCTCTGATCTGTTGGACTTTCAACCTATGATGTACATGTACTTCGAAAAAGTTATGTATCCCATGTTTACCATATTGTTGCTATGAAGTCCTTTATACTTAGTAGTAATTGGTTTAGTTGCATTGGTAGGAATTTTCATCTTGTGATTGAGGATTTGAGGTCACAAGTTGAATTTTAGTAACTAATTGCAATTTTTTTAGGCGTAGATTTCTCTTATTATCTTCTCCATTTGAAAAGAGTCTGGATTACAAAACTGGATTAGATATATAAATGAAGATTCATTACGATTCATGATAAAGTAAACTAACAAAGAACGAAAAAGTAGGACTTTCTATCCTCTTTACAAACCCCTCCCTTTCCATTATGATCACAATCTTAAATATATTATCCTACTTTCAAATTTGTTTCATTTATCGTTATCCACTATACACCAATACACCATAATAGAATTATATCAAACTTTTAAGAGCAAGACACAAATCTAATTTTGAAAAAAGCTCCTGCATTATTGTGCATTACACGAGATCATGAACTAGTAATCATATGAATACACATACTTTTATGTAGGTACAATTGTCATTTATCACATAAACTTTCTTATATACTTATATACAAGTGCTCCCTCTAGCTACTTTTTTATGTTCCAACTTCACTTTTATATAGGTAGATCTTACTAATAATTTTGACAACATTTTTTTTTACCAATACATAAGAATAAACAAGAGAATATATATCATGTGATATCTTAACTTGTTAAATTCAATCGAATATTCACTTATAAAATATCATTGTTTTAATCTTATACTACTACATAATTGAATAAATGAAAATTTTGACAATTAATTTCATTTCAATAAGTCATATTTTGAGTTACTATTATTGCTATACTTTGAAACACTTCACGTTCATTACTCTTACTTTTCTAGCTAGAATTCAAAACCACCAGAATGACATCATGAAGAATGACATCATAAAATGAAGAATGACATCATAAAGAATGACATCATAAATTAAATGATGCACTATAATGTAATTTTTTTTTTGAGGGGATAATGTAATTTTTTGGCAAAAGAATATAATGAAATTCCACATCAGGCACCATGTACATGACTATTACTTTTCTTGTTATAAACCAAAACCACCAGACGTCATGAAGAATGACATCATAATTTAAATTATTCGTTATAACATCGTTTTTGGGCAAATTCAATAGAATCCCACATGAGGCACCAATAGTGATTCATTGAATGTATGTAGGAAATGACAAGTTTTCTAATGATATTATTGATCAAAATTATATGCATTCGATACATAAATATTAATTTTAAAGAACGCTCTTTTTTTTGGGTTCATTACCATTATACTTATATGCATGAACACTCTTTGTAACCAATAGCAACACCTACACAAGGCCCCGATCAACAATCTACACAAGCCTCCCGGGGGACTGGGGAGAAAGGATAAGCTAAGGTGGGTTGAACTAGCTAGTGATCACTGATCATAATGGAGATAATCTTATTAGCACTTCTGTCTGGACTACATGTACACTTGTATGATGAGCTCCTCTACTAGTACTACTCTTAGCAAGTAGTAGCAAGTCCCACCGGACAAACTATATCAACCCCAAACAACCTCAACATCTTGGATCTCGCCGAGCCATTATCATTAATCTGTTTTACAGAAGCCTTGGAAATAGTGTCAATGTAGAATCGCTTATCAGCACCCATTGAAGTGTAAAACCTAACAATATCACCACATCTCAAACCTCTATCTTTAACAAACTCCCCCCACCCTTTAGTTAGCACATAATTCTGACTACTCTTCCAGTAACAATACTTAAACCTCCATATTTTCTCTCTTCTTTCATCCTCAATTAAACCTCAACATTATCCCACCCACGTCCTCGTCTGCGGCGATTCCAGGAAGATACCTCTTGGCGTACTGCTCACTTGCCCCCACTCTTGAGTTGAGTTTATGTCCATTTTTTAACTTTATCAATTTTTTTCTGATGTCATATGCTCACTTGCCCCCCACTCTTTGTTTGAGATAACATAGTATCTTTAGGATATTATCTGATTTCTCATAGTATATATTATCAAGGTTGTGATCATATCATAATCCTTAGTTATCTTTGATGTATATCTCTATTATTCTTGTATATCTTTTAGATATCATAGTTGTACTATAAATAGGTTGTAAACTCTTTGAATACATTGAAGCTTTCTCATAAACTCTATCATGGTATCATGAGCCTTTATTTTTCTGCTTCCGCAATCCCACCTCCATCTCCATGCCTCTACTCCCTCTATTCCATGGCTACACCATAAATCATGCTTGCCGATATAACAAGCAATGGTGACCCAACGGTTCTCCTTTCTCTCCATGCTTCCTCTTCTTATTTTTAATGGCTACACTGTGCACTCTACGACCCTTATTTTGGCTGCACATTTTCATCCTCCCAAGTCTCAACCATCTTTTTTCCCCACCTACATGGCTACATCTCCCTCGTCTTGCATGGTTAACACCATAAAAAAACCTTTGCCGACACCGACAAATGATGGTGACCATATTGAGTCCCCTACCCTTCATGCTTCTTCTTCTTCGATCTCCTTAAATCGTGACAATGGAAGCTCTCCATGTTCAACCTCTCTTCTTCTCTTCACCCGTGAAAGTTTCAAACCAACTCTTCTGCTCAACTCTTACGGCATCCCGGTAGTTCACCTACCATGTGTTGCCTACCAATTATCTTATTTCTCCACACCCTAACGGTGAACCACAAAACCTGTCTCAACTAATTATAACCGGTCACGGCCACCGTCGACTAATTAATGCCATGCATTTTAGTTGTCAAATAGTCCAAATAAGTGTGCCATCAAAAGATCTCAATCCCTCCTCCATTTTTGTATAAAAGATGGAATATCGTACCTACTTCCAAAGTTTATTTCCTTCCCTTATGTCTAAGAAGGCATTTGATGATTTTTCTTTCCCTCCTCTCTTTCTCACGTACTAAACTTGGTGGCTTCTCACCCTACAAGCCAAAACCAACCACATCATCATCATCATCTCCCCGTGTATGGCTTCTCGCATTCTTCACCCTCTTCACCTTCACATTCTTTTTCGCCCTTATGTATGAAACACATCGCCCACATTTTAGATCAATATAATAATGATAACACTCTTCCATTATCCTTTCTTCTTGCTTATACCACATACAACTCTCGTGGTTACCTACCCAAAACCCCAATATTGTGGTATAAAACTCACATTCCAGAATCCCCACTTCTTTTTCTTTCTCTTCCTTTTACAACAAAAAAAACACTTATGCAACCTCATCATCCTCATCATTCTTTGTGTGATTCTCGTAGCCGACAACCACCAATCACTTGGTCATCACGTACCCATTTTCCAAGATTGCACTTCCCCTTCGACCGTCCATCTTGCAGGGGCATGTTAGAGATAACATAGTATCTTTAGGATATTATCTGATTTCTCATAGTATATATTATCAAGGTTGTGATCATATCATAATCCTTAGTTATCTTTAATGTATATCTCTATTATTCTTGTATATCTTTTAGATATCATAGTTGTACTATAAATAGGTTGTAAACTCTTTGAATACATTGAAGCTTTCTCATAAACTCTATCACTCTTAGTTGAGTTTATGTCAGCTTGAGAGTGACATCAACAATCTTTTTTTTTTATATGAAGTAACATTTGTCTGACATTATCATTAAGCTCAAATATGTATGGTGACTTCATCAAAGCATACTATTTTGCAATGTAGACATGTAGTAGCCAGCTATTACTAGCCTCTTACTCTTAAGTTGAGTTTGAGTAGGCTTAAGAGTAGTTTAGTCTAACATTTACAAAGTATGCTATGAATATGAGTATGTATGCTCGGATGCTCCTATACTTGTGCCATAAAGGTCTGCTATGGTGTAGTCATGACTCTTCACATAAGAATAATTGAAGCAAATTGACAAATACTTGTTGTCAGATGGACTCAGTCACACTCTTGTGGTATGTTCTTGCAAGTGAGCTTAGCATGTCTATTGAGTAGTTTGTGTCAATTTAGACTTCTATTTATACCCAATATAAATTCGGACACTTTAATGTATAGAACAATATTTTATAAGACAAAGATTGAGAAATGCAGGCAATTTTGCAATGAGACATAATTTGTGCTCACATAGATGATATAGGAAGAAAGACTTAGCCCTGCTCCTCTAATGGGAGAAGTCGAGTCTGTGATATGCCTTACTGAAATACATAGACCATACTCAGGCTCAAATAAAGAGTGTAGCTTCAAGAGATCATGAGCTTGATAATATCCTTTGCTCTACATTTGGAGGTCTGCAAGAATTAGTCTGCAATTGAGTGTCTACAGGTACCTTTAGAGAGCTTCACGATTGAATTCTTTATGCCCATTCTTTCAAGCATTTTGTCTGAGCATTAATTAGAGTGCGTTGTCAGCAGCTTATTTTTCATCTGATGGAGTGAAAAAATCAGGTCTGGTGCCCTATGACCTTGGTGGAATTGATCTCCATATTCACAAATTATGCAGATTTGCCTTTATTTTCGTAAATGTGAAGATATAGCTCAAACGATGACGATCACTCGATGATACATCTGCTCAAATAAAGAGCTTCGCGGGTGTGCAAATGGAACCTTCTAAGTTTAGCCTTGTCCGATGACTAGCTCTTGCTCTTGCAACTCTATGCTACTTTAATGCACCTTATTCTTTTTAGTAAAAGAAGTGGATTCTGCCAACCATGGTCTCCACATGAGGTGGTTACTCAGCCATAGTCCGGCATATGGAGTCTGCAAGGCGTGGTCTGCAGGAAGGACTGCAAGCCGCCATGATCGATGAGTCTGCTCGACTACGGGCTGCCATAAGAGGGTCTGCAGGTCTTTTCCTCAGCTTTAGTTCTTGTCTGCCCGATAGATCTTTAGTAGAAAGAATCCGGCGAGGAGCCCAATCAAATTCAGCTCATGTCTTAGCCAGAGCACATCATAGTATGGACTATGGTGTGACATCTAGTTGTATACAAGTAGAAGCTTATAAATCATATGATGTCAATATCCACTAATGTCAATAACTTTAATAGTTTCATTACTCAGGAGGCATTTTATCAAGCACTTAAAGTGCATTGCGTTAGCTCACAAAAGAGAAAAATACTATTTAAAGGTTTGATTTTATTGAAATATTTTGTCAAGCACTTGGCATGCATTATATGCTAAATACCAATATACCATAAGAGAGGCTCAGTCATGTCTGCTTAGTTATAGTTGGTGTTAAGCGCATGAGAGCATTCACCAAATTCAACTAATTATTTGACATTTGAGTTGTGTTAATTAGCTAAATTTCAGCAAATGATAGACTTAGCTTATTTTCGTCTGACGGAGGGAAGAAATCAGGTCTGCTGGAGCTCCACAAAATATGCAGACTTGCATTTGTTTCGTGAGTTGGAGAATTTCCCTAGCAAGGTAATAATAATCTGGATGCCTCACCCTTGGAATTCAATTGAAGAAAATCTTTAGGATCATGCGTCTGACATTTTATTGTTGACCTCTATGATTTTCCTTCTGAGTAGGAGTAGATGGCAAGTACTAAGACAGTAAGACTCTTGTGTGTGTTTTTTTTTTTTTTTTATAATTTACTAGGACCTTTGTTTAAAATTACCCCACCCGACTTCAATGAGATTTTTATGTGTACATTTTATTGTTGACATTATATGATTGCTCCATTCCAGGCCCCATAAGCTATTGGAATGGAGATGAGCGTTTTTCGCATATTTTGCCTATAGAAAGCTTGTTTTATTATCTTCTCCATACCTCTTCTAAAGAAAAATTCACTGAATATTCCCAATTATTAAGTCAATTATATTGGTATTTATCTAGTTTGATTATAATATATGATCTTTTTTTATGGAAGACCATGTGGATGTTTTTTAGCTCAAGAAAAAGTGTTGAGGTAAAGGATCATCTCTTGGTCTGCTTTATAACTATGGGAATTATTGTCTCTCATGATAGAAAACCTTTTCCCAATCTTCGTACATTTTTATTCTATGTGCAGAAATTTTAGGTATTCGTCAAGGAGATCCTCTTTCTCCGTACATTTTTATTCTATGTGCAGAAATTTTAGCTCGTTAATTGTTTCAAGCTAGTTCAATAGATTCTAGATTGATAGGGGTCACTCTTGGTCATTCTAGAATTAACATTCCTTTTTTAACCTTTGCGGATGATACAATGATTTTTGCAAAAGCTAAAGTAGAAAGCTGACATGCTATAAAGTCTATTCTTAACAAGTATTGCTCAATGTCAGGCCAACTTGTTAATTTCCATAAGTCTGATTTTCAATGCACTACTAATACCCCAACAGAATTATTAAGTGTTTTTCAGAATATTCTCCAGATGGAAGATTCTCTATCACTAGGTAACTATTTGGGTTGCCCAATCATTAGTAGCAAGGTCACAAATGCAACTTTTAGTTCTATTCAAGAAAAAGTCTCCTCTCAGCTTACCAAGTGGAGAGCCAATTCTCTATCTCAAGCAGGTAGAACTATTTTAATTCAGTCTAATCTGGCTTCTAAAGCTAGTTTCCAAATGCAAAGTTTTACTCTCCCTCCTTATATCCTCTCTTCTCTGGATAAAAACTATAGGAATTTTCTTTGGAATAAAGATCCGAATTCTAAAGCTCCTAACTTGATAGGTTGGGATAAGATTTGTAAACCTAAAAATTTTGGAGGACTGGGGTTGAGAAAAGCTAAAGTTAGTAATTTAGCTCTTCAGTTTAAACTTCTTTGGAAAATAATTAGGATGCCTAATAATTTATGGGTCAAACTTGTTAAGCAAAAATACTTAAAACAAGACAACTTGTTCTCTTATAAAACTAAAGCTAATGTCTCTTGGCAATGGCGTAAACTAATTACCCTATTAAGCAAGGTCTTAGATGGATGGTGGGGAATGGGGAGAATATCTCATTTTGGAATGACAATTGGGTGTTTAATTACCCTATTAAAAAAAGTACTCGTCTATTATATTGGGTCAGAGGAGTTGATGGTTAATTTTTTCATTACAGATGCTGCTCAATGGAATAAAGATCTTCTCTTAAATTATGTTTCGAGTAATGTAGTGGATGATATCCTAAAATTTTTTATCCCTTCTAATGAAATGGCAGATAGGATTTTTTGGGGTCTTACTGCAGAAGGAGAATATTCGGTTAAATCAGATGTTGCACTGCTTCAAGGGTATGGCTTAGATCCGCCCAACCTGGTTAGTTTTGCTTGGATTTGGGGTTTGTCCATTCCACCCAAGATTAAATTCTTTTTGTGGAAAATTTGTCAGAATGGTCTTCCTACTAAAAAGAGATTAGAAATGAGTCATATTTTCCTTCCTTTAGAGTGTGTTTTTTGTAACTTCCACTCTGAAGATGACCATCACTTATTTCTTGATTGTCCTTTTATGCATGATGTTTTAGAGATAGTTAATGTCAATGGAGTTTTTCCCCCCTTCCTATATATTGATAATAATGATCTCTCTTTCATTGAGTATTTTTGTAATCTTAAGTCTTGTTTGACTCTTAAGAATCTCAATTTCTATGTTATTGTTTGGTGGTTCATTTGGTATGCTAGAAATAGTATCACTTTTCGTCAGGAGAGCTTTTCTCCAGCCAAACTAGGGGCTATGATTAAAGCTTATATGCATAATCTAGACTGTTCCCAGTCTAATTATTCTAATTTTGGACATAGTCAACAAGTTGTTAAGGAATCTAAAAAGCCTAGGCCTAACATTATTTGGTCCCCCCCTCCTCTTGATTTTGTTAAACTTAATTTTGATGGTTCCAAGTTGCAGAATGGTAGCACAGCTTATGGCTTTGTTATTAGAGATTCCGGGGGGAATCTGTTGCTTAGTGGTGCTAACGCCATTGCTGATAATAATTCTATTTTAGTTACTGAAGCCTGGGGTCTAAGAGAAGGTATTAGGGGAGCTCTCTTTCTAGGGGCTCATAATATTATATTGAGGGTGATAATCTCTCGGTTATTCAAGTTATCAAAAGAATCTGGAAAATTCCCTGGTCTATTAATGCTCTTATTAATGATGCAGCGGAGGATCTGAAAAAATTTGATAATTATAATATTCAGCATGTTTTTAGAGAAGCTAATTATGCTGCTGACTGGATGGCAAATCGTGGCCATTCCACTACTAATTGGTTTGAATCTCCTGATATTGCTTTTTCCAAGATCATCCGTAAGGATGCTTTAGGGTGGCCTGTTAATTGGGTTCCTCCCTAGATTCTTTCTTTCTGGCTAAAATAAAAAAAAAAACCTAGAGCTGATCAAACCCCAGGTCGGGCCGGGCCGGGCTACGAGCTTTTAAAAAACTACCCAAGTTAGCGGGATGGGTCAGTTAGCGGGCCATTTTCGTCTGCCCATGCGGGCCAAACGGGCCTTTTTGTTCCATTTTTCATTAGTTTTGTTAACCATTTTACTAAAAAATTCAATACTAATATTTAAAAAAAAAAACCCCGAATACAAATTCATTAAAGCTGAGAAGAATTCAAAATAGAATAAATGCCATCAAGAACTCTCAGGGTGACTGGATGGAAAATTCACAGCAGGTGACAGAAGCCTTCATTAATTTTTACCAAGGTCTGCTGGGGAGTAGTAGTGGTACAAGACCAGTTGATTCAAGAATTGTTGCTCAGGGGAAAGTTTTAAGTGCTGATCAACAGCAGCTTCTGAATTTGCAATTTGATGTCAGGGAAATAAAGCAAGCTATTTTCTCAATTCCTAATGAAAAATCCCCAGGAATTGATGGTTACTCCAGCATGTTTTTTAAGAAGAGTTGGGAAATTATTGGGGGAGATGTGACAATTGCTATCCAAGATTTCTTTAGTAATGGTGCATTACTAAAGGAAACAAATGTCACAGCAATTACTTTGATTCCCAAAATCAAATGTCCAGCAGGGGTTGGTGATTACAGGCCTATTGCATGCTGTTCTGTGATTTACAAAGCCATCACGAAGCTCATCTGTTCAAGGCTCAGCCAAGTTTTGCCAGATTTGATCTCTCCCACTCAAGGGGCCTTCATTACAGGAAGAAGCATTATGAGCAATATCTTACTCTGTCAAGACCTTGTCAAACGTTTCAACAGAAGAAGCAATCAAGAAAGTGGGGTCATGATGAAGATAGACTTGAGGAAGGCATATGATTCAGTGGAATGGGTGTTTATTGAAGATCTACTTAAAGCTCTGCAATTCCCAGTTCACTTTATTAAATGTGTCATGAGCTGCATCACAACTCCTAGGTTTACTTTGTTAATAAATGGCAACACTGAAGGTTTCTTTCCTGCAAAAAAAGGATTGAGATAGGGTGACCCCATGTCTCCCTTACTTTTTGTGATATGCATGGATCACCTCACCAGAATCATGCATTATATTGGTACAGTTCAAGAGTTCAAATTTATGAAGGGTTGTGCCTCTCTCAGCTTGAATCACCTTTGCTTTGCTGATGACTTAATGTTGTTTTGCAAAGGTGATGTCAAATCAGCTTATATGCTTCTCCAAGGCTTATTGTTATTCTCTGAAACATCTGGTTTACAAGCAAATAAAGCAAAATCAGCTTTATATTGTAGTGGGATGAATGATAATGATGCAAACAAAATTATGCAGTTTTCTGGGTTTACTAAAGAGCAACTTCCTTTTAGATATTTGGGAGTCTCTATTAGTAATAAGAAGATTACAGCAGCAGATTGTGAGATGTTGGTGGAGAAAATGGTGATGAAAATCAGATCTTGGAGTTCTAGAAATTTGTCATTTGCAGGTAGGGCTCAGCTCATTAATTCTGTGTTGATGAGTGTTCATAGCTATTGGGCACAGATTTTTGTATTACCTGCTTCTGTGATCAGAGACATTAACAATATTTGCAGACATTATCTCTGGAGTGGGTAGGCCAGTGGGGTAAAAAGTGGATACATGAAATGGGAACAGGTGTGCTCACCCAAAAAGAAGGGGGGTCTTGGTTTTAGAAACATCACAAGGTGGAATCTGGCTGCTGTAGGCAAACTTGTCTGGAATATTGGGATAAAAAAAGATGATCTTTGGGTAAAATGGATTCATTCCATCTACATCAAAGATCAAAACTGGTGGAGTTACAATGCTCCACAAAATGCTAGTTGGATTGTGAAGCAGCTGTGTAAAGTTAAAAATAGTTTGAATATACTTAATATGCAATCTTGGGACCAGAACAAAAAATATTCAATCAACACTGTGTATGATATGCTCACTGTAGAGGGTGAAGATGTTAACTGGATCCATGGTGTATGGCATAGAATGGCCATCCCAAAGCACAGGATTATCACTTGGTTGGGCATACAGAATAGGTTGCAAACAAAAGAGAAATTATATAGCTATGGTGTCAGCCTTGATAGTGAGTGTTGTATCTGTGGTACTGCTACTGAATCTCACACTCATCTATTTTTTGATTGCACTTACAGCAAAAGAGTTCTGGCTTTAATGCTTGAGTGGATTAGTGTGAACAATAGACATAGAACAATTGCTCAGTGGATCATGTGGATCAGACGCATTTACAAAGGCTCTAAGACTAGGAAAGGAGTTTTAGTGGCTGTTATACAATATGTGGTTTACCAGATATGGATGGTGAGAAATGAGGCTTATTGGCAACATCAAGTTGCAAACATACATCATACTGTAAATAGTATAAAGTACAATGTAAAGCATAGAATTTCTTTCTGTCTTCCTAAGAAGTGTAGTGTAACTGATAGAATATGGGTAGATTCTTTGTAAAGGGTAGGCTGCTGGCCTATTGGGTTTATGTCCTAGTTTAGTCTAGGGTGTATTGTGTGAAATTTTTTTGGATGATATAAATTGATTTACTTACCAAAAAAAAAATTCATTAGTTTGTTAAGCAACATCAATAAAGAGTATGCGAAAAAACATAATATCAAGTTAAAGACCACTACATCTTTCATTCTCCAACCAAAGGAGATGAACTAAATAAAAAAAAGTTCATGTGCTAATCTTATAAAATAATAGGTTGAGTAATATACCCAAATGAAAAACCAAGAGAGGAAGACAATGGGATGAAAAAGAAGTGAAGAACTAAGGGAAAAAACGGTTGCTTGATGGCTGATGCTAGGGTTTCACATTTTCACTTTCGATTTCTTATTTCTCTCTCCTCACTAATTTAGCACGGTTATCATTTACTCGTTTAATTTTCTTATTACAATTTTTTTATGCCTTTAACAAGCCCAAAACCCCAAACCTGTTTAGTCATTAGTGTTTCACTGTTTTTTTTTTGGGCATTTCCTTTCATTAAATACGGTCCCAACTTAGAGCTATCACAGGCAATCCCAAAACCCTCCCATTAATTTACAATCAGCGAGCCGGGCAAGAAACCGGGCCTGCATGCCTGTTCAGAGTCCGGCCCGAAATGAATTCAGGCCACCAAGCCTAGACCCAAATCCCATATTTGGGCCACATTTTGGTGCCCAAGCCCACTGATTTTTCGGGACGGGCTCTGTCTGATCAGGTCTAATTTCACCCTCGTTATTGCTAATTGGTAGAACCCTAGCCTTTCTATTTCGGTGTTTGCTCGAATAGTGGCTTCATGCCCCCTATGGATCTAGATGTTTGAATATGGAATCACCTCCATCCTCTCGGAAATTCTGGAGCAGTAATTTGTATATTGTTCATCCTTTTAGTGCCAATTGTTTCGGTATTGAACAAAAGGATACCTAGTGTGCCTGTAAGATGAACTCCAAACACGGGGTGTTGTCCCGGTGGCGGAGCCTCCGTCGCTCAAGTCAGTACCCAAAGATGGATAAATATCATAGAGAAAGTAGGGTCGTTTTTTAGAGAGTGGAGAGAGATTCCCTTATCTTGACTCTTAGTCGTCGAGTATTTATAATGGTGACTTATTAGGTTAAACAAAGTAAATGAGCCGCTTAGGGTTTATGACCCATATCACGAGTTATTCCAAATAGAGGAATGGTCGTACTCGTATTGGGCCGGTATGGTAATATAAAAAAGTAGTAGGTATAGATTGTAAAGGGTAACTATGTGAGGAAAAAAAGATTACTATATTATAAAGTGTAATTTTCATTATAATAAACTAATGTAAGAAAGGGTGACTATATGAAAAAAAAAACTATCATTATGTTAGATAATGGTAGATAATGGTAGATTAGTGTAAGTTTAGATTATAAAAGGTGGCTATATGACAAAAAAAAGGGGTCACTTTTTTATATGGGTTGGTTTGGTCCACACTAATATTAGTATGAACTAGGTCCGGGTAAGACTACTCAAAAAATATTGAGGTTTTGGTCCTTTCATTCTTTTAACGAGGTTAGTATTTGAGGTCGGGCAAATTGGCAATGAGTCGATAAGACTCATGTCTAAAGAGGCCGAGAAGAGTTGCAAGAGAAGAACACATCATTAGTACAGCACTACAACCTTTCAGTTTGATCGAGTAAATCATCTCCGATACTAATTCAATACGTTAGTTATATATATATATATATCATGGTTGCTAAATGCAACTCTCATTTACCATATACAACCCACCTAAATGTTAGAAAAAACTATGAAGGAACAAGGGTCACAAGATGAACAATCTTCTAGGCGTGGATCACTTTCCCAAAAGTAATATTCCGACCCTAATCGTAAAGCACGGGTTTCACGGAATTCACCTTCGAGATACAAAGAAGAAAACAATAGTGGTCACGCTTACTATGAACACTATTAATTAAAAATAAGTTTGTGAGATTTTGTTGAGATGAAGAATTTCTGATTTTGATCTTTAGAGTTTGTATGCAAAAGAGAGAAGCAGTTTTCTCAACCCCTTTATCATATGAGAGATCTCATATTTATAACACTGCTATACTGTTTCAGAAAATCCGAAACGATACATTGACAAACCGTCAAAACACGCGAAATAACGCAAAGAACAACAAATGTCAGGAACACTGTCGCGAGTCGCGAGCCGGGCAAGGTCGCGAGGGCGACCCCGGTCGCGAGTCGCGACCAACACTTGCCTTCCCACCAGATCCAGCGTGCCGCTGGTTGGCTAGCACACGACCGCTCGTGAGGTGTGCGAGATGTGCGAGGCCGCCGTGCCGCCGGTTGGCTACGCGTCGAGCGAAGCCGTCGCCCTCCAACTCTAGTTTCATAAAGTTCTCGACCAAAACGAAAGAACAAATCATGAAACACATATAGCATATTATTACATATATTATTCGAGTAACGACACCATTACCAACTGACTCAAACAATATATCATGAACTAAACTAACTTTATACTCTAAATCTCCAACAATCCTCCCCCATTTAGAGTATACAAAATAGTTATTGCACAAACATCATCATAACAAAACAACCTCATGCATAAATGAAAGTGTACAAAGACTTGAACTTCCACTTAGTATAATAAACATTCCAAGTATTCGTATCCAAATGGTGTCGATAAACGATTGAACCATTAGCAACACATAATGAAAACTTGAAGATATTACACACACAAGATTAACTACTCATTTCCAATATATACTTGACACTAATTAGCCATGTGTCCATATCAATTCATAAGTGCATCAAAGCTATGCCTCACTAGCTCCTTGAAGCGGCCAAACTTCGCACTTACATAGGTAGATCTCTTAGAAAACATGCTCCTGTGACAAAACACAATGTCAAGAGACCTATTAAGATTAAACAACCTCTTAAACCATCACAGATTTAAAGAACTTTACCTTGGATGATTATATAAGTTCTTTCAATCATCAAATAAGAAAATTAATCTTATTGAACTCAAGACCCAACGTCTTATTGGGCGTTAAGTTAAGATTCCCCTACTTGTGATTTCCAATAGGCATCAATCCTAAACCGATTTCCATCCTCTTTACCGTATCTCTAGCTAGCGCCTTTGTGAAACAATCCGCTAGATTATACGTAGTTCTCACATAGTCAACAATGATAGCACTATCTTTGATAAGTCCTTGGACATAACTATGTCTCACACCAATGTGTCTTGACTTACCATTATACACTTGACTATAAGCTCTTGCCAATGCTGCATCACTATCACAATGTATAGCAATAGGAGATATTGGTTTTGGCAACAAAGGTATCTCAAACATGAGATTCCTTAACCACTCGGCTTCTTTGCTTGCCGATGACAGAGCTATAAACTCCGATGTCATAGAAGAATCCGCAATGCAAGTTTGTTTATTGGAAGCCCAAGATAGATATAGCACCTCCCGTAAGGAGGAATACCCATCCACTTGTGGAGGAATGATCTTCTCTATTAGAGATCCAACTTGCATCCGAATACCCTTCTAAAGCCGAAGGATATCCACTATAGGACAGACCATAGTCCATGGTCTTCCTCAAATACTTTAACACTCGACGAATAGCTTGCCAATGTTCCATACTAGGATTACTAGTATACCTACTTAATTTCCCTACCGCAAACGCGATATCCGGCCTAGTACTCGTCATAGCATACATCAAACAACCTATAACCCTCGCATACTCAAGTTGAGGCACGGCATTGCCATCATTTGGCAATAATTTTTCACTTGGGTCCATAGGAGTTGAAACAAGAGAGCAATCACTAACATTAAACTTCTTGAGCACTTTCTCGATATAATGAGATTGTGACAAGATCAATTTTCCATTGTCTCTCTTAATTCTTATACCTAAGATGACATCCGCCTCCCCCAAGTCTTTCATGGAGAATTGTGAAGATTGAAAAGATTTTGTCCACTCAACTTGTGACAAATCCGTACCAAATATCAACATGTCATCTACATATAGACAAATCATGACACCATTACCATTGTCATCAAATTTGCTATAAACACACTTGTCTGAATTATTCAATTTGAAACCATTAGACAACACAACCTCATCAAATTTTTGATGCCATTGCTTATGTGCTTGTTTTAGCCCATACAAAGATCTAATCAACTTGCATACTTTATGCTCTTGACCTTTCACGACAAACCCTTCTGGTTGTCGCATGTAAACCTCTTCCTCTAGTTCTCCATTCAAGAACGTCGTCTTGACATCCATTTGATGGATCACAAGCTTATGAATAGCCGCAAGAGCTATTAATAACCTTATAGTGGAGATTCTAGCAACGGGTGCATATGTATCAAAATAATCAATACCCGGTTTTTGTGAGAAACCTTGAGCCACTAAGCGGGCTTTAAACTTATCAATAGTTCCATCTACTTTCATTTTCTTTTTGAAAATCCATTTACACCCAATTGGTTTACACTTAGGAGGTAAATCAGCTAGAACCCAAATGTTATTTCCCATGATGGAATCCATCTCATCATCAATTGCCTCTTTCCAAAAAGCGGTATCTTGAGACCTCATAGCCTCATTAAACGTTAAAGGATCCTCTTCCACATTAAATATATATGGGAACTTAGTCACTATGGAACTCCTTGATCCTTCAACCAAATATACATGAAATTCCAGGCCGAAAGATTTTTCTTTTCAGGCCCTTTTACTTCTCCTAGGTTGTGATGATGTTGATGCAACATTCTCATCAAGAGTTTGTTCATCAACTTCTTGATCAATGTTAGTTCGATCAAGTCCAACTCCTTGATCAATGTTAGTTTGATCAATTGCTTGAATATTGGTATTAGGAGTAATATCCTTTGGTCTAGGAATTGATGAATATCTATTTTCATCAAAAATTGCATCTCTTGACTCCACGATAGTGTGAATTGACCAAATGTCATTTTGTTCTATAACATAGAACCTATAGGATTGGCTATGAAGAGCATACCCTATAAAGATGCACTCAACTCCCCTTTCACCCAACTTTTTACGTTTGGGTTCCGGCACTTTTACAATTGCCCTACATCCCCAAACTTTGAGATAACTCAAGTTTGGTTTTCTTTTATACCAAAGTTCATATGGGGTAACCTCGTTCTTTTTCATTGGAACTCGGTTTAAAATATGACAAGCCATTAACATAGCTTCACCCCAAAAACCATCACTTAAACCCGAATAGGATAACATAGAATTTACCATTTCTTGCAAAGTTCTATTCTTTCTTTCCGCTATACCATTTTGTTGTGGTGTATAAGCCGCGGTAGTTTCATGTATAATGCCGGTAGATTGAAAATAACTTGGGTAATAGAATTCACCACCCCTATCGGTTCTAAACCGTTTAACTTTGTCACTTAGTTGCAATTCAACTTCATTTTTATAGATCTTAAACTTATCAAGGGCTTCATCCTTAGTAAACAACAAATATACATAACAAAATCGAGAATAATCATCAATAAAAGTTATAATGTATTTCTTGTTCCCTAAGGAAGGAGTGCTATGAAAATCACATAAATCACTATGCACCAAATCAAGCAATGAAGTATTCTTTTCTACATTGTTTGGAAAAGATTTTCTAGTTATCTTTGTTAACATGCATGTTCTACACTTCTCTATACTTGGATCAAAAGAGGGAATCAAATCATGCTTAGACATGGAATACAACTTCTTATAGTTAACATGACCAAGTCTATTATGTCATAGAGAAGAATTGTCATTAACAACAAAGCAAGTATCTTTCAAAACATTCGAAATACTTAGTTTGAACATACTATTACAAAGATAACCAAGTCCTACAAATGTACCACCCTTAGACAATCACTACTACAAAAAACACCTAACACAACCTGCTTATTGCGTCGCTTCTATAAAATGTATGATGCATAAAGTTAACGTGTTTCATTTATGTATAAAGTTGGATGCGATTGGGTTAGGAAAAAATCTGAAATGGCCTATCGTGTCCCCCCTAATATAATAGGCGACGCGCAAAGTTTTTGTGTCAGATTATATTATATGTTTGACGCGGTAGGGGTGTGGCTATTGCGTCACCTCTAATATAACCAGTGATGCAAAAAGTTATTGTGTCGCCACTGATGTATCTAGCGACGCGTTAGGTGATATGCGTCCGCTAATAATTATAGGCGACACATTAGAATTATTCCAGTTATACTTGGAAAATACCTATCGCGTCCGCTAATAATTACAGGCAACACATTAGGTTCCATTTCGGACCTGCTTGAGAAACATTTGGCCCAAAACAAAAGAAATTGCAATTTCGTTTGTTTTGGGCCAAAAGTTACAAACCCTACTGCGTCTCTCACTCTCTAACGTCTCTCACTCCCTCTCTCTAATCTCTATTCTCTCCTGTCTCCTCACTCGACACTCAGAAAGTAGACATTCACACAGTCTCATCTTCAACGACCGACGACCACCACGTCGAGCGTCGCTACGCGCACCACCACCCACCAGCCTTCGAGCGCACCACCACCGCACCACCGGCGTCCGGATGTAAGTCGTCTCTTCTTCTTTTCTCATTCAATTTTCAATTTAGAATTTGCAAAATGTTAAATTAGTTGTATTTGATTTTGAGTTTAGGTTTTCGACTTTGATTTTTTTGTAGTTGATTATTCAAGAACTCATTTTCTCTGTTTAGGTTTATACTAATATACTCTATTCGTTTTCTCCTTCCTTCATTTCTCAATTTGTGATTCGTATTTTGTTATAGTTGTTAAAACTGTAAAACGTCAGTCCTCACTCCAGTTCTCAGTCCTCACTCGGCACTCCACGTCTCCTCACGTCTCACTCCACGGACCGGCGACCTCCAGCACGTGATTACGTCGACCCCTGCTGCGCGCACCACCAGTCCACTACCCACAAGTCTTCGAACGCACCACCACCGCACCACGTGTTGTAAGATAACTCTTCATTTCTCCTTCAAATTTCAAATTTCAATCTAGTGTTTGCAAATTGTGAAATTAGTTGCTGATTTTTTTAGTTTATGGGGTTTTTTTTGGGTTTCTAATGGTTTTTGTTTGATTACTGGTTGTTAATTGAGTATGATTTTAATCGTTGAATTGAAAAAAAATGGGTTTGACTGAGTTTTAGTTGTGGGAGTTTTGTGTTTTGTTTTGGCCTTTTGGGTGTTTGATTTGAGCACAATTTGATTGTTTTTGAGGAAATTGAAGTAAGTAGTTTTTGTTTAGTGTTTTCTGTATTGATGAGCTTAATTGTTGCTGTTATTAGCTTAATTTACCTGCTTTGGACTATTTAGGTACTTGAGTTACCTTGGGTTTAGTTGCATTAAAGAATTCTCTATCCTGCTCGTCGTATCGTAAAACTAGTTAATCATGTTTATGCAATCATGTGATCCGACGTCGCAGAAGAGGACTTATACAACCTATTATCAAGTGGTTTATGTTGGATTCACTCCTCACAATGGGTATGAAAGAATGCCATCATCATTTTAAATGTCTTCTTGTTTTATTATGTTTATATTACAAGTATCATAACCGATGAAGATGCATAATGCCGTGAGATTTCCAGCTTGGGTAATGGGACATCTTATGTGTATATGTTCTTATACTATGTTTCAGATGCTTGCTTTGTTGTTTGCTCCCGAAGGGCATGTGAAGGTATAACGCCAACCTTATTGCGAGTTCCAAGTTGAATGGATAGAGGTATGCAACTAAGCACATTAAATTTAAAAAAGGCTTTGCAGGGAATCTATGCCGCTAAAGGGTGAAATCTTCGGTCGAATCGTTGTTCGAGTGTCTATATGCCATTTGCTAATCGAACCATCGGAGTACTCCTAATAATGCATACAGCATATTGTAGAGGCCTATAGCGACAACTGGACTAGGCAGTGTGGGGTGCCCTAGAGCGGCCAAAAAAATTTGTAGTGGATTATAAATTGTCGGGTACGTTTGATGTGAGTTAGTTTAGTTTCATCAGATTCCCTACATTGTTATTATTGTTAATTAATTCCCATGTGTAATTTCTGAGTGTCTGCTTCATCTCTCTGTTGACCAGGATTCATGTGGTCGAATAGGAATCGACGATTATACTATTGCTGATAAAATAAACTCCACTTCAAGGAAACAATATAAAAGAAAAAGAGAGTATGTCTTTCTTTCTCTTTTTGATGTGGTTGATCCTTTCTTGATATCGAGTCTCTTGGCTATAGTTTTCGTCTACCCGATTGTTCTAAGACTACGTTCATGCATAGGGTACTTAAAAAAGTTGTTTAACGTCTTTTTCTAAGACATCTACTCGAACATGTTTAGCATCTATTGATCTTTATTTAAATGGATGTTTCATTGCAAGAAGGACCTTGATTATCCGGGAGACATTGATGCCATAAATGATGACTCCCTTAGTGGAATGGTGAAAGTCGTGGCGAGTCGGTAGTTTTTAGTTCAACTATGCAAGAGGGTTCATCGGTGGAGGTTGCGCAAAGATTTTCATGATCGAATTTCTTTGATTAAACCATCTTCTTACATATTGAAACTGCTCACATGCAGATCTTAAATTTATAGGTCTTCAAGATGGATGGTCGACAAAATATCTGGGTTGTTGGTAGGTTGGAGCGTTTAGAAGGTCCAATGGCTCTTGTCCACTTTCATGAAATAGATGCAAATGGTATATATTTTAGAAGTCATGACTTTAGCTTGTTTTTAGAACTTCTGGGTATGCGTCCTATGTCATTTTGTAATTATTTGAAATTTTTATTTCTAATAAAAAATTATCAAAATATGTACATTGGACCATTTAATTCATATAATTTATTTTGTTTCTGTAAATCAGACCTAACGCGTCACCTCATATGAAGTAGGTGACTCGTTAGGTTGTTTTTTTTATGAAGAAAATTAACCTATCGCGTCGCCTTTTATGATAAAGGTGACACATTAGAGGGTCTATCACGTCCCCTTTTACAATGGAGGCAACACATTAGAGGGTCTATCACGTCCTCTTTTATGATGGAGGCGACACATTAGAGGGTCTATCGCGTCCGCTTTTATGATAGAGGCGACACGCTAGAGAGTCTATCGCGTCCCCTCTTATCATAGAGGTGATGCATAAACCTACCTAATGCGTCGCCTATTATATAGCAGATGATACGTTAGTTTAATATGAAAACTCAAATTGAGGCTAACACATCAGTTTTTTTGTTTTAGGCGACGCGTAAACCAACCTAATGTGTCGCCTATTACATAATACTTGATGCATTAGCATGAGGCTATCACGTCCCCTCTTATGATTCAGGTGACGCATAAACATTACTAATGTGTCGCTTGATAGGCGACACGTTAGGTATGGCACCTATCGTGTCGGCAGCTATCATGACGGGCTAAATGCGACGCGGTAGGTCTTCTAGAGAGGACACGATAGGGGTTTTTTGTAGTAGTGAATATAAATTTATCAGCTTCAAACACCATTTTAAAACCTAATCGATTCAAGGTAGCACCGGAGACTAAATTTCTCCTAAGTTCCGGAGCATACAAAACATCTCTTAAAATAAGAGGCTTTCCGGAACTAAACACTAATTCTACTTGTCCTACACCTAGAACTTTAGCCGTAGAATCATTGCCCATGTAAAGAACTTCTCCATTCTCAACCTCCTTGAAAGTCTTGAATAGAGACCGCTCCTTGCATACATGTCTTGATGCTCCCGAATCGATCCACCATGAACAATCATCCTGTACACAAAAGATTTCAGAAATCATACACACAAAATTCAGATTTGAATTAAGTGAAACTTGTGTACTCATACCTTGTTTGGCATGGGTTTGGCTAGACTCGCCATTCCCACCATTCTTTTTGTTCATTTTCTTGTTCCAAATGGTGCAATCCTTCTTGAAATAACCGGGCTTTCCACATTCCCATTTCCCAACAACCTCGTTGAGCACCTCCACCAAACTTAGGCTTCTTCCCATTGTTGCCTTTGGTGAAATTGTTAGCCCTCTTCTTAGGATTAGAAGACTCCTTTGATTTACCATCCTCCACCATGTTAACGGTGGAATAATTAGGATTGACATCCTTTTGTCCATCTTGGACCCGAATGCCCTCTTCAATCCGAAGATGAGCACCCAATTGTTCAACATTCATATCATCTTTCTTATGCTTAAGAGAATTTCTAACATCCTTCCAACTAGGTGGTAATTTGTCAATTATAGAGGAAACAACAAAAGTCTCATCCATCACAATGTTGTGTTGCTTAAAACTCCCTAAGATTCTTTGAATTTCATGGAATTGCTCCATCATCGACCTAGAGTCTACCATTTTAAAAGCATTGAAATTACTAACAAGAAATTTCTTACTAGAAGCATCTTCGGCCATGTATTTACTTTCTAGTTCATCCCAAATAATCTTAGCGGATTCAACAAATTGATAAATATCAAATAAAGCATCAGACATACCGTTAAGGATGTGACCACGACATATATAGTCATCATTCTCCCATTTGTTTCTCCTCCGAATTTCTTCAACAGTTTCATTTTCCAGTTCCTCGGGTTTGGGAGTGCTCAAAACATATGCCACACTTAACGAAGTGAGAAGGAAATGCATCTTCTTCTGCCATCTTCTAAAGCCAACACCTTCAAACTTGTCAAGTTTGTGAAAATTTGCAGACATTTCACGAATTGTAGTCATCTTGCAAAATATATTACTTTTGGATTGTTAGAAAAAACTATGAAGGAACAAGGGTCACAAGATGAACAATCTTCTAGGCGTGGATCACTTTCCCAAAAGTAATATTCCGACCCTAATCGTAAAGCACGGGTTTCACGGAATTCACCTTTGAGATACAAAGAAGAAAACAATAGTGGTCACGCTTACTATGAACACTATTAATTAAAAATAAGTTTGTGAGATTTTGTAGAGATGAAGAATTTCTGATTTTGATCTTTAGAGTTTGTATGCAAAAGAGAGAAGTAGTTTTCTCAACCCCTATATCATATGAGAGATCTCATATTTATAACACTGCTATATTGTTTCAGAAAATCCGAAACAATACATTGACAAACCGTCAAAATACGCGAAATAACGCAAAGAACAACAAATGTCAGGAACACTGTCGCTAGTCGCGACCAGCATCACGAGTCGCGAGCTGGGCAAGGTCGCGAGGGGCGACCCTGGTCGCGAGTCGCGACCAGCACTTACCTTCCCACCAGATCCCGGTCGTGCCTTGGTCAAGCAGCACACGACCGCTCGCGAGGTGTGCGAGATGTGCGAGGCTGCTGCCCTGCTGGTTGGCTACGCGTGGAGCGAAGCTGCTGCCCTCCAACTCTAGTTTCATAAAGTTCTCGACCAAAACGAAAGAACAAATCATGAAACACATATAGCATATTATTACATATATTATTCGAGTAACGACACCATTACCAAGTGACTCAAACAATATATCATGAACTAAACTAACTTTATACTCTAAATCTCCAACACTAAATACCAAAAATGCCCTTATTCATTCATAACCCATATATATATATATATATATATAAGGTTAGATGAAGGGGACTCATTTGAGGGGGGATAAGGGGAAATCCTTAAATGAGTCCCATGAGGTTTGATCCCTAGACCTCAGGGATATAAGGTGGGTAGCGATGCCACTACTCCGCCACCTCAGCCTCTAATACGATAGTTATATACTACTTCAATTTGTCCATAAATAGACTTATGACTGCTTTTTGTACGATCTACAAGTCACATTTTTTGTCATTCATTTTATTATATTACTTTTAGGAAAAATTAACATAAATAATCTCAACTTTCACCTGTCTTCATAAAATAATCCCAATTTTGGATTATTATAGAATAATCATAACTTTTAAGGGGACCTTATCAAAATAAACCAAACTATCTTATTTTAGGTCTATAATATATAAAAAATTAATAGTGCGGATTATTATGAGAGTGTACCCCCTAAAGTTGGGATTATTCTAAAATAATCCAAAGTTGGGATTATGTTGAGAAAACTGGTGAAAGTTGGGATTATTCATGTCAATTTTTCCTTACTTTTGATGATATTATAAAATGTTTGAATATTGATTTTCTCAACTTCCTGTCAACCAAACAACTTCCCAAATGAGAAAATCATGGGAATTTTCATTGCCTACATAAATTCCTGTCAATCAAACGAGCAGGGTACACATTGAGACCAATTAAGAAGATCTTATATGATTACTCCCTCTGTTTTTTTTAATTGCTACATTTTCCTTAAATGGTTGTATCTTTTAAATTGTTACATTGTTTAAATTTTTCTTATATGAGGTACTTGGCCCACCAAAAAGTAATACTATTATATTTGTTTTTTCTCTTTTTCTACCAAGAAGTACTATTTTTTCATATTTCCCTATTATTTTACATCAAGACTCTGTTTGGTTGGGTGTAAAATATTTTCAGTGAAAAATGATTTTCATAGAAAACAATTTACAATGAAAAATGCAATTCCAAAATTAGTTTTCCGTTATTTGGTTTCATGTAAGAAAAATGATGAATCGAAAGAAAAATGAAAAGGAATGTAAGGAGGTAGAGAGAGCCGAGAGGAGTGTGCAAGAGAGATCAAGAAAAGGAAGGAAAACAGTTTTCCCTATATTATTTTGAAGGGAAAATGGTTTTTCATCATGGGAGAGCAATTTTACTACTAGGGAAAATGGTTTTGCACTCATCTGTAAACCAAACAATGTAAAATTGAAAATAGATGAAAACAGTTTCCAAGGATAATGTTTTACGCCTACCAAACGGAACCCAAATGGGACAAAAAGTATCATCCAAAAAGTTTGAAAGTGACATTCTTAAACTCTGCTTGAAAACACAATGTGAAGCAATTAAAAAGAAATAAAGGGAGTATATTTTTTTATATACTGGACTACTGGAGTGAGTTTATGCTGAAGTTCGAGTGAATTTAAAGTGCCACAAGTCAAGCTGTGTAATTAACCTCAAACTTGATCTCAATTCAACTAGTTAACACAGGCCACATAGATAAGCATTAAGAAGATATCCAAGTGTCATATTGACTTTTTCCTCAAGTACACTGCTAGCTATTAATATTAGTAGCCACTCTGAGATGATTCTATGTATAATTGTATCTGGTTCGGTTTTGGAGCATTTTGATCAAGTGTCATTTCAACATTGTTATCGGAGGCCAATCGAGTAGCGGATTTTATGGCAACACAGTAGGGGGCGGGCCTATTAAGGGTCCCGGGTGGCCTGTGCCCCCACCAAAAAAAAAATCAGTGTCCATTTTAATTATTAACGTCAAGCAGATTCTGAGTTTAAAATCAATATCCGCGCTATTATTTCATGCCATGCAAACTTGCTCCGCCTCTAACATCTTCCTTGCTACTACCTCCGTTCCTTTTTAATAGTTACACTTACACTTTTCACACATGCCAATGCACTACTTTGAGCTTTTATATCTCTAATTTTGTATTTGTAAAAAAATATAAAAAGTCGATATTCTAAAAGTACATATCGAAACGAATCAAACAAGACCCCACACGACTATATTTTCTCTTAACCATAAATCACAAATGATAGTCAAAGGAAAATTTACTCCCCATGATCTTGTTGTTGGTAAACTCTGGAAAGGATTAGTCCCTCCTCGAATAGAGATTTTTGTGTGGCTGGCTTGTCAGGGCAAACTGAATACTAGGGCAAAATTGGCAAAACTCCATATAATCACTCCTTCTCAAGACTTGTGTCCTCTATGCAACGAACACTCAGAAAATGTGGATCACCTACTGATTCATTGTGTTTTTTCTTGGCGTATATGGTGCTTGGTGGTTCCATCTTTGGGATGTCTCATGGGCCTCCCCTCATCCTTAAAAAATATTCTTGATCAATGGTTAATCCAAAGTCGGGATCCTTTTTTTCAAAAAGGTTTGGTGGATCGCCTTTTATATCATCATATGGTCGATTTGGAAGGAAAGGAATGCTCGTGTGTTCAAAGAAGTTGCATGCTCCATAGAAAAAACATGCGAAATGATTCTTCTTCGACTAGGATGGTGGATTAAGGGATGGGAGACCCTTTCCCTTACAATTGTGATGACATCATTAGAAATCCACAATGCCTTCGAAACTGCCGCATGAAATCTCAATCTCATGAGACCGTGATCAAAACTCCTAGTCCATGGGCACCTCCTCCACCAACCACTTAAAATGGAACGTTGACGCCTCTTTTGACCCTATTCTCTCTCGTGCGATCGTAGGTGGAGTTCTAAGAGACAATAATGGCCAATTTGTGTGTCTCTTCTCTAGCCCAATTCCATGTATGGAGATCAACTCAGTCGAGGTGTTTGCGATTCTAAGAGCCTTAAAGATCACAATGTCTTGTGAACGTTTCAAAATCTCAAATCTCATCATTGAGTCCGATTCAAAGAATGATGTCCAATGGTGTACCGAAAATTCAGGAGGGTCATGGAATCTTGGTTTCCCTCTAAATTTCATCAGAAATGCGAGGAATTCATGGTTAAACATGTCGATCATTCACAAAGGAAGAGAGTCAAATATGGTGGCCGATACCTTAGCTAAACAAGGTCTAAGCAGAGCAGACGAATTCTTGGCATGGTGCTAAGTCCACTTCTCACCTTATGGCTGGATGATCAACATGTAGTTGGTGACTAAATGTTATAGTCTCAAGGATTAGAAAGCATCGAAGTACTGTTGTAATAGAACTCTGCTACCTTTGTACTGCTTAATCTAATCAATAAAATCAAAAACAAATTATCAAAAAAAAAAAAGGAAAATTTGTGAATAGTGTCAAAAGTGAAAGTGTAACTATTAAAAAGAAACGGATGTAGTATTATTTAACACGGGTTCGAATCCTGGGATACCAATTCCAGGTTGTTTTTGGTTTTCTTGATTTCGTTGTTTTTCTTTTTTTGTTTCTTTTTACTTTTTACTTCTTTATATTTTCTATTTTAACATTTTTTCTCTTATACTTTGGATCTTCATTTCATTATTTATCCATCTTTCTTAATTTTAGCTCTAATTTTAAACTTTTTTTTTTGTAAAATAACAATTAATTCTCCTTTCGTTTTCCGATAAATGCAACAATTTGACTCTATACACTATTGATGTATTAAGTATGACCAAAATTTATATACAAATACTTAAATACAAATTTTATTATGTAAAAAAATTAGATTTGTTTCTATCTACATATACTAAATTTATATCAACTTCTTTTAAACCTTATTAGTAACAGATAATTGAAGATATTAAAGGTAAAAGTTACGTGTTGATGAGTGTAAAAGTCAATATTTTAAATTTATTAAAAATGGAGATAGTATTGAGATATCGATATAATGAAGGTATCTCTAATAAATGACTCGAATAATATAAAGTTTGATTTTGTTATTGTCAAACTCAACTTCTCATTTGTGTATTATGATCATTATCTATTCGCTTAGTTTAGTTAGGACCCCCACTTTTAAAATCCTAGATCCGCCCCTGCACACAAGGTCACTTCTCTTCTGATGAGTTATTTTGGTCTCCTCCTTATCTGTATTGATTTTTCCCTTCTCATCCGCAATGATATTTTGGTTGGCTACTCGCGAATCAATAAGGGTAACTTAAGATTTTCTTTCTCCCCAAAAAAAAATATAGGGCTCTAATACGTCACTGTCATCCCGGCTAATATTTTTTTTAGGATAATCATTTCATAAATTAAAGGTTCATTATCATAGCAATAGACCCCGGGCCCTCAGCTAAATAACTATATTACCCAGAGGGCATGCATATTGATTATTGGCTATTGCATATGATTTGTCACCACCACTGTATTTAATAATTTAATGCTATTCCGCGTTTGTTTCTGGCATAAAAATAACCGAATTGAATCGAATCGAACCGAATCGAACTTATCTTAACTGAATTAAATTATAACTTATTAATAGTAATGATTATCATTTAGGAACTGAACTGAACTGAACTGAATTGAACTGAACCGAACTAAACTGAACTAATTGAACTGAACTGAACTGAACTGAATGGAAAATAAGCTGGGGAGAACTTAGTAGTGACTAGTGAGCTGAGACGAGATTCGACTTCTATATACTTCCTTTGGTTTTTTCTAATTACACCGTTTTGTGTTTCACACTATGCATCAACCAACTTTATTAAGTTATCTTGTATCATTATATAAGAAAAAAAATATAGTTATGTGAGGATCTTATTAGATTCGTCTCAATGCAATGATTCCAAATATCAAATTTTTATAATTTTTACTTATGTGCAATTAGAGATATTAATCGACGTTCAAAGAAACATCTCAACAAATGTGAAAAACAAAATGGTGCAATTAAGAAAAAAAACAGAGGATGTATACTACCAACTTCTAAGGCTATATATTCTCCTCATCTAAAGTATATGGGACTTTGTTGGATTTTTATAATTTGATAAGGTTTGGTCCAAAAAATTTAGTCTAATTAGCTAGTCTAGTATATTAATCAGCTGATTGTGATTAGGGGTGTAAATGAGACGAGACAACTCGCGAGCTACTCGAGATCGACTCGGTCAAAACTCGGTCAAAACTCGACTCGAGTAGGCTCGACTCGAACTCGAGCTCGACTCGATAACTAACGAGTCGAGCTGAGCTAATACCTACTCGACTCGAAAAGCTCGTGAGAAACTCAAAAAAAAATTATATATAATACTTATAATTTCAATAAATAATTCTCAAACTTTTTCAAAGAATTTAATCCATGAATTAAGATTTTTACTAATATAGAAAATATTTTTCATGGTGGACTTTAATCATAGTTTGTCTTTAGGTGATGGTTAACACGTCGAGCTCAAGATTTTAATTAGCCTTAGCCTTGGCTCGGCTCTAAAGCTCATGAACAAACTTAAAAATTACTAAAAACGATATTTCATGTAAAATATTAAATTTCCCACATTGGTTTTTGTAGTGTAAACAATAGTTTTTTTTTTCAATATAAAATGTTACTATTATAGCTATCCTTATTATTTAATTTTAGTTGTCCCACATTGGTTGGGAAACAAAAGTTTAAGTTTGTGTTCTTTTATAAATGGAACAAAAATTATTTGTTGCATTTCTTCATTGGGTGGAAACTATTGTTTTCTACCAAAGTTTGTTTCATAAAGTCCCACATTGGTTGGACAATGAAACACTAAGTTTTTTTCCTCTATAAAAGGCTACTCCAAGTACCTAACTCAAGGTACATGGATTGACTCATGTTTGAGTTGAGCCTTATTGTATAATTTTAGTTGTCCCACATTGGTTGGGAAGCAAAAGTTTAAATTTGTGTTCTTTATAAATGGAACAAAACTATTGTTTTCTACCAAAGTTTGTTTCATAAAGTCCCACATTGGTTGGACAATGAAAGACTAACTTTTTTCCATCTATAAAGGGCTACAAGTACCTAACCCAAGGTACATGGATTGACTCAAGTTTGAGTTGAGCCTTGATTCGAGTTCGAGTTCGAGCTTTGGGTTCGAGCTTGATTCGAGTTCGAGTTCGAGTTCGAGCTTGATTCGAGTTCGAGTTCGAGCTTGATTCGAGTTCGAGTTCGAGCTCGAGTTTAGGATTTCGAGTTCGAGTCGAGTTTGATTTTTTCAAGCTCGCGAGTTTTCGAGTCGAGCTTGAATTCAAGTTTTCGAGTTCGAGTCGAGCTTAGCCAAACTCGAGCTCGACTCGCATCATTTACACCCCTAATTGTGATCATATTTTTAAGTCAAATGAAAAACATATTTATGTGGGATCTTGTTGAATTTATCTTGGCATGTAGTTTTCAAATAATCTAATTTTTATAATTTTTACTAATAAGAAATTAAATATATCCTGTAATTATAATGCGGAATTAAGAAGGTCTAATGTGTTGTGGCTTTTTTTTTATTTGGTCTAATATGATAATAACAAGATTATACAATAACTTCCTGAAATAAGTTGAAAAGAATATAGCCTAAATTTGATACTCAAACAACTGTGAAAAGATTAGTAAGTACAATATTTTTATTTCACCTCAATGTCTCAATTTACATCGCATGTTTGTCTTGGAGTGAGGAGAAATCATTCTTTTGTCATTAGAGATACGAAGCGCTGTTATGTTCTAACTTATTTTAACTTATTTCAAAAAAAAATAAGATAAAATAAGATAAGTTAAGATAAGATTGAAATAAAATAAGTTGAATAAAACAGATTAATCCATGTTAGACAACACAATAAACTAAAATATAAGTTCAAATACATTAAAATAAAGATAAGATAAGTAAAAATAAGTTGAATCAAACAGAGCATAAAGACGGATTAATGTAATAATGGAGAAACAAAGAGAAGTTTTAGTCAATAACGTTACCATCAATGTTAAGCTTCTATAAATGAAAACCGTTGTAAGTTGTAACAGAAAAAATGCGAAGAAAGTAGAATTATAAGAAGATTCAAACCAAAAGATCCTAGTTTTGGAAGAGTGGTTTCAACTACAAGTCTTTACTCTTTACAGGTGGGGGGTTACGTTGTTTTTTGTGTTTTTTGTTTTTTGGGGTGGGGGGGGCTCATGTTTACCCCACTTGCAGGCCTATCAATTGATCTTAAATACGCAGACTACGTTATTGGATGGAACCTGGTATTTCCTAATTCCTACAACTTGATCTCCTCCGCTCTCCATTTTATCCCTTCAATTTTATTTACTTCAACTATTTTTGGGAGGAAATTTTATTTACTTGGTTCGTTAAGTAATTTGAACAGATCCCCTAAAAAAGTAATTTGAATAGATTACCTACAAATTACGAATTTGATGAATAGATCCTGTTAGTATTTTTTAGTTTATGGGTCTGCATTAATGGTGGACGCGAACAAAGCTATTTGTGAATTATTCAGAATCCATTAGTAAAAAGGTCATGGGAATTTTCATTGTCTACATTAATTCTTGTCAATCAAACGAGCAGGGTACACATTGAGACCAATTAAGAAGATCTTATATGATTACTCCCTCTATTTTTTTTAATTGCTACATTTTCCTTAAATGGTTGTATCTTTTAAATTGTTACATTGTTTAAATTTTTCTTATATGAGGTACTTGGCCCACCAAAAAGTAATACTATTATATTTGTTTTTTCTCTTTTTCTACCAAGAAGTACTATTTTTTCATATTTCCCAGTTATTTTACATCAAGACTCTGTTTGGTTGGGTGTAAAATATTTTCAGTGAAAATTGATTTTCATAGAAAACAATTTACAATGAAAAATGCAATTCCAAAATTAGTTTTCCGTTATTTGGTTTCATGTAAGAAAAATGATGAATCGAAAGAAAAATGAAAGGGAATGTAAGGAGGTAGAGAGAGCCGAGAGGAGTGTGCAAGAGAGATCAAGAAAAGGAAGGAAAACAGTTTTCCCTATATTATTTTGAAGCGAAAATGGTTTTTCATCATGGGAGAGCAATTTTACTACTAGGGTTAAGATAAGATGAAATAAAATAAGTTAAGATAAGATAAGTTAAGATAAAATAAGATAAAATAAGATAAGTTAAGATAAGATGAAATAAAATAAGTTGAATAAAACAGATTAACTATGTTAGACAACACAATAAACTAAAATATAAGTTCAAATACATTAAAATAAGATAAGGTAAGTAAAAATAAGTTGAATCAAACAGAGTCAAAGACAGATTAATGTAATAATGGAGAAACAAAGAGAAGTTTTAGTCAATAACGTTACCATCAATGTTAAGCTTCTATAAATGAAAACCGTTGTAAGTTGTAACAGAAAAAATGCGAAGAAAGTAGAATTATAAGAAGATTCAAACCAAAAGATCCTAGTTTTGGAAGAGTGGTTTCAACTACAAGTCTTTACTCTTTACAGGTGGGGGGTTACGTTGTTTTTTGTGTTTTTTGTTTTTTGTTGAGCATACCGCGACTCGCGGTCATCACCGCGCCTCGCGTTTTGCGAGATGCGTTTCCGAATCAGATTTTTTTTAGGGTTTTGTACGGAGTATATTCTAGGATTTTTTGTGCGGGGTTCCTTATGTTATAAAAGAACCTCTTGGTGTTCATTGTTTGACACAACTTATGAAACACTTTTAACCTCTAGTATTTTAGGACTCCTTGTAATTATTCTTTTGTTTTTCTCCATCATAGTGAAGAAGCCTCGAATCCCCGACTGGACGTAGGTCTATTTTGACCGAATCACGTAAATCCTTGTGTTCTTTTGTTTATCTTCTTTATTGCTTTTCTCATCCTTATTATTTCATTGATTTTGTTCCGCATTAATCAAACTACAACACCCCGTTTCCTAACAAATTGGTATCAGAGCTTGGTTGTTTAAAATCTTAGGTGTTTATAGAACGAGTTTGATTCAATTATGTCAATGAAATTCGATATTGAGAAATTTGATAGGCAAGTAAATTTTGGCCTATGACAATTGAAGATGAAAGCCCTCTTGGTTCAAAGTGGCTGTCACAAGGCTCTTAATGGTGCATCCAAAAAGCCTTCGGGTATGACGGATGATCAGTGGGAGGAGATCGATTTGAAGGCACTCTCGGCAATTCATTTATGTCTATCTAATGAAGTTTTGAGAGAGGTTGCCAAGGAGACAACTGCTGCGGTTTTGTGGTTGAAGTTGGAGTCACTTTATATGACAAAGAGCGTGACCAACCGTCTACTACTCAAATTTAGACTTCATAATTTCAGTCTAGAAGAAGGTAAACCGCTTGAGTCTCATTTAGATGAATTCTTCTCAATTATTGTGGATTTACAAAACATCGATGTAGAAATCGATGATGAGGATATGGTTATTAGGTTGTTGTGTTCTTTACCGCCTTCGTATAAGCATTTTCGAGATGATTTGAGTTTACAGGATGTTAAGGATGCCTTAACTCAGAGAGATTTAATTGAGAACAAGTTGGTTAATAAATCTAATAATTTTACTCAAACTAATGCTTTGGTTGCTCATGGTGGAAAGAATTTTGGAAAGAATAAAATCTGTAACTATTGTCACGTGAAGGGTCATGTCAAAGCTGATTGTTGGAAATTAAAGAGGAAGAATGGGGAAAAGTCCAATAAGGACCAATCCGCAAATATTGCCAACGATGTCTTTGATGATGATGTTGCACTTTAGGGTTACAAGTTTTGGGGCTGCGGTTTCTACGATCTCTTTATGATTGGTGCCCTTTTGAGATCTCTTGATGAAACGAGAAACCGTGTGCATTTTGTTTTGGAGTCTATGATAGATTGCTTTTGAGTTTGTAATAAAGTAGCAATCTTGGTTATGCATTAGATTTTGTTCTAGTTATGCTATTTCTTATCTCAAATTAGGTACTTTTGTGTTTTGGTTAAGTACAGTTGCAATTAAGAAATTATTGATGTCAATTGGTTTTTCTAGAATTGCTTGAGTTTGTTGTTGAGATGAAGAAGTGTTTGAAGAGAGTTTGGTCAATTTGAATAAGCATGCTTGGCGTTGGTGACTTTATACTCTCAATCTAGGCCATGTGATGGTTTTGTATACGGAGTTTTGTGTTCGAAGACGCATCAGTACACAGTTTATAGAAGATGCCCGTTCTTGATTGCCTAAAGTGATTAGGCTTATGGAATTTTGTTTAAGGTGGAGGTTCTATGTTTATGGTGAGCATCATTTTTTGGTTTTCAGTTTAAGGTGGAGTTATCCTGTTTGATCGGTTTCAAGTCAAGATGGAGATTGTTATTTGTGACTTGAAATTTTGTGAATGACATAAGACTGACTTTGAATGCACATATCTCTCAATATATAATTGTTTTTGATGTGATTCAAATTGGAGGTGATAGCTTGTTTCAAGAGCTTTCCAACGATAGGTCATATGCCCAATTCCACTGAGAAACGAGAAAGTTACGCCCGTTTTACGAAGAACTGCCGAGAGCATACCGCGATTCGCGGCAGCCACCGCGACTCGCGGCCATCACCGCGACTCGCGGTTTGCGAGATGCATTTCCGAATCGGATTTTTTTTAGGCTTTTGTACGGAGTATATTCTAGGGTTTTTTGTGCGGGGTTCCTTATGTTATAAAAGGACCTCTTGGTGTTCATTATTTGACACAACTTATGAAACACTTTTAGCCTCTAGTATTTTAGGACTCCTTGTAATTATTCTTTCCGTTTTTCTCCATCATATTGAAGAAGCTCGAATCCCCCACCTGTGGACGTAGGTCTATTTTGACCGAACCACGTAAATCCTTGTGTTCTTTTGTTTATCTTCTTTATTGCTTTTCTCATCCTTATTATTTCATTGATTTTGTTCCGCATTAATCAAACTACAACACCCCGTTTCCTAACAATAAGGTTCTAACATATTTTAGGTGCTAAAATGATTAGTAGTGTTTGAGGAGTACCTAAAATAAAATTTCAGGTGGTTATAAGGACTTGAATGAAAAGTTAAAATTTTTACCTTTTCAAAATTAGGTGACTGGAATTTTGGAAAATCTCTTTAAAATTTTGATAACAACTAATTTTACCAAAATAATTTATCAACTTAAGCAACTAATTTTACCAAACAGTTAAGCTAATCAAGTACCTTATTATTTCAGTTTTATCTTATCAGTTTCAGTTAACTTATAAGTTTAAGTTTATTCTCAACTAGTATTGTCAAACAGAGCAATTATCTAAAGTCTACTATCAGTTATTTTATGGTGATGCTCCACCCTTCCTAAAATTAACTTCCAGTTCCACATCACCATGATGCCACTGTAGGAAAAGACTATGAATTGTTATTCTTCAAATTTTTCTTTCTTGCGAAACGGTTGTATCTTTGACCTTATATTGTCCCTCTCACTGACTCTTGCAATAGTTTAATTCAAAATTGATCAAACTGTATTTTTTATGGCACGTCAACCATAATCTTGGACGTAAAAGGACTATATGTAGTTTTAACTAATGCAAACGGAGACTTGATCAAGTCTTTTTATATCGATTGTCCTATAAGTCAATACACATTAGTAAAACAAATACACATTAGTAAAACAAATAGAAGTGGAAGCTTCATGTTGTACGTCATGATTTTAATTTATGTTTGTTCATGTTCATATAATATGTCATCGTGTGATTGTATCCATCCATTAACTATATAAGTGCATTTTCTTCAGTGAGGACTCAAATCAGATAAGTAAAAGGCCATGACAGATGATCTAAATGTGGACAAAAAAACAAAGTTATGAAATTTGACATGGTAAAACAAACGTGGAAATGGATCGAGTATTGAGGACAAAATGCTGTAAAAAAAATGATATAAAATTGGAGAGAATATTAACGTTTCAAGATTATTTAGTGATAGAGTACAAAAACTATTCCTGGGACTTTAACCCTCAATTTAAACTTTTGGTTGATCTTTGACCTGGTATCGGAGCCAGCACAACATAAAAGTCACGGGTTCAAATCTCATCCACCCCTCCTTTCTAAGTGGAATATTTAGCGCCACGTGTGAGGAAGTATGTGTTGCATCCACACTTTAAACCCAGAAGGCTGTCGTGAGGGGGCGTGATAGAATACAAAACTATTCTTGGAACTTTAATTATCAACTTAATTAACTTTTTGGTTGGGTTGACCCTTTGACGTTCAGTCTTCTTTCCCTAGTTATGAATTATGAACCTCCTTCAACTTGCATCCCGCATTCAAGATTCCGCCCGTCTTGTCTACACTGGTATATAGTAGTGATCATCTAGTTGCATGGAGTAGGTCCACTTTGTAGCAGTACAAGTTAAAATGAAACGTAAAAACAACCGCGGTTTTGGAGAGCAGGAGAGGATACGGTTTTGAAGTTCTTAATGAACACCTTTTGAACAAAACAATTCGTTAAGACAAATTGAAACCTGTCCTTGCTGATTGTGTAGCCGCAAATGCATGTATCTTTTCAATTCTATCCATCAATGTCATCAACATTTTAGGGATTATATCTTTGTGCCAGGCCATATGCATTGTATTGATTAAGTAGATAAAACTTCGATCCTAACATACTTGTTAAAGTGACCAACTCAACCAAAAAACTTAAGCGGATGGTTGAGGCCCAGGAATCAGCTTTTATACTCTATCACATACTTTTGTTCTTTTTTGTTGTTCTCACTTTGTTTTTCACTGGTATTTATTTCGACCATAATTTTCTCTTGCCGGATGCTTTTTTTCATTGCGAGATATTTACTTTTACAAAGTGCTTTTGTAAACAACGTACGGGTGAATAATAATATACTTTCTTCGTTTTTCTAAAGATCTTCCTATTTTTCAATATAGCAACAAAAACAAATGAAGGATGTGCGAGAGAGAATGTGGAAGTGCAAACTTTACAAAATCAAAAATAATAGGAAGATCTTTTGAAAACAAACTTAAATTGCAAATAGGAATATATTTTAAAAACACGGGGGTGTAAAAAAAACACAATATAAATTATTTAAAAAAAACAAGGATGTTAGGATCAGATCTACCTTGAATCGATAATATAGGGTAGACATATATCATACGATCATATACAAGATCTTACTAAATGTTTTAAAATGTTAAAAATCACTTGTTCAAGAACTCGAAAACCATAAAGCACCGTGCAACTCACATAAGTACTATCTCAGTTAATAAAAAATCTACACAATTTACTTTGGGAGATAACCAAGACAATTCTCGTAAAAGTAAGGGAGAGAAAGGCAAAACAGTGTAGGCTACTTTTAAAAAGTACTCCCTTTTTTTTCATTCTCACTTTCCTGTGCACATCTTTCAATACACCTCTTTAAACTTAAATATCTTTCATTATATATTACTCCCTCCGTCCCAAAATATAGTTCATGATTCTATTTTTTCACGGGAATTAAGGTAAGTAGAATCTAAGAGGGATAATAAAGATTTTTTGTTTATTTAAATAAAGTTGTATGGGAAAAGATGATTTTAGGAGAGAGAATGGAGAATAATTGGTGAAAGAGCATTAAATGTAACCCTTGGGTTGAATAATCAAAGCAAAAACTAATTTCAAGAAGCAAATAAATGATGGGGACACGGTTTTTCTAGGCAAATTACGGAAAAATGTGGAACTAAATAAAGAAACCATTTTGGGACACCCAAAATGGAAACAGGAACTATATTTTGGGACGGAGGGAGCAGTAAAAATTATAACGATTGAATATTAATAGAGTACTTTTTGATCGAGAAGAATTAAACAAGACCCCACGTGACTATATTTTTCTTAAAAATTGAGGAAAATGGAGAAGATTCTCTCTAAGTATGAATAGTGTCACGATTCCAAGTGAGAAAGATAAAAAACAGAAGGAGTACAAACTAAAATAAAATATTTGAGTAGAGAGAATATATGAGTGTAAATATGAGTTGAAAAGATGGAGATAGATGATATGAAAGGTTAACATTTTTTATAAATTAAAGTAAAAGTATGTAGATTAAAAAGAAACCCCCTAAAACGGAAAGTGTATAAGTAAATTAAAAAGAAATATAGGTAGTATGTACTCACTCTCAAGTCTCTACTAGTATTTCATAAAATATATCCAAGGTTAATTAATTTAAGAGTTTTGCTATGGTCAACTTCAAGTCATAATTGATAAAACTAGCAATATGAATTTCTATGACTTTTAGCAAAATCTGAATATACATTTAACGTGTGCACACATGAAATAATTACTTATAAAAAAGAGTTTTTTGTCAGAAACAACCTTTTAAAAGTGCCATTTTGTGAGAAATAACCTTATAATTTTTTTTTTGTGAGAAACAACCTTTAAATGCGATTTTCTTGTCAGATCAGACCTTTCGACCAATTTCCGGCATTGACTTGATTTTTCCGGCGAAGACTTTTTTTTTACCCCATTATCTCTCTTTTTCCCTCCAATTTCTTCCTCCCAAACCCACCCCAACCTCCAGCCTCACCCCCCATTTTAGTCCTGCCTTGCCCCCACCTCCACCCCCACCGACAAAACCACCCTCACCTCCCCCCCCACTGGGTCCGGGAAACCACCCTCCTAGCCCCGAAACCTCCCCACCCGAACCACTCCTCCACCAAACTCGAAGAAGACCATGCCACCCCTATCCCGAGTAGCACCCTGCCACCACCACACCGCCACCACGCCACCACCAGCGGGGGGTTTCGGGAATAAAGGAGTGCAGGGGCCGAGGGTTTTCGGTGGTTGAGGTTGGGGTGGGGTTGGGAGGAAGAAATTGGAGGGAAAAAGAGAGAGAAGGGGGTAAAAAAAAAGTCTTCGCCGGAAAATTCAAGTCAATGCCGGAAAATGGTCGAAGGGTCTGATCTGACAAGAAATCGCATTTAAAGGTTGTTTCTCACAAAAAAAAAATTATAAGGTTGTTTCTCACAAAATGGCACTTTTAAAAGGTTGTTTCTGACAAAAACTCTATAAAAAATTGTAAAAATGGCATATCATTTCGAATTATCATTGTGTGTTAGGTCGGATGGTTAAATAAATCGTATTAAAAACCGAACACTTTATATTTTCATCTGAGCAGCATCATAACCTACAAGCATTATTCTACATAAGATTAGGACCAATTACATAATTTTGGATCATGAATTGTATGATCATAAGATCCAAGTTAGGATTTTAACAACAAGATCTAAAAACAAGTACTTTTTATTTATAAATTCATTAAATGGTTCTAAAATACTCTATTTGTTTTCTAAAAAGAATGGGAATAGTGTGACACGCTTTCTAATGCACAAACTAGTGTGTGGCCCGAGCGTTGCCTCGGCCCTCGGGTGCTACTGTTTTTACTTTTTTGTATGGTTTAACTATTGTTTGTATCGTTTATGGAAATCATGTTATTTGCTTTCTGTCGTTTGTAATAGCATGTAGTTTTTAAGTTGTGTTATGCAATGGATAATGTTAACCGAAGTTTAGCATCGTTGTTACTTTTCGACAGTAGAAATATATCAAGTGGGTGTCAAAACAATAAGTTAAACATCGTAAGGTGCATAAAAAAATTGTTTTGCAGACAATGCTTTTATTCTAGTTGCTTAGGATCATAATTTTTGGGGGTTCCTACTTCGATTGGAGCTTTGATATGTATTTGGTTGGCTACTTTTTGGTGGTTGGGTTGTCCTCGTGATCTTCATCCCTGCATTTTTGTAATATGTATAATACATGTATTAGTTTTTGTGATGGTTGTTATGGTAATCCTTTGTATTGATTTTGTGAGTGTAGTTGTCTTACACAATGTTTTTGTTCCTTTTTTTTGTGGTCTCTTTTGGTTGCTCCTTTTGGCTTGGTTCACCAAGGACTTGACTTTCTATGTGTGTGTCTTCTCCATTGTCATCGAGTACTTGGCTTCTCGTGTCGACAACCGTAGGAGTTTTTGCATTTATGATGTCTGCATCTTGGTCTTTCTCATGCAATTTCCCATTTATTGTATGTGTTAATTATTTACGGCAATAAAGTAATTGTATTTAATTATTTGTTGTTATTTACTTTTTGAATGCTTGTCATTTTTTTGTGTTGCTGATCCTCGTATGACTTTTCTAGTTGGCAGTTTGTCTCAAATGTCTTTTGGCAAATAAGTTCAGTTGTCTCACTCCTTGTGCTGAGCTTGACCCTGAACGCAAATCGTTTTCCAACACAAATTTGTAGTCTGTCTATCACCTCTCATTTCCATTATCCTACAATGTATTTTTTTATGTTAGTAATTTGGACTGTCATCTGTGTTAGAGCGATTGTTGGGGGTGTCCCCTAATTTTCATTATTTACCTTTTTATGCAAGTCCAACAACTTGTAAACTGGGCTCCCGATAACTCTTTCAACTTCCTTATCGAATAATGCGAGTGGAACACACGCACTTCCGTCATCGATGTCAACTGTTAGAAGATACATGTAGTTGTCGGCAGGTGAACATAGTTGTTTATCAGTCCTAAGATTGGAGGACAACAAACTCAAGCATTGCATAAAACATTAGTTCAATAACTCTTGTAGCTTTCCGTTTACTGTATAAGATCATAAATTTGTAAACAAAAGCATTCCTTAAGTTTCAATAACATTATGTTGTACTAATTAGTGTTCATGCTGTGGATAAGACTGTAACAAAGTTGATTGAGAACAACCATTTTGGTTTATTATTACTGATTAGTAAATGTAGACTTCTCGAAACAAAGGGAACAACTTATTTTCAATGGTTGTTTACCTTATCTTAGGGTATTTCACCACAACGTCACACTTGGTACAATATGAAGTCTCATCAATCTTCTTCTTGCATGTGTCACAAGAGTTGTAATACCATGTGTTGTGAAGATGTATGCTTGTAATTGTGGCACTGTAAGTAAAAGTCTCCTGTACATTTCGATTTTGAGTTTAGTTTTTTTTTTGTTGACGTATTTGGTAGAGAAGTTTTTTTAAACTACCTTAGATTAGTGTGTTATGAGTCATATTTTACCTTTTCTAATGGGTCCTTTTGCAAAATGTCCTCAAGTTTTATTTTTGTTCCTGAACATGGCTTGTTATGGTGGTTCATGTGGGTGTGGCTCCAACTCTTTAATTGATTCCATTGCATCCCTCCTATTTATTCATGCATGATTTGGTTAGTGTTTTTTTGTATGTATCAATTTTTGCTTGGAGATTTGATCCATTGTTTGGAATGATTTTTGTGTTTTTGATGACGTACCTTTGTTGCAAGCCTTCTGTTTCTGGAATGTCTTTGTTGAAGTATATATGTGTTGCGCTGTTCAGCTGGTATTTTCCTATAAGATATGTATGTCGTGTCATTAGTGCATAATTTGTTCCACTGAATTGTATAGAAGTTATGCTTACATCGCCCATGACCATATTATTTCCAATTATGTATCCATTGTTTTTATTATATACTTCCTCCGTTCCAAAATAAGTGAAACACTTCTCTCATTTATGTGAGAGCTTTTTGAGATAAGTGTTTCACTTATTTTGGAACGGAGGAAGTATTAGTTTTTTTTATATTTCGAAAGGGGAGATGGAGCAAGGGGATGAGTTATTGTACAAAAGTAACCAATAACGATTATGGCTGGAAATAGGTGTTGACTGCCATATTACTACTTACAACACATATCTATAATTTTGTGAAAACATGGATCACTAAAAGACGTTAGATCAGATGGTGATTCTTTGGAAATCCTTACATATAAGGTCAGGGGTTCGAGCCCATGCTTCAGCATATTTATTTTTTAAATAATGACCACTTGACTTTGTTGGTTAATAGACACGTGGCAAGATTCTGGTGGCAGGAGGAGGGTGCCACGTGGCGCATAGACGTTGTCAAGCACGCCTTTTAATATATTTGTATAGATTTTGACTATGAATATCTTTAATATTCATTAGCTAAAAGTATAAAAACTTAATATTGTGAAAATATATAAAGACAAATCCAATAAATCTATACAGTAATATTAAATTTATATGATAATAAAAAAATAGGGTCACAGTGAATTGTGTTAATAGTAAGAAAGTCAAGCTATTATAATTTTCAAAATATTTTCTTCGTTCTTTTTTAATTGTAATGTTTCCCTTATTTGAAAGTTTCATATTAATTATAACATTATGTTATTTGGTAGTATCTTCTCTCTCCAATCATATGGATCCTACTTATTATCTATCTCTATCTCTTTCCTCTTTAAATGGGTTTCTTAAAAATTGTGACAATGAGGTATGTTGCAATTATCATAGAACGAGGAAGTAGAAAGGAAAAAGTTGTTTACAAAGTAACGAGAACCACAAGCTACACTCTTCGGCTCTTCCCATGAAAAAAATTCTTGTGGTTGCTACTTGCGATAACTTTTTTTTTTTTTTTGAAAGATAAAATTCATTAATTGAAGGCCAAACGGCATCTACAATAGGTATTAAAGAAAAACAAGATACAATTAAACAAGGCTAAATCAAATTCATCTTCGAAGGAACTACAATGAACCAGATCGAGCAATACAAATGCAGCCCCTTGTATTTCTTGAATCAAGCAGCTATTGATGAGGAAGTCTATCATTCTGATGTAGTTTGGGAAGAACATTCTTGACCGAGTCATGTTGACCGCATCCGAGATTCTAATACCTTCATGTTGAGTCTCGAACTTCAACCAATGAGAACAATTTCTCATACCTAAAAACAAAAAAACCATACTCACAACTCCCATAGGGGAGAAGGAGATTTCCAAAACAGAAACTAAAAACCCCCATAACAGGGTTTGAAAAGATCTCATAAAGAGAGACTAATTTATTAAACAAAACAAGAAAATGAATTAAAAACTGAAAATAAATGGGGAAAAGGGGCTTACCATGGATGAAATCATCCATGGCAGCCCCTAACTGATGAAGAAGGGGTAGGGGAGGCTAGGGTTTGAGAGAGAAAGAGAGAAGGGGGAGGCTAGGTCAAAAAAAAAAAAAAATTATCATGAGTTGCTACTTGCGATAACTCTATTTACAATAATTTTAAATGAGATATATATCTTTCTTTTTTCAATTTGCCCTAAAATTTAATAATAACGACACAAAGTGTTCCAATCAAGCCAAGTGGATGATTGTCCAAAGTTTAGGGTTTTGAGTAACCACTATATAATTATATATCCTGTATTCCGGTCCTGTGGGCTGATTCATCCGTCCAACGTAGAGGATGAAGTCCAAATTTCCTCCTATATAAATTATATATACATATACCTTGTTTGACTAGCTAACTCCCCCAAATTAAACATTTATCTTCATTACTCTCACCATAATTTTATACTCCTATTGATCAATTTCATATCCTACATACGTACATAAGTGATCATTGTGTTGCTACGTACTATAACCCGTGAGTATCCAACCAATCAAAAAATTTATACCTATTGATGGAGTATCAACAAACTACCTCTTCTAATACTTATTCCTCTACACACACTAAGAAATTGCAGTTTTCAGCCTGCAAATACAAAGGAGTAGTCCCCCAGCCCAACGGTCGGTGGGGGGCTCAACTCTACGAGGGTAACAAACGGGTTTGGATCGGAACATTCGACCGCCAAGAGCTCGCTGCTCGAGTCTATGACACGGCCGTGGTTCGCTTCCGTGGTCCACACGCAGCCACCAATTTTTCCATCTGTCATTACAGTGTGTTGCAGCTAGAGTTCTTAGCCTCACTTTCCAAGCCACGGGTTATAGACATGCTTCGGACCAACACGTACCGCGACGAGCTTGCACGCTTCATGCGGGCTCGCTGCGCCAAGAACCGTAGAAGACGGTTAGGCCAAGAGTATTAGATTATGTAAATAAATCTTTGATTTATTTCTTTGTATACCCCTTTTATGTATATCTTTGATACCTTCCTAGTATAGAATTTGTATAAATACTCTTGTGTTTAATGAGAAAGGTCAAGGGATTATTTCCTACATGGTATCAGCCTAGGTTTAGGGTTTCCTTCTCTCTTCCTATCTTCTCCCTCTCCACGCCTACCCTTCTCTTCTCCTTTTCAATCTCGCTCGGCCACCATGACCGACGTATCCTCTAAAGCTTCCTTTCATCCTGCACTTGCAGTGAACAATATTAAGACCTTTATCCCTATTACTTTGGAGATGGAGAAAGTTCAATACTCCTCCTGGGCAGAACTCTTCAAAATACATGCTCGAGCCTATCAAGTCTTGGACCACATCATCCCTCCCGAATCGTCTACTACTTCTTCCGCTGACAAAGAACTTTGGTCCCGGCTCGACGCTATTGTCCTTCAATGGATATATGGCACGATATCTAGTGATCTCCTTCACACAATTCTTCAACCCGATTCCACGGCTAAACAAGCGTGGGATCGCCTGAAAGATATTTTCCAGGACAATCAAAATTCTCGTGCCGTTCATTTGGAAAATCAATTTACTACGGTAAATATGCAAGATTTTCCCAACATCTCATCCTACTGTCAACGTCTCAAAATGCTTGCCGACCAACTCGCTAATGTTGGTGCTCCTGTGAATGAAAAACGCATGGTTCTCACCTTGGTTCATCGCTTGCCTAAAGCTTTTGATAACGTTGCCTCCATGATTCAACATAGTGAACCTCTTCCTTCCTTTTACAAGGCCCGTTCCATGCTTACGTTAGAGGAGTCCCGTCAAGCATCCCAAGCTACTGTTGAAGCGTCCGCCGCCGGATCCGCCCTTCTTGTTGACGCTTCCACCGAGTTACACTCTACAGGCTCCGATTCATCTCATTTTTCCACCCCACGTGGTCAGCGAAATTCCGGCCAGCACACCCGCCGTGGCAGTGGCGGTGGCCACCGTGGCAAAGGTCGTGGTGGGTCTGGGTCCGGCAGTGGCAGTGGGCCACAACAACACCAGCAACCTCAGTATTCGGCCCCTCCTTCGTGGCCTGCTTGGGGACCTTGGCAGCAGCCCCCCTCATGGTCTCCTTGGGCCTCAGTCCCATGGGCTGTCCCCCCATGCCCATACCCAGCTGGGCCCTGGTACCGCCCTACCCCTTCTGCTCACTCCCAGCAGCCCGGAGTTCTTGGCCCGCGCCCAAGTCAGCAGGCCCTCACGGCCCAAATTGCTTCACCCGAGGCTTATGACGCCACTCCTACAGATATTGACGCAGCGATGCACACTTTAGCTCTCGCTCCTCCGGAAGATGGTTGGTATATGGACACCGGCGCCACCTCTCACATGACATCCCAACAAGGTACTCTCTCTTCTTATTTTAATTTGAGCACTGAACGTAATATTATTGTTGGCAATGGTAATACTATTCCGATTCGTGGCATTGGACAGTCCCACCTACCCTCCCCTCTTCCCCCCATGTCCCTTAAAAATGTTCTTCATGCACCCAACCTTGTCAAAAATTTGATCTCTGTTCGTAAGTTTACAACTGATAACTCTGTGTCTCTTGAATTTGATCCATTTGGTTTTTCTATGAAGGACCTTCTGACGGGGACACTTCTTATGAGATGCAATAGCTCGGGTGATCTCTATCCTCTTTCCACCACAAAATCCTTGGCCACCGGACCCTCCGCATTTACTGCTATCTCTCCTCATCTTTGGCATGATCGTCTAGGACATCCTGGCTCTGCTGTTTTGAGTTCTCTACAAAAACATAATTTTATTTCTTGTAATAATAATAAGAGTCATGCTCTTTGTCCCTCTTGTCCTCTTGGGAAATTAGTTAAATTGCCTTTTTCTAATTCCTTGTCGACTACTACAATGCCTTTTGACATTATTCATAGTGATATTTGGACATCCCCCACTTTGAGTTCCTCAGGACATCGTTATTATGTGTTGTTTGTGGATGATTTTACCAATTTTGTATGGACATTTCCCCTCTCTAAAAAATCTGAAGTGTATGCTATCTTCCTTCAATTCCGCACTTACATTCGTACTCAATTTGAAAAGGACATAAAAAGCTTCCAATGTGACAATGGCCGTGAATATGATAATGCTCCTTTTCGCAATTTTTGCACTACTCATGGCATACAATTTCGGTTCTCTTGCCCCTACACTTCCTCACAAAATGGTAAATCGAAACGCAAAATTCGCACACTCAATAACACCATCCGCACCCTTCTTCTTCACTCTTCCGTGCCTCCCTCATTTTGGCACCATGCCCTTCACTTCACTACCTATCTTCATAATATTCTTCCTACTAAACTCCTCAAATTTCATTCACCTACCTCCCTTCTATATCAACGTAATCCAACATACTCTCACATTCGGATTTTCGGGTGCCTGTGTTACCCCCTTATTCCCTCTTCTACCATCAATAAACTTCAAGCTCGATCTACACCTTGTGTGTTTTTGGGGTTTCCTTCAAACCACCGTGGGTACAAGTGTTATGATCTCTCAAGTCACAAAATTTTTATCTCCCGTCACGTTGTGTTTGATGAGTCTAAATTCCCCTTCCACAATCTCACCACCTCCCCCTCTCATTCCTATGATTTTCTCACCCATGAACCATCCCCCATTATTACCCATTCGCTGCCCCAGTTACTCCCAGCCCACCCCACTCAAACTCCCGCCCCGTCTTGTCCAGCCCCATCTCTCCACCAAAGATCACCCCACCCTCGCCCCATTACCCGATCCAGCCCACACTACCTCCCCTTCCCTCATCTCCCTTTCGGCTCTCGAGGCCGACTCCCGGCCCAGGCCCAACGGTCCCACGCGACCCACCTTCCCCTCCCGGTCCACACTCCTCTCTCGCCCGCACTACGCCCTCCTCTCCTTCGGCCCAACCTTTTTCCCCTATTCACTTCGGCTCTTTCCCACCCTCCCCCTCCTCCCGCCGCCCAACCCACTCACAAAATGGCCACTCGCAGCTCTCATGGGATCTTCAAGCCCAAAGCTCAGTTTAACCTTGCTGCCCTCACCATTCCCTCCCCTCTCCCCAAGAACCCGTTAACTGGACTTAATGACCCGAACTGGAAAAGTGTCATGTTAGCTGAATTTAGTGCTCTTATTAAAACAAAGACATGAGAGCTCGTACCCCGCCCCCCGGATGTTAATGTTATTCCTTGTATGTGGATTTTACGTCATAAACATAATGCTAACGGTGATTTTGAAAGGTACAAAGCAAGACTTGTTGTAAATGGCAGGAACCAACAGATTGGCATCGATTGTGATGAAACTTTCAGTCCGGTGGTCAAACCGGCCACCATTCGCACTGTGCTTAGTATTGCTCTCTCTCGTTCTTGGTCCATTCATCAAATGGACGTCAAGAATGCATTTCTGAATGGTGATCTGGATGAAACTGTTTACATGCACCAACCCCCTGGTTTTCGTGACAGTACTCACCCGGGCTATGTGTGTCGATTGCGCAAGGCTCTTTATGGTTTAAAACAGGCTCCCCGTGCGTGGTACCGTCGCTTCGCCTCTTTTGCTTCCACGATTGGTTTTCTGCATAGCAAATCTGATCACTCACTCTTTATATATCATCATGGCAAAGACACTGCTTACATCTTGCTCTATGTGGATGATATTGTGCTCACTGCCTCTTCCGAGGCCCTCCGCACCTCTATTATGTCTCAGCTTAGCACCGAGTTCGCCATGACTGATCTGGGTACGTTGAATTCTTTTCTTGGTATTTTTGTTACTCGGGATGCCGTAGGTCTTTTCTTATCTCAGAAACATTATGCTACAGACATTCTGGCCCGCGCAAATATGTCTTCTTGTAAACCATCAACCACTCCGGTTGAAACTCATGCTAAGCTTAGCGCCACTTCTGGGTCCCCCCGTTGATGATCCCACTATCTACCGTAGTCTTGCCGGGGCTCTTCAGTACTTGACTTTCACTCGCCCTGACATTTCATATGCCGTCCAACAAGTGTGCCTCTTCATGCACGATCCACGCCAAGAACATATGCAGGCCCTGTGTCGTATTCTTCGTTACTTGCAAGGTACTCTTTCTCTCGGCCTCCATATTTCTCCATCCTCCATCACTGGTCTCATATCTTATACTGATGCTGATTGGGGAGGATGCCCTGGCACTCGTCGCTCCACCTCTGGCTACTGTGTTTTTCTCGGTGATAACTTAATCTCCTGGTCCGCTAAACGACAACCCACCTTATCTCGCTCTAGTGCTGAAGCTGAATACCGTGGTGTTGCAAATGTGGTAGCCGAAACTTGTTGGATCCGTAACCTATTGCTTGAGCTCCATTGCCCTCTCAAGCGTGCTTCATTGGTGTACTGTGACAACGTTAGTGCGGTTTATCTTACCGGTAATCCCGTACAACATCAACGCACCAAACACATTGAAATGGATATCCACTTTGTACGCGAAAAGGTGGCTCTTGGTCAGGTTCGTGTTCTCCACGTTCCTTCCCGTTATCAAATTGCGGACATATTCACTAAGGGCCTTCCCAAGGTACTATTTGATGATTTTCGGGACAGTCTTCGCGTCTGCCTTCCTCCCGCTCCGACTGCGGGGGTGTATTAGATTATGTAAATAAATCTTTGATTTATTTCTTTGTATACCCCTTTTATGTATATCTTTGATACCTTCCTAATATAGACTTTGCATAAATACTCTTGTGTTTAATGAGAAAGGTCAAGGGATTATTTCCTACAAAGAGGATCCAATGGAGGAGGATATGATGAGTCAAGACTCTAGCCGAGAGTGGGTGTTCGAGAAGGTGGTGACGTCAAGCGATGTCGGCAAGCTCAACCGCCTCGTGATACCGAAGCAATACGCCAAGAGGTATCTTCCTGGAATCGCGGCAGACGAGGACGTGGGTGGGATAATGTTGAGGTTTGAGGATGAAAGAAGAGAGAAAATATGGAGGTTTAAGTATTGTTACTGGAAGAGTAGTCAGAATTATGTGTTAACTAAAGGGTGGGGGGAGTTTGTTAAAGATAGAGGTTTGAGATGTGGTGATATTGTTAGGTTTTATACTTCAATGGGTGCTGATAAGCGATTCTACATTGACACCATTTCCAAGGCTTCTGTAAAACAGATTAATGATAATGGCTCGGCGAGATCAAAGATGTTGAGGTTGTTTGGGGTTGATATAGTTTGTCCGGTGGTACTTGCTACTACTTGCTAAGAGTAGTACTAGTAGCTAGGGGTGCTCATCATACAAGTGTACATGTAGTCCATAGAGAAGTGCTAATAAGATTATCTCCACTATGATCAGTGATCACTAGCTAGTTGCCTAGTTCAACCCACCTTAGCTTATCCTTTCTCCCCCGCGCCCCCGGGGGGCTTGTGTAGGTTGTCGATCGGGTTGATCGGGGCCTTGTGTTGGTGGGCTATTGGTTACAAAGAGTGTTCATGTATATAAGTATAATGCTGATGAACACTCAAAAAAAGAGCGTTCTTTAAATTTAATTTTTATGTATATCGAATGTATGTATTTGACCAATAATATCATTAGAAAACTTGTCAATTCCTACATATATTCAATAAATCACTACTGGTGCCTCATGTGGGATTCCGTTGAATTCTTTTGCCCAAAAACAATGTTATGACACATAATTCAAATTATGATGTCAGTCTTCATGACGTCATTCTGGTGATTATGGTTTATAACAAGAAAAGTAATAGTCATATACATGGTGCCTCAAATAAGTCCATAGTAAACAAGGGGGTTTTCTAGAGAGATAGGCTCTGCCTTCTCTCTAGAAAACCCTAACCCTAGAAATTTCCCCAATTCAATTTTTTAAGTCTTTTCTCCTTCTAGAATTTATCTTCAGCCCTGTTATTGATATTCAAGTCTTCTCGCTTCATTAATGACCTGTTTTTGGTCTTTGTGGTGAATTGCGAAATCCAAAGCTCCGGTTTTTATTGTCAAATTCGATCAATTTCTCCCCGAAATTGCTTTCGAAACTCGTAAATTCATTCTTCTAAATAAGTCCCTTTCTTCAGCCTGTTCTCTTCTCTTCATCAAATCGTCGTCGTCATCTAAGTCGTCGTCTTCGCGTCTACCCAGGCGATGGTGGATGAAGATCCAGTAAGCTCCCTCTAGAGAAAATGGTTGGGTTTTGCACCGCTGGTTTTGTTCTCGGTGGAGGATCACTGGCTTTCTTTTGTTGGTGTTTCGTTCGCTAGTGCTCGGTGGCGGCTCCGGCGAAGGTGGCTCGGCCAGTGGTGCTAGTGGTGCTTGGTTTGTCTGCAGCGGGTTTAGTTTATGGGTTTTCAGTTCTTGTTCTTGTCTTTTAGTTTATTTTATTTTCTGTTCTATTTAGTTTTTTTTATTTAGATGTTTAGCTTTGTGGTTGTTCTTGTGGCCTCAAGTAATTGTGCTTATCTTGTGAAGATTTGGGAGCTTATTCATTTTCGGTGGTGTTTGTCTTGCCCCCCGAGAAGGGTTCGCCGTCAATTTGGGCCTGGGGAGATGGTGTGATGCCGTGGCGGAGCATTTACTCGAGTTCCTTAGTGTTCCTTTTTCTTCGTTTTTCTGTACTTGAAGCTTATTGTAACCACCCTTATGGGGTGCTTTAGGAGGTGTCTCTTGTGTAGACATCTCCTAGTTTTCATTCCTTATCAAAAAAATATATATATATACATGGTGCCTCATGCGGAATTTCATTGGATTCTTTTGCCCAAAAATTACGTTATAATGCATAATTTAATTTATGATGTCATTCTTCTTGACGTCATTCTTCATGACGCCATTCTTCATGATGTCATTCTGGTGGCTTTGGTTTCTAGCTAGAAAAGTAACAATAATGAACGAGTAGTGTTTGAAAGTATAGCAATAATAATAGTCAGTCAGAATATGACCTATTGAAAAGAAAATAATTGTCAACATTTTCATTTAATCAAAGCAAAATTGACCTCAAAGCACCACAACGTATGGCACGGGTGCACCCAACAGCACGAACTTTGACTAGTAGTCAAAACACCAACTATAGGCCTAGGTGCAACGCGTATTATAAATGACGACGGAGCTCCATTTTCTCGCTGGAGACGGTGAATCTTCATTAATTTTTTTATATTTCCAGCAAGCTACAATTTGGGTGCATGTAGCACCACAAACTTTGTCTTAGTCGCCGAAATATCATGAACTATCGGACTTGGTACAACGCGTATCATTAATGATACCAGAAGTAAGTTTTTTGGCCTTTATTTGATGCGTCAAACTCCTGTTTTTAGCTTTTATTGCCTACATTTCTTTTTCAAGGTCCATGTTTTTCTATAAACACCACTGTCAGCTTTAATTTTGGCTACTAGCCGGCCAAAAAACTTACCTCCGATATCAATCATTAATGATACGCACTGCACCAAGTACAATAGTTCGTGATATTTTGACTACTGGCCAAAAAAATTTGTGCTACGTGCATCCAAGTCATAGTTTGGGGTGTTCAGGCCAAGTAAAGGAGGAAAATTGGAAAAAAAAAACTAATGAGGATTCGTCGTTTTCGACGAGAAAATGGAGTTCGGGCGTCATTTATGATACGTGTTGCACCATAGTCGGTGGTGATTTAGGCTACTAGTCAAAGTTTGTGGTGTTGGGTGCACCCGCGTCATAGTTCATGGTATTGAGGCCAATTTTGTCTTTATTCGATTATGTATTAGTATAAGGTTAAAACAATGATATTTTAGAAGTCAATATTCGATTGAAATTAACAAGCTAAGATATCGCATGATATTCTCTTGTTATGATCTTACGTGTTGGTAAAAAAAATGTTGTCAGAATTATATTAGTAAGATTTACTTATATAAAAGTAAAGTTGGAACATAAAGAAATAGCTAGAATGAGCACTTGTTTTAACAAAGTTTATGTGATAAATGAAAATTGACCTTGTACTTGTATTCATATAATTACTAGTTACTAGTTCATGATCTCGTGCAATGCACTGCAAGAGTTTTTTTTTTAAATTAGATTAGTGTGTTGCTCTTTGAAGTTTGATATTATATAATTCTATTATGGTGTATAATGGATAACAATAAATGAAATAAATATGAAAGTAGGATAATATAATTAAGATTGTGAATTGTGATAATGGAAAGGGAGGGGTTTGTAAAGAGGATAGAAATAAGTCGCCATATCGATCATGTAATTCCCCGTAAATTTATGAAATTATAAATATATTTTAATGTATGTTTATATATAATTTAGTATATTTTAGTATTTAAACAATGTATTTCTTGAAAGATTGACTATTTGAAAGTCAAAGGAATTATTTAATGACTTAAAGAAGTCAAACATTTTATTTAGTCATACTTTGAAATATATTTGAATAGCTTAAAACACTTTTGGGTTTGTAAAAAATATTTTAAATTGAGTATGAGGAACCCATGCAACCACTCAAATCATCAACCATTAAATATTATTTTTAGTCCAATCACCTTTTCCTAAGCCCAAAAGGGGAACCTATATAAACCCCCAAAAACCCCAATTTCCCACACACTTATTTTCTCTCTCCTCCTTTTCCCCAAAATTTTCGGCCCCCTTCTCTTTTTCTCTCTCTTTTCTTTTTCTCTCTTCCTCTCTCTTTCCTTCGGTCCTCCTCTTCCTTCGTGATCGGCCGGACCACCGCCACAACCGGACCACCACCGGCAGCAGCCCAGTCGGCCACCTCCTCTCCGGCGTCCTTCACCTCCTCTTCTTTGCTTGGTTATTTTCTTCCTCCTCAAGTTATTTTAATGCAAAGTTTGTATTTTTAAGGATTGGTTTAATATGTTTATGTTTAAAAGTTATAGTTTGATGATTTAATTATGAATCTAAGATTATGTAATTTGTGTAATGAAGTAATTAAATTTCAGATTTACTTATTATGTTTGAATTGAGATTTTAATTATCAAAGCATGGATTTTTAGGGTTTTATGAGTTGGAAAATCATAGTAGTATACTATAGTTTATGAAATTGAGTATTCTTATGATTTTAAGTATGTTTAAAAAGGTTTTATTATATTATAAGTTGCTGGAAATTTAAAAAGGATGTTGATGATGGAGTTTTTATGATTTAAGTATGAGTTTTTAAGGGTTTTTAACAACTAGTGTAGTAGTACTATACTATGAGGTTTTACTAATTAAGTTCTAATGATGGAAAAGGTTTTTAAACACTTTTAAGAAGGGTTTAAAATATTTTATTATTGTTGGAAATTTATAAAGTATTGATTGTGGATTATATTGGTTATTTTAGGCGGAGAATTCTCTTTAGGCGACTTTTAAGGTTGTGAAAGTGGCCTCTCGATTTGTCTACACAAGGTACGTACATACCTATGTGTTGATTGAATTAGTATCATGTCAGGATGAGAGTTATGTAGTATCATGTATAGGGAACTATTTTTACTTCATATGTGATTTATAGTAAATTGGATTTGCATGTTTTATGCCGTTGTGTGAAGCATGTTGATTATGATGTTGATATTATGTTTGTATGGAAGATTGATGCAAGCATATGTGATTTGTGAACTTTATTTTATTAATTCACATGAGGGATTAATATTTATGTTGGTATTGGATCATGATTGAATCATGTTGTTCCATTTGGATTATTTAATTACTTTATGAGGACCGATAGCCTTATTTGGTAAGTTGATTATTATACCTATGAAAGGTTGGTTGGTTGTTGACTTGGTTCAACAAAAAAAGGAAGGTTATGGATTAAAAGTTGGAATTAATCTTGGGTTGTTAAGTTGATGATCACCTTATCTAATCCTAAGATAAAAATGGAAATTTATGATTGTTTGATGATTATATTATTTGTCCTAATTGTGAGTCATAACAAGTGAATAAATTATTAATCATGTAAAGTGAACGTGGATAGCAATAGCTTTAGACTTGTGCACGTCTGAAGTGTTGGACAAGTATGAGTTGGAGTACATGGTGGTAGCCCATGGCTTTTCTTGGGACCGGATTGATCACTGTGTCCAATTTTTATTTTAAAGGTTCCTCGATATCGTAGGTCAGGGGAGTACGGAGTCGCGCCCGAACTTCGTCTTCTAGATTGAAGACTGGTTTTGGTTTAGACAACTCGTTCCATTGATTATTCCATCTAAAATAATTAATCTATTAGTTGTGGAGTTTAGTTCAGTAAAAGTAGTCTGCTATGTTGTTATATTATTATTTATCCCTGTTAAATATTTATTGGTATCATGTTAGGTTTTATTTATTTAATTATTATGCAGTACTCAGTTTTGCTGATTACGTGCCTTGTGTGTATGTGTTGATCATGGCTATGCCTTATTGATCCTGTGATGACCCATTTGGTGAGCAGTCTCTCGGGATCAATAGTGCATCGTCCATTACAGGTTTGAAGATGATGCATCATTGGTTCAGGATTTGGAGAGTTGTGTTGACTTTACATTTTATTTGAATTTACATTTTCATAGTTGACTTTGACTATTGTGGTTGACTTTTGCTTTTGAGGTTGACTTTGACTTTTGTTGGTTTGACTTTTAGAGTTGACTTTTTGGTTGACTAAGTTTTATTTCTAAAGTTTATTAGTTATGTTTTCCGCTGCAAAATTCTGAATAAGCCGATACGTTATCACACGGGCGATAATACTTTGATAATTATCTAAGTTTTATATTTAAAAGGTATTTTGGAAAATAGAGAATTGTCGGGGTGTTACAGATCAGGGCAAGAAGCAACGTCAGGAGATGTTGACCGTCGATCAGAAACAAGTAGTCATGATTCGATATCCAGTTGTATGAGTGATATTATATTATTATTGAGATAGAAGCACTTGTATTATTGCCCTAGCATATATGACTCAATTTCTTAGGTAGACATTTTTCACACAGGTGTATGTGAAAAACACATAGACAATGTAAAATTGTTTTAGAAACAGCAAGTCAAACAACCCTTTCTTTTGATTCTTCCACATTGTGGGCTTTCTCTCAGATATTTTGAGCAATTTTAGTGGAAGAACAAGCAGTTTTTTGGTTGTCCAAAACTAGTTTAGTTGTATATTATTTGGTAATAATTAGCAAGTGTTTATTATCTATTAGTTTTAATGCCATGTATACCCCTTCAGCATATAGTTTATAAAACTGTTTGGTACAGATATATGGCTCATGTGTCATAATAAGCGAGAACTAGGCGTCCATAGACCATAACGCTAATGAAATTGTGTGTTCAATTCTACTTTAATTTGAAATTTTGGTATACAAGGAACTTTCTTTGCAAGACTACTTACAAGTCCATCACTTCAAAAGGATTTTTCATAATCAATTTGAATTATCAATAAAAGATGAAATAGCAGTCAATAATCAAGAAATCAAGAAATCAAAGTGAATAAAGGAAAATCTTAATTGGATCCATGTTATGTAACATATACATATATTATAATTTTAATCTTCCAAGGTTTTGAATTTTATTAAAAAACCTTAGCTTAACCGTCTCTCTTTACCTTCGCCAACTTTAAGGGTGCGTTCTCTTTACTTTATAAAAATAAGGTTTACGTCTCATAAGCTCTTATCAAGTTTAATAATGACGTTCAGTTTAGAAAAATTAAGGTGAAGAGAACGCATGCCCTAAATGAATGGAAGACGAAATCGCTTTGAAGGAGAGATAACACAAAATTAATAATACACTTAAAACAATCTATCAAGATATATAATAGTTTACACTTTTACATACTTATAGAGAGGCTGATAGCTAGCTCAACTTTTTTTTAAATGATCAATACTACTTATAATAACTTATTTAAAATTTCTACTAGTAATTAAAACTAATTAATACTTATTATTATTGATTTTTATTGATTTAATTGATTTTTATTGATTAGAACTTCACTTAATTTGTTGAATAAATTTTTTTTTTTTTGGTTTGAAAATTATATTTTTAACCTTAATGTATTTTAATGAGCTTATTTTATTAAGTTCAAAAGATCAAACCCTTATTATTATTAAAGATTGTGAGAAGACAATAATGAGTGTAGTGAGTGAGAGAGAAGGGGAGTGTGGGAAACCACCTACTCTGGATCCCCCTGTGCCCCCTAGCTCAATCCACGCCGCAAAATCCTATTCATCAGTGGTATCTTCAGCCTCTTCTTCCCTTATCTCTCCCGCCGCCAACCCTCTTGGACCTCGCATCTCTCCCTCCCTTATTTCCCCCCTCCCAACCCCATCCCTAGAAAATCTGTGCTTGTCCTCCCCGCCGGTGAATTTTAACTCGGAAAGCGATGTCTTCCTCCAGGTGGATGAATCTGGTCTGCTGCCCTTGGTTTCGACATAGCTAATCTATTTTGGTTTGCCTAACCCTGTTGTTAAAACAATATGAGATGAAGGGAGTAATATTTTGCCATCTGCTGCTTGTAGCTTGTACTCTGCATCTTTTCCATAATGGCTGCTAATCTTTGCACGAAATTAAAGTTACCTAGTTGGTATCATCAGAGGCAGAGGTGTGTCCTGCATCACCCTCTGATCTCAGTCCTGGTTCTGGTTCACCATGGCTAAATCCAAAACAGATTCCTCATCTACATTGCCATCAAAGCACACAAATGAGTGGTATCAATTTGAAGATTACAAGTGAAGGAACTCTCTATCTTTTGTTACACTAGTTTTGATACTAAAATGTAACTCAGTCAATATTTTCTTTATATGTGTATAAATAACATGAATTGCAATGAGAAGTGATACTTTTATATATATGTAATTGATTTTGGATCATTTAGGACAAAAAAAATGCAAAAAAAAAATTATTTTTTTTGGGTCACAAGGGCTGCGGTCGGGGCAAAAACCGCGACCCTTGGTGGGTTAAGGGCTACGGTTAAGGGCAAAAACCGCGACCCTTTACTCACCAAGGGCTGCGGTTTTTTGCCCCGAACCGCGACCTCTTAGCCCACCAAGGGCTGCGGTTTTTGCCCCGACCGCGACCCCTTAACGTGCTAAGGGTTGCGGTTAAAAACCGCAGCCTTTCTTAAATGCCAAGGGCTGCTTGTCCAATGGTTGCGGTCAAAAAACGCAGCCCTTGGGCCCCTTTTGACCGCAGCCCTTAGGCTTTTTTCCTCTAGTGTAATGGCAGAAAGGGAGGGAGGAGATTTGATGCCGACGCATCTCCCAAACTTAGAAGATCTACGAGGATCGTTTCCAGTGCCCGCAAAAGCGTTCGAATCATGGGCGAGAAGTCTGGCTAGCACAGACGACCAGATCCACACCGAGGACGACCTACTTTACTTTCTAGATCCGCAGCCGATACTGCCTCTATCGAGGCAGATATATTCGTTGACTTCAGAGGCTACAGAGATTGTCTGCACCAATTTCTCCAACTCTTTTTTCCTGCTGAGGACAGAGGGGAATATCTCACAGCTAGAAGTCAAAATGAGCGTGGGGAAACAGGAAGAAGGCAACTACCTCACATCCTCAACCCAAATAATACCCCGCTTCCTGAACATGTTGAGCAAGAAGACCCGGTCGAAGAGGGCCAAATCATTGAAGGACAGGGAGCTCCATGGGAGTCTCCAGCAACCTTTCCCCATACCTAACCTGATGTATATAGTTGCCTGGAATGCAAGGGGAATTTCTCGCCCCAGTTTCAAGAGAAACCTTTTAAGTATTGTTGACCAACACCATCCTATCCTTATCCTCATAACTGAAACCAGAACCTCTGGCCTTAACACTCAAACAATTGTGGCTTCCTTACCTTATGATGAATGGGATTATGCGGAACCTTGTGGGTTTTCTGGGGGACCTGCTTGTGCTATGAGACTCTTCCAAAGTGAAGTTTACTTCCATTGGGAAAGACCTCCATACTTTGCATGGGGTGGTCCATGTATTATCTTCTAACTATTCCTTTATATTTTCTGGTATCTATGCAAGTACTAAATTAAGTTGTAGGAAAGTTACTTGGGCAGAATTGTATGATATGTCTAAGGAAATTGATATGCCTTGGCTGGTTATAGGTGATTTTAATGAAGTGCGTAATCAAAGTGAGAAACTTGGTGGGAAACTAGTAAAAGTTAATAGATGCCTTACTTTTAATACTTGTATCCATGACTGTGGCTTACTAGATGTTAGAAGTTCTGGCCTTCGTTTCACCTGGACAAATAAATCAAAGACTCGTCCTATTCAAGAGAAACTAGATAGAGCTCTTATTGATGATAAATGGTTGTCTGATTGACCGGATACTCACTCTATCAACCTTCCAAGGTTGGGCTCTGATCATTCTCCTGTGCTTCTTAAATGTAATGACAATGCCCCTCCCCTTGCTCTTCCTCATCCAGACCTTTCAGACTAGAGCCTCTCTGGTACTATGAACCCTCCTTTGCAAACCTCATCCAAAACCATTGGCATTCCCTCAACCTTGACTTTATCACGAAACTCAAAACTCTTTCCAAAGTAATCCTATCTTGGGCAAAAGTATTTTCTGGCAATGTTTTTCATAAAAAAAAAAAGAATTATATATGGCCAGGATCCAGGGAATTTAACAATCCCTTGAATGTGACCCAGACAATGGTTATCTTTGGGACCTGGAATCCATCCTCACTTCTGAGCTTAACATTATTCTTGACCAGGAGGAGATGTACTGGCAAATTAGATCTAGAGAGGGGTGGCTTAATGGAGGGGACATGAACTCGAAATTCTTCCATCAATATGTCATAGTCAAAAGGCACAGAAATAAAATTAGAGTCTTAGAAAACGAAGCAGGGATGGAATTGTCTGACCCCCTAGAACTTAGATCCCATGTCAGGAACCATTTCATGGGCCTCTTCACAACTGAGAAAGTTAGCTCTCCCAGAAGGATTTCAGTCTTTGGTAGCATTAACCTGGTTAAAATGGCCTCTGAGTGGGAGGTGAGAAAAGTTGTTTTCAGTATGGGGGCCCTAAAAGCCCCTGGCTTGGATGGCTATCACCCCCTATTCTTTCAAAAACACTGGAATGAGATAGGAAACGAAGTAACCTCCTATGTCAATAACATTCTTGACAATTGCTCCATCCCTGAAGACCTGAACAAAACCACCATTTGCCTAATACCAAAAGTGGATGATCCTAGGACAATTAAGCAATTCAGGCCTATAAGTCTTTGTAATACCTCTGACAAGATTGTCACAAAAGTCCTAGTGCAGAGACTGAGACCCTTGTTAAATGACATGATTTCCCCGAATCAAAGTAGCTTTCTTTTTAGTAGGGACACTGAGAACAATTATATAGTTGCCTCTGAAATCCTGCATTCCATGAAGAGTAGGCAAGGTTCAAGGAGTTGGATGGCTATAAAGATTGATCTAGAAAAAGCCTATGACAGGCTTGAATGGGATTTTATTTATAATATGCTGATTAGCCATAAGCTGGACCATAATACGTGTAAATTGATAATGAGCTGCATTTCTAATGTCTCTTCTGCAGTCAACCTTAATGGCCAAAGTACCACCCCTTTTCCCCTGTCTAGAGGCATTAGACAAGGAGACCCCCTGTCTCCCTACATCTTCATACTCTGTATGGAATATCTGTCTAAAATCATCAATGAGGCCTGCCAAGAGTCATACTAGACTCCCTTTACCTTCCATAGGAATAAGTTCTCTGTGTCTCATCTCCTATTTGCGGATGACATCTTACTTTTTAGGGAAGCCAATATCAAAACCGCAGACTCTATGCTTTGATACCTTGGCCCATTTCCATGACCAGTCTGGGCTTAAGATGAATCCCCACAAGAGCTCGGTCTACTTCTCTTGAAATACTGACCCTAGGATCAAGGACCTAATTGCTGATAGACTTCAATTCAGCCCAATCCCTGACCTGGGATTATACCTTGGGTTCCCTCTCAATGATAAAAGACCTACCAAAATCCAGCTCAGTCATATTGCTAGTAGAATTCAAAGGAAATTAGCTACCTGGAAAACTAAGTACCTGTCTAAAGCAGGTAGGACCACCCTGATTAAGGCTACCCTGAATGGTATCCCTGCTTACTCCATAAACTGCATTAGTCTCCCAGCATCCCTGACTAAGAGCATTGACTCAACAGTGAGGAACTTTTTCTGGGGATCTAATAATGGTCAAGCAAAGATGGCTCTTTTGACTTGGGATAAAATATGTGGGCCTAGGGAACAAGGGGGGCTGGGGATTAGGTAAAATATTATCTCCAATAGGATCTCCCTAGCCAAGCTCTGCTGGAAATTGAACTCCTCAAACAACCTTGCTTTGCTCGGGTCATCTACCACAAGTACCGTGGAGGGCAAAGACCAACCAAAACCCTTTAAAGCTAGATCCCACATATGGCAGGACATGGGCAAGGGTTGGGACATTTTCACTAGATACTCTGGGTGGTGCATAGGTCAAGGAAATAGGGTCTCCTTTTGGCATGACACCTGGACCCCCCTAGGCCCCTTGAGAAGGGTGATCCAGGAGCCCCTAACCCAGCAGGAAAATGAGAGAACCGTTGACAGTGTCATTGCCCAGGGTAAGTGGAGTTTGGAGAGCGTGTCCCTGGCCCTCCCAATAGATATTGAGCAATGGATCCTTAAGTACAACCTGCACCAGGATAGTGAGGATACTCTTGTGTGCTGGGTTGCGAAAGGAAACTACTTTGACTCAAAGAAAATCTACAGGGAGGAATGGGAGAAGGGGATCCCTCAACTTATGGGCCCTGAATGGGACTGGGATAGCATCTGGAATGCTCCTTGCCACCCAAAAATCCAAAACTTCTTATGGCTCTGTACTTGGGATTACCTACCCACAAAATCAACCCTCTTCAAAAGGCAGGTGAATATTAACCCTCACTGCCCCTTCTGTCAAACCTTAGAAGAAACGTGCCTCCACGTTCTTAGAGACTTCCCTATGGCTAGTGAAGTCTGGAATAACTTCAACCCTTCACCTTAGTTCTTCAGAATGGACCCTAAGATCTGGCTCAGTACTAATCTTGAGTGCCAAAACACTGTACCTACTCACTTCAATATCCCCTGGGCTACCTTATTTGCCTTTGTCTGTTGGAGGATTTGGATCCGTAGAAATCACTGGGTCTTCAAACATAAAGATTTTAAAATCAAAAATTTTATCAAACAATCTATATCCCTTGCTGTGGAATTCTTTTGCTCAAGACCTGGTCCCATGATTAACCCTCCAAACCCTAGTCAGCTTGAAACCTCTCAAAAACATTCATATACTATTGTGGTGGATGCCTCTTTTTGTCAAAAAACTTTACACGCAGGTATGGGAGCCATTTGTAGAGACAGAGCAGGTGTTTGGATAGAGGGTTGTTGTGGCAACCTCACTGCAAATGACCCCACCATTGCTGAATTACTGGCAATCAAGGAAGCAATGAGTTGGACCAAGAGGAGGAACTGGGCTGAATGCATTATTCTATCAGACTTAATGATTGTTGTGGACAACATTTGTGGTAACACCAAAATTCGTGATAGATATGCTAACATCACATCCAAATGCAGGGAGTCATTGGCAGAGGGGTGGGTGAAGGCGGTCCAAAAAACTGAGCGCGAACAAGTGAAGGAAGCAGATGCTTTAGCGAAGGTCAGCAGGAAGGGCTGCATGGAGGTTAATGACTTCCGTTATTTTGCTGAACCCCCATGGGAGGAATGCAATGTAGCATTCTCAGACATTAATTTTGCACAACTCTGTGGGTGTTGTAATTTAGGGCCCTTGAGCCCAGTTACTACTACTACTGCTACTTGATGATCTCTGTTAAACGTTTCTAATTTCAATATATTGCTCCATTTACCCAAAAAAAAAGATCAAACCCTTAGTTGTATTTCATCAAAATCTTATTGATCCCTTCTAAAGTATATCTTTATAGGAGTATTTCACTTGTACACTTCTAATCTTTTCAATTAAGCCACTTTCATATAATTTAGACTATTAATATCTTGAAGTATATGTTAGTGAAATCTATAAAAAAAAATTGATTTTTTGATATCATACATTAAAGCGATTATATCAAAATATGTTATGATATTTATATAGGTGATAATATACTGTCAAAAGTTTTCTAATAATAATCACAAATTAAAGTCTACCTAAAATATAGAGGGGTTGATATATAGAGTTTAATTCGATAAAAATAGTTGTTTTGGTAATTGCTCACTATTATAGTAGTTGTTTGCATGCAGTTTGCGATTAGATGGTAATTGTTAGAGATTAGCTATTAAAATAATTTTCCAATCAATTAATGTTTAATAAATGTAGTTGTGGTATTAATGATAGAACAAAATACAAACTATATATTTCACTTTGTAAACTACTTTAGAACAACAACTATATTAAAAGCTACTTTATTTTAAAACATTAATTTGCTAAACACCGCTTTTCACCTTTACTAGAGATTACTCCCCCGTTTCATGATATATGACACATATATACAATAGTCGGGTCTAACTTTGACCATTCATTAATTTCAATTTATGTTGATAAAAATTATACAAAATTAATATTCTTATAGGGGAAAAACTTTGTCTACCCACCGGGTAATCTACCCACTAGAGATAGATATTAATAATTAGTGGAGTCCAACTCAGCAGAATCAATTATAATTTAATTCTCTATTTCTAATGGGTAGTCTACCCAGTAGGTAGATGTAGCAATCTCCTTCTTATAGTACTTTTCATGATGAAACTAATAGTATAAATTTTATAATTTGTTTGTCATATTATAAGAGATATTTATGGTCAAAATAATTTTTTGTAAAACATACATGTCTTATATCTATACTAATATATTAAAAGGCGTTCCTAAACAATGAACGGTGCCATGTGGCATTCTCCCTAAGGGCATTTAACTCCATGTAATCCACATACAATAAAAAAAATTAGAAATTGCATAGTATAGGGTTTGATCCCGTGACTTCAAGTTTATATACTAAAGTCTTAACTATCAGATCAAGTGATATTTAGTGTTATCATTTTCAAGTATAATATTAATAAATAGAAAAAATTCTTACTCAATACGTTGCACGGGCCTAATAACTAGTTTTAAAACAAAAGGAACATATAACCAAAGGCGTAAATATTAAATTTACTCTCATATATAGCCAAGATTTTCTAAGGTATTTTATCTTATCCTTGTAAGGGAAAATATCCCGGACAAGTTGGGGGGGCATGAAATAGTATACTTGGGATATGGTTGGTTAATAATGAAGGTAAAATGAAGAGGCGGCCAATGCAAAGCGTGGATTATGCACTAGGGTGCACAATGCTCATTGTGCACCCAAAAAGAACATACCATTTATATAAAAGAACACGAGCAACTTTTCTACTTTAAAAAAGAACACACGACTTAAAATTAAAGAACATGTAAATCTATATTTATAAAAGAAGATAGGTTATAATGAAAAGAACATATAGTAAATGAACATATACACTTAAGGTAAAAGAACATGTACCTTTTAAATTTAAATTTGAAAAGGGGATCTTTAGTTGCAAAATTTAAGGAAACAAATAACAATAAGTTTTTAAAATTATAGACTCTGAAAATGATAAAACGACGTAGTTTAGAAGAGGGTGCACCATGCTCTACATGCACTTGGGTGCATGTACTTATTTGCGCGGCCAATGAGAGACCAGAAGTTGCCGTCAAATCGTCTGGTATTGAATCTGTTTCTCACACTGAAGTTTAAGACTTTAATTTAATCACAAGGGGGATGCACTTAATAGACAAGATTCAAGGTACTTCTTTTTGGCTAGATTGATCGATCAACTTCTGCTTCTGCCAACTTGCATCGCAATATTCGCATTTTCTGAGTGTCCAAGCAAGTTGGTGCAATTCTTTTAATCTAGATAGCTAATATGGCACACGAAATCACCCAGAATGAATGCATGATTCAGAAAAGAAAGCATAATGTTTATCTACATGAGTCATGACTACATTTTAGAGGAGTTTTTTTGTCAGTTGGTTGGCACCCTCAAAACTAACAAGTAACAACTCTGAACTCTACTTCCTTTATCTTTGGGTGTGTGCACTGCCACATGAAAATTATAAATTGTGTTAGATAATATTATTTATTATTGTCAGTTAACTTTTGTGTAAAAAAAATGAATTACTCCCTCTATTTTGGAATAGTTTAGACACTTTTTTTTCATTTGTTGAAGTATTAGTTAGTTTGAATACTTTCATTTTCGACATGATCCTTATTTTATTATACTCCCTCCGTCCCATAATATAGTGCTTGTTTCTTTTTTACACGGTCTCCAAGATTGATCTTTGACCTTCGATATCTTCCATTCCTTATTAATAAAAAAATATAAAAAGTTGATAGTATGAAACTACACATTGAAGCGAATCTAACAAGATTCCAGATGAGTATGTTTTCTATATATATTAATGAGAATATCTGGTCAAAGATTTTAAAGTTTGACCCATAAAAAATGAAACAAGTACTATATTATGGGACGGAGGGAGTATTAGTTTTCTGACACCATCTTATTCCAGAAGTAAAAAAGTATGTAGGTCTCTATCTTTTTAAATAAAAATAGTTAACTTCTTCTCTCCTGCAATATAAAATATATATCCCACTAAGAATCAAGGTTGACCTATTTGATTGGAGGCATTCTTTTCACCCTTGTGACAATGGTTTGATTTTTGCCCCTTGCAAAGTGGGATCCCTAAATCCCCCTCTACAAGGGATATTCATCTTACATTGAAAAAAAAAAACTCACTAACTCATCGCATCTACTTTCTAATAACATAACATTTATCAACCAAACAATCATGTAAGTTGTAACTATAATTAATCCACATAGATTCGAATTGCAGTTAGAATTACCATATTGTAACTTAGCTTGTGTATTTTGGACCATTAATTTTTAATTTTAAATCTACATCATCTATGAATTTTACATTATTAAACTAAACTAAAAGATAGAGCAATTTTGATTTTCAATTGGAAACCACAATTCCCATATACTTCCTCCATTTCTTAATAATATTGATATTCAAAATTGGGTTACTTTTGTGAAGAATTGGATTTACTTGTATGATTAAATAGGGTCGTCGTTTGATCAATTGAGGTTACTCTTATGAACGAATGAGGTTACTCGTATGAAATAATGGGGTTTCTGGTATGAATAAATGGGGATTACTCGTATGATTAAATAGCTTCATCGTATGATTAAATGAGATTACTCTTATGAACGAACTCGTATGAATAAATAGGGTTAACTTTTGTGAACAATTAGGTTTACTCGTATAATTAAATAGGGTCGTCGTATGATTAAAGGAGGTTACTCTTATTAACGAATTAGGTTACTCGTATGAATGAATGAGGTTACTCTTATGAATGAATGGGGTTACTCGTTTGAATAAATGGGATTACTAATTAGTTTATTCTTATGAATGAAAGGAGTTACTCGTATGAATAAATGATGGTTACTTTTGTGAACAATTGAGGTTACTTGTATGATTAGATAGGGCCGTCGTATGATTAAATGAGGTTATTACTTTTATGAACGAATTAGGTTACTCGTATGAATTAATAGGGTTACTCTTATGAATGAATTGGGTTACTCGTTTGAATAAGTCTGGTAACTAATCAGTTTACTCTTATGAATGTATGAGGTTACTCGTTTGAACAAATGCGGTTACTTTTGAAACTTTGGGGTTACTCATATGATTGAATGAGGTTACTCGTATAAATAAATGAGGTTATTAATATGAATAAATTAGGTTACTCATAAGATTAAATGAGGTTACTCATAAGATTAAAGGAGGTTACTCATAAATTAAATAATGAGGTTACTCATAGATTAAATGACATTACTTGTATGACTAAACGAGAAAGTGAGAAACTAATCAGTTTATTATTATGAATGAACGAAGTTACTCGTTTGAAAAAATGTGGTTACTTTTGTGAAACAATTAGGGTTATTCGTATGATTAAATGAGGTTACTCGTATAAATAAATGAGATTACTAGTATGAATAAATGGGTTTACTCATAAGATTAAACGAGTTGGTTACTCATAGATTAAATGACATTACTTGTATGACTAAACGAGAAAATAGAAACTAATCAATATAGTCTTATGAATAATGGGGTTACTAGTTTGAATAAATACAGTTACTTTTGTGAATAATTGGGGTTACTCGTATGATTAAAATGGGGTTACTCGTATAAATAAATGAGGTTACTAGTATGGATAAATGGGGTTACTCATAAGATTAAACGAGGTTACTCATAAACTTAAATAAGGTTACTCATAAATATAAATGAGGTTACTAGTATAAATGATAAAATGAGAAATTAATCAATTTACTCTCATGAATGAAAGGGATTACGGATCTTTTGAATAATTGTGGTTAAGTTTGTGAATAATTGGGGTTACTTGTATGATTAAATGAGGTTACTAGTATAAATAAATGGGGTTAATCATAAGATTAAACAAGGTTACTCATAAATTAATTAAGGTTACTCATAGATTAAATGACATTACTTATTCTATGACTAAACGAGGTTACTCGTGTGATTCAAACGAGGTTACTCATATAATATTTTTAAGGTTAGGATTCCTATAACTCGACTAAAAAAACTCTAAACTCTGTGAAATTTTGACACGAAATTGATCCAGATGTTATAAGTACTCAGTTAAAATTTCACACAAAAATTCGATCTCAGTAGATTGTAATTATCGTTTTACTCCAACTGGTCCAATATCCAACGATTTCATACCAACTTCAAAATTCCACTTCAAAATTGTATCAAATCAACTCAAAAATTTATGAAATCTTTGAAAATTAAAGTAGTACAGGTTAGGCTCAAGAAATGCCGAAAAAGTCGAAGTATGCTAGGAGAACCAAGGTATCAAACTTCACCTTAATTCTGTGCGCAACAAAAACAACTCGAAATCATGTGAAATTTTTACACGAACTAGATCCAGATGTTATAAGCACTCAATTAAAACTTCATGCCAAAATTCAATCCCAGTAGATCACAGTTTTCGTTTTACTCCAACTGGTCTAGTTTCTAGCGATTTCATACCAACTTCAAACTTTTGCTCCAAAACCGTTTCAAATCAACTCGAAACTTTATCAAATTTTAACACGTTAATCTAAACAGGGAGTAGTACAGTTTAGGCTCAAGAAACTCTGAAAAAGTCGAAGTATGCAAGGAGAACGAAGATTTCAAAGTTCACCTTAATTCTGTGCGAATCTGGGCAACAAATAAGGAGCATTTCCCTTGAATTTTTGGCAAAGATGTCGAGTATTCGAGTGACGTAGAAAATGGAATACCATGAGAGAGAAGAAAGAGAAGAAAGAGATAAGAATATTACCAGAAACAGAGAGAAATAAGAGGATGGGCTTTATATATGGGCAATAGAGGTGTGCCTGGTCACATATAATAATTTGTGTTATTTATAACAATAGAAGGTTGAGATTTGAACAATCATAGTAACTATAATTCTATTGTAGCCACTAAATACTTTTGGTATTTTTTCTTGTATCTCCTATCTATATTGAAGTATAAGGGAAGAGGATAAGACTTGACGTCCACCCTAAATTACAAATATATCCTCAAATAAAAAACAATCAAACTCATCTTTATTACCAATTTTGAAAAACAAATAACGCGAGATTACACCAACAATTCTATTGAATTTTAAGGCAGTTTTTATTTGCTTTCGCACGCATAAAACTAGTTGTTTGTAAGTAGAATAACGAATAAAACCACATGTTTATTGTAAAGATTTAATCATTAGTTTCCTTTTAACTATGTCGTGGTAGTCTTGGCCTCTTGGGTAAAAGCTGACTTCAATTCATGATTCCAATTGTTGAAGTCAAGTTTGTGACCTTATGTATCCTTCTACAAATGGACACTCTATTTAGGGACGGAGGGAGTATTATTTATAATTTAAAAGTGTTGCACCTATTAAATTGAAGGATTTATAATTTAATATCCTTTTCATGCCTTAAGGAAACACTTCATATTTTTTTCATTTTAATTTTTTACAAAGAGTTATAATTTTTTTTATGGTACACCATATCTAAGGTTAATTTTTGCTCATTGCTCATTTTAAAGGATACACCGTATATGAGTAACAGTAACCTCGTTTGCTCATTGGTCATTGCTCATTGCTCATTGCTCATTGCTCATTTTTTTATAGTACACCGTATCTAAGGTTATATAGGCAAAATAACAACTCTAATATAAGCAAATGAGGAAAATATATTTATCTTAAGTGTAATTAACATGCTCATGATATACCAAAATATATATTAGATGTTTTGTTATATTAAAAAGTCGGTTAATGGAGTATAGTATTTGTTATATACCTACTAGATAACCGTAATTCCGTAAATCTTAATTGACTATATTTATCACTGACTATATTTGTTATAAACTTACTAGATACTCCCTCCGTCCCATAATATAGTGTTCACTTCTCATTTTTCACGAGAATTAAGGAAAATGGAAGGAGTAAGTACTTTCTTGGTACATTTGTCTTGGAACTAACTTTTTACTTTCTTTTTCCTTTAAATTAAAATAAAAAAGTAATAAATGTTCATTGGAATGGTGTAAAACAATAAATAAGGACACATATTTTAAAAGAAATGTAGGGGTATTTTGGAAACTTTATGTAGAAATGAAGGATAATTTAATTCAAATAAATTGATAAAAAAGAAATAAAGACAATATTTTGGACACCCAAAAAGTTTATGGAAGACTTTTATATTATGGGACGGAGGGATAACCGTGATAAAAAGCCGACTCTTGACTACCTTTAGACACGAGAAAGGCGTGAATCTTAGGGTTTAGCTCCTCATTGTTGAAACTATTTTATTTAATATCATACAGCATTATCATTATATAGCATCCCATTGATCTGGAAACAGTTTCCTCATTTCTTCCTATATATAATATAACATCTCATGATTGGTTATCATTCTTAACAACACCAAATCATAAATTATTCCACATTTCTCTTAATTCCAACAATGGAAACTCAACTATAATTTCATTATCATTTATCTCTTATCATGGATCATAATCCTTCCTCTCCCACAATCTCTTCTACATCTACTGAACCCAAACTACTAGACTCAACACCAACAAAGAAACAACCGCAACCGCAACCGCAACCGCGTTACAAATACAAAGGGATAGTCCCCCAGCCCAACGGTCGTTGGGGTGCCCAACTCTACCAAGACAGTAAACGAGTTTGGATCGGAACATTCGACTGTCAACAACTCGCTGCTCACGCCTATGACATGGCTGCCATTCGTTTTCGTGGCCCGCAAGCCCTAACAAACTACTCCCTTCGTCACTACGATAGGCCTCAACTAGAGTTCCTTGCCTCTCACTCTAAGCTCCGGATCATAGACATGCTCCGGAACCAAACATATGAAGACGAACTCACTCGTTTCATGCGAGCCCGGACTAAGGCCACCCGCGCAAGGCGGATGGCCCCGGACTTGGAGCATAGCTCAACAGCTCGTGAGCTGTTGTTTGAGAAGGTTTTGACACCAAGTGATGTAGGGAGGCTACACCGCCTGGTGATCCCTAAGCACTATGCGAGGTGTTATCTTCCTTGGATCGCTGACGTTGGAGGGATGATGTTAAGTTTTGAGGATGAAAGAAGGGAGAAAATATGGAAGTTTAAGTATTGTTATTGGAAGAGTAGTCAGAATTATGTGTTAACTAAAGGGTGGAGGGAGTTTGTTAAAGATAGAGGTTTGAGATGTGGTGATGTTGTTGTTTTTTACACTACATTAGTGGGTTCTGACTTGCGGTTTTCCATTGACACCAGGTTTAAGCAGCATAATGTAAAAGAGATTAGTGATAGTGGTGATGGTAGTAATGTTGATGAGGTGGAATTACTATTCAGGTCCAAGATTCTAAGGTTATTTGGGGTTGATATCTGTCCACTCATACCAACTAGTGTTAGTAGCAGTAGCGGTTGGTGTGATGGAAAAGGTGGGAGTTCTCAAACTTATTGATGTTAGTGAAGTTTTGCAATCTAATTAAATATGAATTGTGAAGATTACTTTAATTCATTGATGGTACAATTATTTTTTGAATTATCTATTTATACTGTTATTAGGTCTTTGATTCTGTCATTTAGTGCTAAGATCGAGGGAAGATAATGGTATTCTATAAGTCTTTGATTAGGCTATTTGTCTCTTGGTGTACGTTGAGCAATGAGATGGATCATCACACGAGTAAAGTCTCACAATATTTACGTCGGAATTCTCTATTTATGCGTCTCATGCACTAATCTCATCGTATAAAAATCAAAGCTTTCTCCACGTCTAAAAATAAGTTTGCAAAGTTTTATATAAATGTTTTCTTAGATATTTTAGATTTTAGAAGAAAAAAATGGTCCTAAGAAAACATTGATCCAAACAAGCGTCCGGATTTGACACGAATTATCTGGACTAATAAACAAGAAAGAGGGGCGATGTAGATTAAAAAGTAGACTCATGTGATTGAAGAGATAAAACAAGCCCCAATACCCTTGAAGAAAGACAAGTGCCACAATTATTGAGAAACAAATGGAGTAATACATTTGTATCTAGAGGTGGCAAAAAGTGACACGACCGCTAACCCGATCCGAACCCGACACGAAATTAGCAGGTTTGGGTCAATGTTGTCAACCCATTTAAGTAAGCGGGTTGACCCGACCCGACCCGTTTATTAAACGAGTTGGGTTAGGGCTGAACTTTCTAACCCGAATTCGACACGGTAACCCGTCCAACCCGTTTACCGGTGAACCCGACACGAATTTGACACGACACGACCCTTTTACCGGCTCTATTTGTATCTAATTATTAGTTGCTTCGTAAAAGAAAGTTAGTATATAACAACGAGCCCTAAGTATTACATACTTAGATGGGATATTTCCCAGTTAAAATGTAAGTGACTAATACTTAGATCTAACCCCTACACTAGCATGTGCACAAATTTATCTAGCTTTGGGAGAAATTCCCAAACATTTTGCGATACATAAGTCAACAATTGCTCTCGCGTACACTAGGTTTTGTAGATTTTTCGAAGGATTGCCAACGTAATCCTTGGAATTCTTCCACGCTAATATTTCTATCTAGTAAACAATTTGTGGGATGATACTGATCATACAACTAGGCTTTCGAGAATGTTACGCCTTATTCTTGTGGGGGTACTTTTTGCTTAACCAACTATGCTCTCTAGGCTAAATCTAGGACATGTTTAAAAGGTTGTGATTAATTCTTGTAATGAGCAAATTCAATGCACTCTAATCTTCATGTTAATCATGGACACTTTTTGCTAAAATGGACTACAACATCTTTCGTGAATTGGGCATCATGAGTCATGAGTCATGACCACTTTTCCTTTTGTAGTACACTATCATTTCATCTAAGCCAATGTCCCAAAAAAACACTATTGAATAATGAGCTGATTAAAGTTAAGCAGAAGTTGCCTTGAATATTCCTTCCCGTATTTCAATTTTTAATCATCGAGTGGTCGATGCTGAGCTGACTCTCCTATCTCCTTCTCTCCCTTTCTCTCATCTAACACATACTCTTTTCTCTCTCCTCTGTAAAAACAAAACAATGTCATGGCTAGTTAACACCATTGCAAACTCTCTCAAACTAGACGACGATGATGAAGAAGAAGAACACACCACCTCGAAAAACTCCGCAGAAATTCACCCCTTGCGAGCTCAAAACCCTAACAATGGCGTCGATCAACAAATCCACAACCGTCAGATCAACTCCTCTGATCCTTCCTCACCGTCCGATCAACAAACTAATACTCCTCGAGGCGTCAAAGACGACCTCTCGGAGTTCTCCCAAACCCTAACTCGTCAATTTTGGGGCGTCGCTTCGTTTCTCGCTCCTCCTCCGCAGATCTCCGATCGCGATTCGAAAACGGATAATTCCGACCGAAACTCCGGCGATCTTGCCGGAATTACTGGAATTCGTAACGATTTGTCGGAAATTGGCGGGAGATTTCGGTCTGGAATTTCGAAGTTATCGACTAATAAGGCGGTTTCGGAGTTTTCGAAGATCGCTTCGAATATACTTCAGTTCGCATCGGAGGAGGATTTGTCGATCGAGGAGTATGCTCAACGAGGTGTTGTTGGAGTTACTGAAGAGGTTGTGGCATTTGCTAGTGATGTAGCTATGCATCCTGAAACTTGGATTGATTTTCCTATGCCTGATGATGACGAGGATGAAGGTACAATACATTTTAATTTCCTTTCATTTTTTTAGTATTCTGTTACAAGATTTGTGAAATGTTAAAGTGCCAATGGTATTTTAATTTTGGTGAATAATTGTTTTCCGTTAAACATATATGCATACTGGTTTCAGAGTAGAGCACTAGTGAATAGTGTTGTAGTTGATTGAATTGCTTACTGGTTGTGATATTAATTGTCATTTTGTTCGAAAACGTGGTGTCGTAAAGGACAATATTTTAGATATAGGTTGTGATGTCGATTTTCATTTTGTCTGATAAAACACTCGTGACTAGTGTTGTATATGATTGAATTTCTTGTTGGTTTGTTCAAAAATGTGGTGTGGTAAAGGTTAATACTTCATATTAAGGTTCTAAATTATTGAGCAAATGTATCTCATTGGACTGGATTTTGTTGTGGGGAGGACATTTTACAATTAATCCTGTAATTTTGGGAGATGGATAATGTGGCTATATATCTTGAAGGTTTCTATTTTTGTTTGTGTAAAAGATGATTCTGACGTGTCTGTTGATCTTGGGTCATTGTTCAGAAATCTTCCTTAACGCAGGGAAGAACTTGATGTGTTCAAAGCATATTTTTGGCAGTAACCTCATTGGGCAGGATTCTTGGTTGTAGAGGACAAAGGTCATTTCGTTATATTCAAGATTGTTGTGAAAGGAACTGTTATGTTGAATCCTTGATTTTGAGGTGGTGGACATGGCTATTATATCTTGAAGAAGTAATCTTCGTGTGAGAAAGGATCCAGATGGCCCTGTTAATTTTGGGTAGTTTTCCAGAATTTTTTATTAAAGTGGGATGAGCTCGATTGATTAAAGGCAATGTGCTTGCATTTGTCTCGTTGCATCTTTTTCCCCATAAGCTGACACTTTGATGAAGAACCATTTTTTAAACTTCCAGTTCTGCATTTAAGACTTAAGCCATATTTTCTCTGAATACTACTTCCTCTATTCTGATTTAGTTGCAAAATGGGGGGAGACACCGGTGAGAAGAGAGAGAGAGAGAGATAAAAGAAAATTAAACTTGTGTGATGAGGAAAGAGATAGAGAAAATAAATATCCAAAATAAGTAAAGTTGCAACTAAACTGAATCACCCAAAAATAGGAAGTGTTAACTAAAAGAGAACGGAGGAAGTATTTAGTTGTCTTCAAGTTTTCTGCTTTCTTTTTCTCATCTCTAGTTCTACATTTTGCTCTTTTACAGAAGGTTTAAGGACTAGAGTTCTAATGTATGTGTATTTCAACATATCCTGAGCATCACAAAGTCTCCTGCTTTTGTTTCCAGATTTTGACTTGTCAGATGCTCAGCAAGAACATGCATTGGCTGTTGAACGTCTTGCACCTGAACTGGCTGCCCTTAGAACTGAACTTTGCCTGGGCTACATGAGTGAGGGCTCCTTTTGGAAAATTTATTTTGTACTTGTGCATCCCAGACTTAGCAGACAGGACGCTGAAGTATTGGCCACACCACAGGTAGTTGTTTTTTTTACATCAAATTGCTTGGTATGCTGTTGAGCTAATTACAACTTTACTATCTACGAGTTTGTGTGTTGTTGTGAGCAATGGAAGTGAAATCAAATGCTTCTTAATAAGATCCTCCAGAAGCCATGTATTTTTGTCGTCTCATTTTTGGTACTGTGGTTGGCAACAAGTACTTTTTTAGATATTCTAGACCTTTTAATGCTTAGTGTAATAAATTATTTTAGTAGTGGAACAAGCTAGGTGAATCAAAGACAAGGAAGAAGGGCTTTTCTAGTGGATATAGATCCAGGATCGTTATCTAATTGCTTCATTTTATCTATCTTTTGCATCTAGCTAGCAGCGTCCATGGGATTAGCTCCATATATATGTGGTTGATCACCCTTGGAATCAGACTAATAGACCTTGAGAGAGAGCCTGAGATCATGAGTACTGAGAGAGAAAGGGATTGGACAAGAATTTGAGTTCCATAATAACCACCAGCAAAAGTCTGGAAAAGCTATGTTGCTGAGAAGTCAGGGTATATATATATGTATTGTTAGAGGTTTTTTCAGCGGACCCTTAAATAAAACAGATCTAGTATGCAATTAAGATTCAAAGTACTTCAACTGGTCTAGTTGTGGTACTAGTAGAGTAGTAGTTGGTATAAAAATATGGTGCTAGGCATGATGATGAAGCTTATAAAAGCATGATATATGATCTCCGTTCTATTAATAAGCAACATGAAAAATTATTCCCTTTTTTATCCTACTACATTCTAGCTTGAGCCACATCCTTGTTATCCCCGAGCCATGCTTAATTACCTCTGCTCATCACCACAATGCCAAACTGAAACTCACTGATATATTAATTGTTAAACTGAATATTGAATAAGCTTTTATATTTGCTTTGGCTCTAAACCTTACCTGAGTTTCAGTATATTCCTGTTTGGGTATTGTACTAGTTGAGTTCTTTTCTAGAGTCTTGGGTTGATGTTTTGAATTTGGTTTTGTTGAATACTTGTGAGTCATGGCTTTTCAATTCTTTTTAGCTCTTGTAGATTCGCATCTGAAAATATGCAATGCGGTTTTGTTGAAGATATTTTGTGTGTTAAAATTGATCGGTGCCAAGTACCCTCCATAGTTAATCTCTTTGGTGCACTTGCTAACGTCTAGTTCTGACTTTTGCGTCGAAAAAAAGTTTTTGCAGTTTGTGTGTAACTAAATAAGTAAGATAACTTTGACCTCACCGTTGCAATAGAAAAAGGCTACTGAAGCACCTCTTTCGTCATTCCTCTTGCACCTGATGTGCCTCTGATCTGTTCTATTTTTTCTACTGTGTTTCCTTGCTTACCCCTCCTCCAGTTATGGGTTTGTCAAACAACGACTGAGAGACCTGCTATGTAAAGGTGGTGAAAAGTCCACAAAGAATGGGGGAAAGCTTCTTCATTTTGGTCAATATCATCATTAATGGCACAAAAGCTGAAAGGGCTTTATATGCTTAATTTTAAGGGTCGTACACTCACTAGACTCTTCCAGACATGTAGAGAAAGGTGAATAGAAATGAGGGCAAGCCTCCCTTGGTTTATTCACATCTGTCTATGGTTCTAGGCTAGGTCAATCATCGAGTAACCTTTACTGTTTGAGAATGACCTTGTGAGTTGTGATTTTCGAAGGCAGCCATCCATCCATACATACATGGAGGATGTATTACGATGTCTGGAGTCAGTATTTGAAGAACCTCTTCCATATTGTGGAGAGTTGGATATTGGCAAACTTGAGCTACCTGTAAATCTAGAGCTTGTGCTACTGCTATCCGTTGCAATTTTAAACCATGCCCTTTTCGTCTTTAAAGGAAAAATGGTTTGGAAAATTGTTACTGAGTTGTTGCTCTATGTGGTTGTGTTTGAGAATATGTGCTTAATTTACATCCTTTACTTGGTTTCCGGCTGTTAAAGAATGCTTTATGTGTTCTCCATATATTTTGTGTTATATCTCAACATGATAGCTTTTGACTGTTGACTGTTTACTGTTGACTGTTGACTGAGAGTTCCCATTGATTTCTTGAAGAACACAGAAAATTTTGGGTCCATGAGCACAGATCTTTCTACTTTTCTTGACGGATTAACTTTTGCTGCCACTATCATACTGACACTTGATTCTGTTTCTACAGATTATGAGAGCCAGGGCAATGTTAACCCAAGAGCTCCATAGCCGTGGTAAATCAAGGTCATCTGACTCCAGAAATGTGAAGGAGTCTGTTAATGCCACCGAGGTGTCATGTGAAGAGCATCTGTCTGTTCCAATAGCTGATCGGTCCGAGTATATACCAGTTGAGATATCAGCTGTTGAGCCAGCCTCATCTGCAGAGCCGGTGATAGATTTTGAAATTGATAAACACCCAGTCACTACCACTGATATTCTGGTTGTTGACAAAGCAGTTGTTAACGAAGTTTCTAAGAAGCCGACAGAAATTGACGGAGCAATATCCAACACCAACAAAAGTGATGGTATTGGTAAGGCAGTTGCTGAGGAAGTTTCAGTGAAACAAGTGATCATCATGAAGCCAACACCAGACACCTCTACTTCTAAAAACATAGATCACAAAGATGAAGATGATGTAGATGATTGGCTTAAAGAAGATAGTGCTGAAGGAGGTTCAATTAAGGGAACTTCCTATCAACTTGGAGAGGACGATGATGTATCATTCAGTGACCTTGAAGAGGATGTTGATGTTCCCACAAGTTATAATAAGGCTAGGAACCCCAGTTCTTCTGCTAAAGAATCTAGTGATTGGATTCAACTAAGCAGCCGATCAGCTGATTCTTCGAAGGATGTTAATGCAAAAAGTAAAGATGGTTCTGCATCTAACAAGGTGAGTGCCCAAAATCTAGAGAATAAGGAATCTAATGACTGGCTTGATGTTGAAGATATTGATGATGCTTAAATGTTAGTTACCATTGCAATTTATATATTTTTTTTTAAAGATATTGGGCACTGTGTGCTATTCCCTGTTTTCTGCTGTCTATGGTTTATTTGGTTCGCATGGCTGTCCTACACTCCTATGTAAATATTGTATTTTCAATTCAGGAATTAGTTTAAGTGGAATAACGCTTTCTATGAGCTGTTATATAAATTGTCAATATTAAATTATTAATACTTGTTGTACATCATCGCTCTACAAGCCTTGTGTTTGAGTTGTGAACATTCCGGTTTGCATAGACTCGATCCACAATAAGCTGTTTATGCCTGCACAAGTTACTCTTTTATGTTTTTTACTGCATTTTTGTGATCTCCACACAAACACTCTTTTGTATGTTTAAGTGATCATTTTAAAGAGGGGTGGCACTTTGTTTGGATGACAAATGAAGGGAATGGGAGGCTCAGAGGGAAAAAGGGAATAGTGATCTTATTTTCATTTCAAATCTTTTTAATATCGGAAAGATTTGGTTTATTAAGAGGGGACCGAAAACAAATCCTGTCAATTCTCTTTAGTTCCCTAACCATGTCGTATTCAAACAAGAAAAAAAAAATAGCACTCCCTCTCTTTTCCTTCTTTTCCCTGTCCTCCTAGTCCTAAGTTACATTTCCAAAATAACTATAGAAGATTCCTATAATTGACTTTAAAACAAAAGAGGGTAGGGTTGGGTCCCATGAAAACAAATTTTATATTTCCTCCGTTTCATAATAAGTGAAACACTTACTATTTTAGAACGTTTCAAAATAAGTGAAACATACCTTAAATGGAAAAAAGAAAGTGACAAAATGACAAGAGTACCCATCACAAACTTGTGTGGTTTGTTTTTCTCTCTCCTCCTTTTGATAATGAAAATGGTATTTTATGACTTTTTAACTTTTGAAAGTGATGTTTATTAAATCTTGTGCTCAATCCCTATGTTTCACTTATTATGGAACGGAGGAAGTATGAGGATGTGAGAAACTTTGTAGTAATCTTTCTAATCAATATGTAATCTGGTTTTTGAATTAAAAAGATATGTAATCTTGTTTGGCTAAATTGTAATAATTTTTTCTCCTTGCTGGACAATCTTCCAAAAGCATTATATATAATATTACAAAAATAACTTATATTTTATTAAAATGGACAACTATTTCACTGTTCGCACATTCTCTTACAATAATTGTTCTCTTATGAACTTTATTCTTTATGACCAAGCGATATTTGAATTATAAATTATGGGCTAGGTTCACACAATTTTTTTGTTGTGGTGAAGGTGACTAGTCTATTTTCAATTTTTCACCATCTTCTGTCCAAAAAATACCCTTTTTGGTTGGAAAAATACTGATTGTATCCCGTTTTGCGAAACTACGGTGCCTACGGTAGACCGTCTCATATAGTTGTTCAAGAGTAAGACTATAAAGATATATTCAAGAAACTCGGGAAGCATGTTTAGTAAGACTAAAGACATATTCACAATTCATATTATGTACATGTAAACTATATATAATGAGGACGTCCGCCATATCCTATCTTCCTAACAACTACATGAAGGAATATGTCCTTAGACATCCCGACAATTACTAAATATAAATAGGAATAATATTATGAAGATAATAAAGTTAATTATTTTAGTAATCTTATTTTCTTGCTAGAGAATAAATATGATTAATAGGACAATATTGATTGGGCCTATAACTAAAATATATTAATCCTATGAGGTCACACATCAGAAGACAAGTTGGACAAAGCAATCCGAATCCATTTAGGATTAGGGTCAGGCTGTCTAAAGGGGAATAGGAGGAGAATTAGTTCTCCTAACTAACCTATGACTCTTCTATTATATATAGGATATAATATTAGAGTTTAGGTGATCAATTCATTAATCAGTTTCTTTTCACAAGAGAGAGAGAATTGAAACCCAAATCTATTCCCTCTAACCGGCGCCTAAACCACCAAAAGCAAGGGATCTTTTCTCGTCCGTTCTAGCAGACGTTGGTGTTCAACTGGTGCTCGTGGACTGATTAGAGGAGCAACACTTGGGGCTCTCGGATCTTCAAAGCTTGCATACAACAGGGAAATCACGCTACAAAGGTTTGATATTTAATCCCTATTGAATGATTCATATGTTTGATTATGTCGCGATCCTATGATAGATGTTAGGAAATTGTTTCCGAAATTCCGCTATATGCATCTATATATTCCTACAAGGTGGTATCGTTTTGCCTAATTCATAATATTCATATGATCATATAATTGTATGCAAAGTTATAATTTTTATTCAATTAAGGGAGGATTTATTTATGGCTTGAATTTGCATAATTGATATTTGATATTAATTGATTGGAAATTGTAAATAATAGATTTATTTGTGATTTATGCTCAAAATAATTTATAAAGGTCCGATTTTTTTTTATTATGGACGAAATTAATTGTTAATCCACTCCTAATTTTCGGATTTTTATATACATAATTTATTAGATTTAAAATTATTTAATGTTTAATTTGATTAATCATTGAAATAATTTGTTAACAATTAAAAGATTTGATTTTTTACTTGTTAAATAAATATAATGTTCATCACCCACATAGATCTAGAATAATATGATGGCTGAAAATAATTTGATTATTGTTCCACTAATTTTCGAATATTATCATATTATTAATGAATTTTGGTTAAATTTTATGTTTAATTTGATTATTCATAGAATTTAAGGATAACAATTAAAAGAATTGATTTTATTTGTTAAGATAATTCAGTAGATCACCCTAACAATTATTTCAAATTTTTCGGAATTTACTTGTTAATTTTCTGAATTTTGGAAATAATTTGAATTTTTTGCCCTAATCTTGAATTCTTGTTAGATTTAATGTTTAATGGAGATTAATCATTCAAATCTAATCTCAACAATTGTAAAAATTTGTTTAAGATTTGTTGATGAATTCAAAATTTCTGCCATAATTTTTCGGATTTTATAACCTAATTATCTCTAAATCTTTAATTAATTGTTAAATAAAGATATCTTTAGTAATTGTTACAAAATTAAAGAGGAAGCCATGGCTGGGTGGCCCCACCACTGTCGGTGGAGCCACGGTGGCTGGAGGAGTGCCGGAATATGGCGGGGCAGAAGGCGGCACAGGTGGGGAGAGGGGCGGCGCACGTGCGACGTGTGTAGCCACTCACTCCTCTCGCGTGGCTGCTGGTGCGCGCTGGCGGCGTTGCTGCCGGCGTGTGCTGGCATGTTTTTCCTTGTCGGCGTCTGGCGTGTCTGTCGGAGTCGTCGGAGCAGTATGTGCAGCACCGGCGTGTGCTGGTTGTGTGCCGTGATGTGCGGCTGGTAGCTGGGTAACCCAGCGTGGGTGAGGAAGTGGTTTGACTGGCAGCTTGCTGCTGGTCAAACCTCCAATTAAATTAAAAAAAAAAAAAAAAAATTGTTTTAAGGAAAATTTTATTTTCCAAGGTTGAGCATAAATCCCAATAGTTTCCTATTTTGCAAATTTGTGAATAATAATGATTATTTTAAATGAGTAATTGAATTAAAATAATAAAGTTTCCTAAATAATTTCTAGCTTAAATTTGTTAAGTTTTATAATTATTATGGAAAGTTGATTTGCTTATTAATTGTTAATAAGTAAATAGTTTGTATTTATTTTATGTTGATATTATAAATGCGTGAATGGTTAATGTAATATGTATGATATTATATTTTGCATGTTATGACTAGTATGGCCCAAATTAGGATAGTAAATACGATCTGCGAATCGTTATATTTGAATGTAAATTAAATACGATCTGCGAATCGTTTGTATTTTTGTAACTTTAAATTTTCGTTATTTATTTAATTCAAATTATGTAATCAAGCATGAGGATCCAAGGAGTTTCAAGGATGATGATCCATGGAGATTCAAGGGAGGATTCATGAAGATTAGTTATTTTCCTAAGTATAGGGGCCATACTAGATCATTTTATTATTGCTTTTATAATTTTCTTGCATTTATTTTGTTTAAATGCTTGCTTCTAAGTTTGTTTGTGGTTAATTGATTCATGTGTTCACTATTAATTGACCATATTAGTAAACTTAGGTCCCCACAAGTAATATTGAGTTTTGATTGCTTTTCCAAACAACACCTATAAAGCCTTAGATCATGAGTAATAGGTTCTGCCAAAGCAGGGTGTTGCTCATAGTTCCGGGGATAGTAGGGTAGGTTTTTGAAACTTACATGTTAATGTTTGGTTTAACTCAACAAAATCATCAAAAGACAAAGTTTTGGATTTTGAAGCTAAGAGATAGGAGTAAACAAGGAGTTGTTAACCTGTCTACCAAGAATTATAATTAGTTATAATTAGTAAAGTGTTTACTTACCTCAACTACTATAAATTGAAGGCAGGGCCAAAGTCCGTTTGATTGTAGTGGGAGGGGATCTTGGTTATTTCTTTATTCAATAGGGGACTTTCATTTTGAATAAAGGGTAGTAGTAATTAAAATTGTTTAATTATTGCTTTTTTTGATAAACATTGATTGAATCTTGCTTAATTATTCGTTTGTTATAGTTATCATGTCTCGTTCAACCAACAACAACACTCCGGTTTTAATTTGCGCTATTTACTCGAAAAGGACAAACTGAATGCATATAACTTCCTAGAATGGGAAATGGCTGTGAGAATCGTTCTCAGAGCTGAAGGAAGGGAAAAAGTTCTTGACAATCCTCTCCCTGAACCCCTGCCAGAAAGTGCTACTATAGCTGAACAGAGAACAAGGCAAACCCTAGAGGCTGATTCTGTGCAAGTAACATGTCCGATGCTTGCTTGCATGGAGCCGACTTTCAAAAGCGTTTTAATGGTCTCGGATGCCTACTCCATCCTCCAAGCATGAAAACTATGTTTTGAAGAATGCTAGATTGGAGAGGTTTGAAGCTCACCGTAAGTTGTTGGAGTGCAAGTTGGGAAAAGGAAAACCCGTTGGTCCGCATGTGTTCAATATGATTGGATATTTTCGGATCATGGAAAAATTGGGCTTCCCTTACCCTCCGTAACCGGCAACTGATATTGTGGTCAAATCCTTGCCTGAAAATTTTCAAAACTTTCGGTTGAATTTTTACATGCAAGGAGGGGAGGCTACCTTGCAAGAGCTGCATGGTATGCTAACTCAAGTCTGAAAGGAGCTTGCTGCCGAACCCGAACATAAGGATGTTCTTATGGTTAGGAAGGGCAAGCAATTCAAGAAGAAAGGGGCTCCTAATAAGAAGAACAAGGGCAAGGTAGTTGCCACATCGATGATACTTCTAAGCCACAAACCACTCCTAAGGCAAAAGTAGCAGCACTACATGAGTGCTACCACCGCCACAAGATTGGTCACCGGAAAAGGAACCGCCCCAAGTATCGCGGAAGATAAGAAGACGGCGCTTCGACTTCGGTATTTATGTTATAGAGATTAACTTATCTACTTCTACATCATGGGTATTTGATACCGCATGTGGAACTCACATTATTTGTAATGTGCGGGCACTAAAAAGAAGTAGAATGTTGAGCAAAGGAAAAGTGGACCTCCACGTGGGCATTTAAGCACGAGTTCTTGATTTAGTTGTGGGGATTGTAGTCTACTTTTGCCTTCTTGTTTAGTTTAGAACTCCATAATTGTTATTATGTTCCAACTATTACTAAGAATATTGTTTCGATTCCAGTTTTGGATTCGGAAAGTTTTTCATTTCAAATAAAGAATAATTGTTGTTCTGCTTATTTGAATGATTTATTCTATGTCTCAACCAAGTTATCAAATGGTTTATATGTGCTAAACTTAGAAACCCACATCTATAACATAGACAAAGAAGAAACATAAAGCAAATGATTCAAACCCTACATACCTATGGCATTGTCGATTAGGCCACATAAGCTCAAAGCGCATTGAGAAACTTCATAAAGATGAAATTCTCAAATCATTTGATTTTGAATCATTTGATACTTGTGAGTTTTGCTTGATGGGGAAAATGACAAAGTCTCCTTTCACGAGTTCAAGTGAAAGGGCCAATGACCTTTTAGCCCTCATACATACGGATGTTTGTGGACCTATGAGTACGTTGGCTAGGGGAGGGTACAGTTACTTCATTACTTTTACCGATGATGTGAGCGTATTTGGATATGTTTACCTCATGCGGCATAAGTCGGAATCCTTTGAAAAATTTCGGGAATTCCCGGAATGAAGTACAAAACCAACTTGGGAAGAAAATTAAGGCATTACGATCCGATCGTGGTGGTGAATATTTATCTCAAGAATTTGGTGATCATTTGAAGGATTGTGGAATACTTTCACAATGGACTCCGCCAGGAACACCACAGTTAAATGGCGTTTCTGAAAGAAGGAATCGAACTCTACTTGATATGGTTCGATCCATGATGAGTCTTGCGATCTTCTTATTTCATTCTCGGGGATTTACGCTTAAAACAAGCGGCATTCACACTTAACCGAGCACCATCCAAAGTAGTGGAAAAGACACCATATGAAATGTGGACAGGAAACGTTCCAAAATTGTCTTTTCTAAGGATATGGGGTTGTGAAGCTTATGTAAAACGTTTACTTTCTGATAAGCTTTCACCCAAATCCGATAAATGTCTTTTTGTGGGTTACCCAAAAGAGACTAAGGGATACTACTTCTACAACCAAAGCGAAAACAAAGTGTTTGTTGCTCGTAATGGTGTCTTTCTGGAAAAGGAGTTTATTTCCAGAAAAACAAGTGGGAGAAATGTATATCTCGAAGAAGTTCGAGATGAGCAACAAATGGATGAGGTTAACACCTCATCAGAGGCGGCCCGGCATGAAAATGCTCAGGAGGTGGTGCATTCAATTCACGTACCTCCTACCGTCCCACTTGGAGATACTCCATGCGAAGTCACTCAACCTAGTGAGGTAGAAACTTCTTCTGTTGTTCCCCAACGTAGAACTAGTAGGACCATCATTCCGTCAAAGAGATATATTGATTTCCTTTTGACTGAAAGTTCTGAAATAACGATTTTAGAATCAGAAGAACCTACTAGCTACAAAGATGCGTTGGATAGTCAAGACTCCGAAAGATGGCTTGAGGCCATGAAATTTGAAATGGATTCCAAATTTGGCTTTCTCAGAAATGAAGAGGAATCTTGTGTATACAAGAAGTTAAGTGGGAGTAGTATTACTTTTCTGGTCTTGTATGTGGATGACATACTTCTCATAGGAAATGATAAGACCATGCTTGAGTTAGTCAAAGAATGGCTTAAAAATCGTTTCTCTATGAAAGACCAAGGAGAGGTAGATTACATATTGGGAATTAAGATCTATAGAGATAGGTCGAAAAGGTCGATTGGACTTAGTCAAGAGACTTATATTGATAAGGTTCTTGCAAGGTTCAAGCTGGAAAACTACAAGAGAGGATATGATAGTAAGCAAGGTTCATAATGAGGATCACGTAGCAGATCCTCTGACTAAACCGCTTGCTCAACCTAAGCATGAGTGTCATACTAGGTCTATGAGGCTTAAGCATATGGGAGAATGGCTTTAGTTTGTTTACTTCATGTTTACAATTGTAAAGACATTTATTATGCTTGGAATGTTTATCAATAAAAATTTCGTTCTTATTTAATTGTTTGGTTTAGTATTAAATAAAATGTCCAAATAATTTGTGTTTTCAAATAGGATTATCGGAAACGTTTTGATAATGGAACCCTATAAAGTGAACTGAAATCACAATTTATTTAAAGTCCCTAGTCTAAATCACTAAATTGGACACAAGTGATTTATTTAAAAAGACTAGTATATAATTAATTGATAGCGCAGTTCCATGGGCTATGGAGACATAGAGATGTCTAATTGATTATATGGATGTATAGTTGATACATTGAGACTTGACCTAATTAGATTCTAAAAGTAGAATCGAACTACTATATTTAGTGGATTCCTTAGACATGAGTATGTCTTAATAACCACAACATAATTAGTTTAACTTTGACATTGTTAAACGCCGCGCCGTAAAAGGAGGTTATAAAGGCAGTGATCAGGTGGGCTAAGAATTGAGTGGGAGTTATGGTCATACAAGAGTGGATAAGTCCTCCTATTAAATAGGAATGGTGTCTGGGCCTCTTGATGAGCGAGAACTGGAAAATTGCATGGCCATGCGGAATAGGATTAAAGAGTTAATCCTCATTTGAGCAGTTCGAACTCAGCGATCAAGGAACATAAATTTGAGAATAACATTGTGTTATCAAATTTGACATTAAGTGACTTAAGGAATTTAACATTGCGCTCTTGTCTTCGGACAAGTGGGAGATTGAAGGAATATGTCCTTAGACATCCCCCGCAATTACTAAATATAAATAGGAATAATATTATGAAGATAATAAAGTTAATTATTTTAGTAATCTTATTTTCTTGCTAGAGAATAAATATGATTAATAGGACAATATTGATTGGGCCTATAACTAAAATATATTAATCCTATGAGGTCACACATTGTAGCACAAGTTGGACAAAGCAATCCGAATCCATTTAGGATTAGGGTTGGGCCGGTCTAAAGGGGAATAGGAGGAGAATTAGTTCTCCTAACTAACCTATGACTCTTCTATTATATATAGGATATAATATTAGAGTTTAGGTGATCAATTCATTAATCAGTTTCTTTTCACAAGAGAGAGAGAATTGAAACCCAAATCTATTCCCTCTAACCGGCGCCTATACCACCAAAAGCAAGGGATCTTTTCTCTTCCGTTCTAGCAGACGTTGGTGTTCAACTGGTGCTCGTGGACTGATTAGAGGAGCAACACTTGGGGCTCTCGGATCTTCAAAGCTTGCATACAACAGGGAAATCACGCTACAAAGGTTTGATATTTAATCCCTATTGAATGATTCATATGTTTGATTATGTCTGCGATCCTATGATAGATGTTTGGAAATTGTTTCCTGAAATTCCGCTATATGCATCTATATATTCCTACACTACATGCACCTTTTTTTTTGTTATTACAGATTATATGACGTTGTAGCATGAGAAAGCTTTTTTATTATGACCACACAGGTCCGAAGTTGCCTGAAATTCTCTCAAGTCGAGACCATAGCAAGCTACCTAACGATAGCAAACTTGGTCTATCTTCCATTCCACTTGTGTTACTATTATACTTTTTGCTTGGTGATTTATCATGCACCAGAACAGTTCCGTCAATCTTTTGTTCCATCGTCTCCACCATCTCTTTGCTTATCTTTCGACCTGAAATATCAGTAACGTAAAATGTCCCAGTAGCTTTTTCACCACTTGTGCCGATCTCAGCTCTTGTTACGGATAGCCCATACTCCCGAAAAACTCTTGTTACATCTGAAAGTAGTCCTATCCTATCCTTGGCAGTGATTTCTACTTTCAAACCCTACATAAAAAGTACCAGACATTACATCAATCTCATGCATTGATTGCAAAAATGAAAGTTTAGTTTTTCTTCAGTAATATATACCTGTGTGCCTCTTCTTTCTACGGCAGCAATCAAACTTTGTCTTACTCTTCGCCTCTCGTTTTCAGTGTCCAATGTGCATCCGTCTTTGCGTCGTACATAATACTCCTGTGATATGATGAGCATGTAAGAGCATGTGATCATGCATAAATCCAAATGAAATTTTCTTTTCTCCATGAACCTGAACTTATATTTAGATCCGTAATGAACTTAAATATTACTAAAGAACACCTGCAATCAGCAGGTGAAAGCTTATAAGTAGCTAACCAGTTGTATTGAGGGAGAGGGAGAGAGAGTAACCTGTACTGCAATGGAGGAGTTGGATGAAATGGCTGCATGGAACACCATGTATTGCATGTCGGTGAGGGCACATACAGTGTCGAAAAGCAGCTTCGGACGGTCTCTACACCTTATATTTACCACATAATACCCTCTCTCTTTACAAATATCTATTGATACATGAGTACATCCGCAGCTCATCCCATGAACCCTCGCATACTTGGTCCCTTCACCACCACCACCATCACCACCTACATTGCCACCACAATCACTGCAAGTCGCATAGTCCTCGTCAGCCACCATCAGTTGGTGGAGCCTCCGCTCAGTATGGGTCTGACTGGTGGCAGGAGTGGTCAATCTCACGCTTTGCTTCTCACCGTTCTTATGATGGGCCTCCACAACAGTTTGTAGTTGTTCTTGTATGTGAGAGAGGCGCTTCTGATCTGTGATGGGTTTCCCCATCTCTTGGTCATCCACGTAGATGATGCATGCACCACGGTGGTTGTGGGTCCATGCAACAGCAGCACTGACATGGCATCCCAACTCAGTAAGCACGGCTGACACTTCGGATAGCAGGCCTGGCTGATCTGTAACTGTCATCTCCAGGGCCGTACACTCCATTGCCACGTGTCGAGGTCTCACCTCTCTGCCTGGGCATATTTGTGCCTCTTTTGAATTCCTCTTGGCGCATACCGCCTTCTGAATGTATTGAATGAGAGCTTCATCAGTGATCTTGTTCCCAAATTGGTCCGTCACATGGAAGACTGATAAAAAAACATGCAATTAACACCAACCCACATGAACAATTAGCTCAGAATCAAATTTTGAAAGCTATGAAATATGTGACACTCTTAATTTCAAAGGCGGACTTATATAATCACGCACCTATGGAGCACGGAAACCTTTGGAACCTGAGATTTTCAAATTTCTCTTCCCAAAACCCACGTTTCTGTGTTAATAAAGTCTATTATTGGCTGGGACTTGATGTTTCCCAATTTTGAAAACATTTCCTTTTTTGTTTCCAAAATTGCAACATTTTCCGTTCACATGATCCAAATCTAGCTAATGACACTCATTGATACTTGTTTGGTTACAGATAAAAACAATGGCGTGAAATGTAATACTAACCGTCCATGAACCATCCACCATCAGAGCAAATGTATGATTTAGATATAACAAGGTCTAGATCAGTCAAAATTTGTACAACTTCTAGCAGAATCCCATGCTTGTTTGCACTGTCAACCTGTGTTTCACATAAAAGATTTAGGAAACACAAACACAGAAACCTCCAAATTGAACTTTGATTGCGATGAAAAAGTTATCCACATGTATTCAATTGTGTTATACACCCAAGAGCCTGAGCCTGAGCCTGAGCCTGAGCCTGAGCCTGATGTGCAATATACTCATGATCAATGTTTTTTTCGTTATACTACTATGTTCTAGTAATTTATTTATTCTTAATATTATACTATGCTTTTACTTTGAACAGTTAATACTATTAGGATTACGATGCACATTAGAGCTATATGTGGAGAATATTATATTGATCATTGATGTTTCTTCTCCATATCTCGTCTGATGTAGACAATTCTGTTTATAATATGCTTTAGCATCTCCATCCAACAAATATACGAGTAATAGAGTAATAGAGACACAACCTATTTTTTTGATGGTTTCCACATGCAGTGCTACACTACAACTTAGATTCACGTCAAGGTTTTATTAGATGAGACAACACATGACCAGAATTTGTTCACCCGATTTAAGCCTAGGATTTGAAACAGTTTCTTATTCACTCTTCTCAAGTGAGATAACAAACATTCTAAATAGATTTCATACAACACAGTATTGAATTGGTTTACTTATGGGGGATATTGTACACATTAACCTTGTAGATTTTTTTTTCCTAAAATGATCGTCACTTAATTCTCTAAAAAAAAACCTCAGTTTTGAAACATTTTATAAAATATGTGGCAATGTGCATAGATCTTCTTGTTTTGAAATAGGGTTATTTTTTGGATAATTGTCTAATATACATGGTTTCTTCCGTCTTTTCTTAATAAATGCATCATATTAACTTTTTGAGTTAATTAGAAACTAATTTTGACCATGTTTAATTATTAATATGTGAAGATAAATGTCATTATTTTAATTGTTCTTGGGCAAATCTCAATGATATTTTAAAATGTATTTTAAAGAATTTAATTATATATAAATAAAAGTATTAATGGTCAAAGTAGTATAAATGACAAATGTGTCTAATCAATATGATGAAGTATTTTAGAATGATACAACCGCGTGACTGTATCTGCTTGAGGACATGTTTCTTGGTAGTATTTACTTTTGATCCGTACCATGTAGAATGTATCCTACTATGTCATGGTGCTCAATGATAGAGAATCCTTGTTGGATCAGCTTATGACGATGCTAAAGACTTTTTTTTTATCATGGTGATAATAATGTTAAGTGTTGAGTCCGGATTGGCGTCTCATAGTGAGATGCCAAAATGACATCTCACAAATTTTTTTTTTTGATACCAAAGCTAAGTTAAATTGGTATCAAAATATCCTGCCAAAAAAAAAAATAGTATTAAAATAGAGTCATTGTGGTACCAATACCAAAGTAACTCTTACTTGGTACTAAAGTGTAAGTTTGGTACCAAAGTTACATTTTGGTACCAAATGACTCTATTTTGGTACCACTTTTACTTAGCTTTGGTGCCAAAAATTTTGTGAGATGTCATTTTGGCATTTCACTATGAGTTACCAACACTTTCTCTTAAGTGTTAACCTTCTTGCAGTTGTGGCCTACACTATCTTTTAAAAATATACACATCCCAAGATAAACAATGTTTTTCTCTCTTTTTAAGGAAAAGAAAATGTGTATTTCTAGTAGTAGTTATTGAGAATCTAGTATAAGGCACTTACACGCATAATGATCAATTATAAGTTTGGCGTATAATTTAAACGAGAGTACTAGCTACATATTGTAGGGAGCACAAACAACATAATTTGTTGGCATGAGTCATGAGTGTAGTTTTGTTGCCAACAAGTGGCTTTTGTATCTATGCTGAAATGAATAGAAGTTTAAATTGAAAGGAATCAATGTAAATATTGGCTTATAGATCAACTATGCACAAAAAGACATTAATTTCCACTGCGATGTAATTCGTCCGAATAATGTGGAAAAGTTGATAAATATAGATAAAAATTCAACTGATTCCTTAAAGTTTTTCCCACTTTTCGTGTTCATCTATCCCTCAAAGTTGTTCCTTCATTCATAATATTCTAAATTTATAACATTAAAATATTTTCATATATCTATTTCTTTTTTACTTTTAACGAATAGTCAAAAAAGAAACTTTTTTAATAACTCCCAACTTTTTTTCTTGCTTTATGATGCTAAAATTGGAAGAACTTTAAACAAAATCTATATCATACCCCCAGTTTTTTTTTTCTTCTCATTGCTCATTTTTTTGGAACTCGGCAAATAAGTAATGAGCAACAAAATAACCTTGAGTGGTATACCCACGTGTATAATATAAATTGCAGAACTTGAATATAGAAAAAGCGTATATAGTTCTGCTTTTAAAATCTATGAAAAAAAAGCCAAAGACATTGATGTAAACAAGATACCATCTCAACTCTCAAGTATTGAAAGCTTATTAAAATTCACTCGATTGACATCCACTTAAAAAGAATTTCTAAGCTCATGTTTTGCTAGATACTTGAACACTTCATCCCACTAATTTAGTTGCCAATTAGCTTCCCACCATAGAATGGCCTACCTACCGGCTACCAAAACAATAATTTTTATTTTATTAACAAAAAGTAGAGCCATATTGTATTAAAAAGCTTTCGATAATTAATGGTGTCTCTTGTTAATTGGTTCCACCTCTATTAATAGATGGAATATAGAATCCTTGAAATCAAATACACATGAAATGAAAGCCTAATCAAGATTCAAAAACCATAATTAGATTAAACAAAACTTTAAAAACTTTCGAATAAATAAATAAAAATAGCTGGCGGCTCTATAATGTCTAACCTTGATAAGGGTGCAATCTTTACAAGCTTCGTTGTCAATACAAACCCTAAAAGATCAACCCAGAAAAACAAAAACACAAACAAAAATTAGTTTTACAATTAAAAAAGCCGAAAACTTTGAGCACAAATAATCCAATGTTATAAGATAGGAAGAACAAAAACCTTGGAGGATTAATATGTTCGATCAAAGATTCGAACTCGGGATTAGAGTAAGGTCTGTAATAGCAAAATCCTTCCATTACTTAAAAAAACCTTTATAAATCCTCCTCTGTTTATCTCTAAAAGAGCAGCTTTAATTTTTTTTCCTGAGAAAAATCAAGCAAAACAAATGAAATTCTCAAATAATTAAAAGAAACCCAGAAGAGAAAAAGAATTAGAATTGTAACGGGTTTGAAAGAGTGGATTAAAAATTGTTTATATATGGAAGAAAAGCGGACAAATATGGAAAGAAGAAGAGAGAGAAAGTGACCTTGTGTTTTGTGTAATTTTGAGAAGGAGTGAGAAAAGTGTGAAGAGAAAATTGGAGAGAGATGCAGATGCTGCTGAAGGTAAAGATATTGGAGTCTGTTATCTTGGGAGATGGGAAGAAGAAAACAGAGGTCGAGAGGAGAGCGAAAATGAAGCAGATGTGGATTTTATATGTGATGGATTTTAGAGGAAGAGATTAGGATTTCCGAAAGAGAAGGAGAGGCTAGTCAACCCATGAAAATAACACTTTTGGCCAATATTTATATTCTACTTCCTAAATCCTACATTTCTTTTCAATTTTTACATTTTCTTATGGTGGTTTCTTTTTAATTGATATATTATTTAAATTTTTCTTATTTAGAGTATAACAAAAAGAATATTTTTTTGTTTTTTACTTTTTTTATCAAAAATTATTCTTTTTATACTTTGCTCCCTTATTTTATTTTAAATGGATCAAAAGACCTCCAAATAGTTTGAAAGTGACATTGTCTAAAATGTTGTGCAAAACACAATGTAGCAATTAAAACGAAAAAGATGGAGTAGTTTTTTAAATTTGGAAAAATTGACAAGAACAGTCCCTGACTATGAGTGTACCACCAATATCAATCTCGACTTTTGATTGATCCTTACCGGTCCCAACTTTGGAATATGTTTAACAAAAATGGATCGAGTTAACCAGTGGTCGATCAAACAAGTTCAAAAACTTGTTGACTTTTTTAAAAGGAAGGGGAGGGGTTGGCATGAGAGCGGGGGAAGGGGTTTCGGGGTGGGGGGAGGGGTGGCGGGGCGGGGGGTTTCGTGGCAACGGAGGGGGTTTTGGAGGCGAGGGAAGGGGGTGCGGGGCGGGGGTTTCGAGGGTGAGGGAGGTGGTACCGTGGTGGCAGGGAAAGGGATGGCAAAGGTTGTAATTTCGGACATATTACCCTGCTATAGCGAGTCATCAACATCTTGGGACCACTTTTGTAAAACATAACCCAAAGTACGGACGTACAATTAAGAATATGAAATTGGCTAAATGTCCATAGTTGGGATTGTTCTTGTCAACTTTTCCTTTAAATTTTGTTGCTTTTATATTCATGTCGCTTATAGTGCGTTTTGTTCATCTTTAAGAAAAAGATATGTTTGAGGTTTAATTAGATCTAATATGATGAAAATGTAAGATGAAATTAGAGCTTATTATATCCAAGCAGTCTAATAAGTTCAGTCCAGATAAGTTTAGATAAAGATAACACACCCTTAATATACGAGAAAGTCTATTATGTTCTCGAGTATAATTATACTTTCTCTATTTTTCCAAGTTTTATATAATTATATTTTACGCAATGTTCAATGCACCCCTTCTTACTAGAACCTTTAACAATTTTATGTATGCAGCTGTAAGGGTTAAAAACAAGTATTAAGTACAGGTCCTAAAATAGTTACCATTTAGAAAACTATGATATATTCATGCATTATTTGTTGTTATTAAAGCTTAATTATTACTTAACATTTCTACTTTTGTCTTCTCATATATATGCCATGTATCTTTATTTTATCCTTAATTACGTCTTAGCAAAGAAAATGATTAACTAATATTATGAAAATATTTATCAAAACGAAATAATAAGGCCTCACATGAAAAAAGAATTTTCTTATATATAAACTGAAAAACAAAATATCTTCTAACTCAATGTACAGTTTATAGTTTAAGGAATTTTTAATAGCTAAAGAATTAAAATCCACTTTTCACCAAATCAAGTAAAAGATTTATTAGTTGTTCTTGGTTAACAAAATTTTGTGTAAAATTGTGATTTCCAAAAGAAATTAAATGAGCACATAGTAATTCACATAATTTGGTTATCTCAAACTACATGTTATTAATTTTAGTCTCAGACTAGATAAATTTTGTATTTCACTTTTTGTAAATGAAACGACTAATGTCTAATGGCAATACGGATTCATAAGTAATTTAACTTGTCATATTCCGATCAACAATACCATATGATAATTCATATTTTAAATTATAGAACATTATAACGAATTCTATACACATTTTATATATAGATCGATCGAAAGAGGAAGAGGTGGTAGCTCAATTGAGTACAACCCCGAATTACGGGAACTTTGCTTTCGAGGTTCGAATCACGATCCCATTGATAAGTTGGGGAATTTATATCTTGTGCTAACACTAGACCTTTAGCTCGATCGGATTGAATTCAAGTGGATTAATCTAACTAGATTTATAGGTTTAAATAAACTGCATCTACCCTTAAGTGGCTTGTGGTCACAAGTTCAGTACTGAGATTCTATGATAATCAACTTTAATGAGTTGAGGTCTTTAAGACTTTAATTAAGTTCAATATTCTCCACATACAACATGTTACGGACTTACGGTTATATTTTTGGTCACTCAAGAATCAAGACCAATAGTATTTTGCTTTGAAGTGTATTTTTTAGCTAACATTTTGTCTTTCCATGTACTTTTGGATAAATCCAAATTTTGTTATCTTTTAACACGTCTACATGATAGATAATTAAAATGTTTCATATTGATGTATTAGGGTACAAAACTTACATAATCTTCTAATTAAGTTTTGTCCTCCAATAGTCTAATCACACTTTTACATATATATCGATCACTCATTACTCTCTTTCTTTTCTTTGTTTATCAAAAAACTTTTGACTTTCCCTCTCCTTAACAAGAAGGCAAAAATTAACAAAATAAATGATTTTTCCCTTGTTTTCCTTTAAATCAAAAGTAAACTAACAAAAAGAAAGAAAAATCTAAATCTAAAGATGTAAAAATTGAATAGTAGGCGACTCGCTTGCTTGCAGAAACAATGAGTGAAGGTGAAGACATTATAAGATACGGGATACCAGAATGTTGGTCAAAGGATGGATGGTCAACTCGTGAGATTTGCCACGTATACTTTAGATGCCAGGTGGCGAGTTATCATTTCTACAACCTGTATTTTTATGCGGCAGCTCGCCTATGCAGCTGTTAGCACGTGGCTGCTAAGCAAACGAATTAGTCTTCGCAACCTATTTTCTCTCCTGGGAGCATCTATTTGATTTTCTTTTAATTCCAAGATAAATACTATCAGCTGTTATAAATTTATATACTTTGTCAACAAGATATGTTTTACATTCACATTAGATTTTCACTCTCTATTTTGAGTATTTTCCTATTGTTTTATTCTTTCTCACAAAAGGTTTATAATATATCTTGTATAAGATCGTCTAATCATAAACTATATATAACTCGACCTCATTTTTTGTTATAAAAGGATCAATTTTCAATTTAAAGGGATTGTCTTTTTATTGAGCTATATATTTTAGGCAAGATATATTTCTTGATGTATTGCCTTGTAAAGAGGATCCTTGGTTGTCAAAGTTGGTTGTACTATATATTGTTCAAGAATTCAGTAGGGGAGAAAAAAGGAAGGGCTGCGCTGCAAAGGCTGCTGCGGTTTTCAAGGAAACCGCAGCCCTTTTAGTGAAGGGCTGCGGTTAACCAGAAAACGCAGCCCTTCGTACTGTATGAAGGACTGCGGTTTTCAAGGTAACCGCATCCCTTTTGGTGAAGGGATGCGGGTTTCCTGAAAACGCAGCCCTTCCTATACGAAGGGCTGCGTTTTTCAAAAAACCGCTGCCCTGCACTTTACTTAATAGGTTTTCAGCGCGCTCATTTTCCCTCCCTCACTCAGCACACACGAATTTCATTCCCTCCCTCTCAAACAAAACCCCTCCCTCTCACTCAGTCGCACAGCGCCATCATCGGAACACTAACGCCGGAGCACCGCCCCATCACCGGAGCCACGACAGTGACGCACCAACTCAGCGCAGCAACCACATTGACGCACCACCAGCATTGCTTCAATCTCTCCTCCATTCCTTGGAGTGGGTTTGCGCACCACCAGTGCGCAGCACCACCTTGCGCACGACCCACCACGCGCAGCAGCGACCTCCACCACCACCACTACCCTTCTCTTTCTTCTCTTCTCCACCATTTGAGTGGGTTTAGGGTGTGGAGCTCCTCCACCACTACGCAGCGCCACCACCCACAAGTGGCAGCAACGACTACCACCACCACTGCCTACTCTTTCTTCATTGCTCTTGGGTTTAGTGAATTTTTGCTTAGTTAAGTATGAATTAATCTTATTCTTAAGTTAGTTTTGTTTTTCTTAATTGAATTAAATGATTAATGTGCAATGTGGGTTTTGTTAATTGTAGGAAGAAGAGGCTAAGGAAGGCAAATAAAGTTCCAACTATCTCTTCTCTCTTCATTGCTCGACATTGGTGTTAAGAGGTAACTAGTTTAATTTCGTTGTCTTTTTTGTTTGATTTGTTGATGAGACAAAGTTGTCATTTGTTGATTAAGTTATGACCATTTTTTTTATATATATATATATATATATATATATATATATATATATATATATATATATATATATATATATATATATATATATATATATTTCTTATAATGTATGTATATTTCTTGATATGAGATTGTATGAAAATAATGTAATTTAGCTATGAAATCTACAAGTTGTTTGAATCATCATCATATATGCCTAGATACCCATTCAAGACTTACTCATTAATATTAATGAAACAAGACAACACAAATTAAACCTACTAAACCTTGTCATGGTATCAGGCTTGTAACGCTTACACTAACCTATCATCATCATCATCATCACCATGGCAGGTGATGACAAAGAACAACCGCAGCTCCTCCACCGCCTACCATCTCCTCCACCTCTCCTTTCTTTCTTGGTCCTCAAGACAGGCCAGGGTGATTTTATCACCCCTACCCGACTCACGCCAACAATTATGACCGGTGGGCGTCCGAGCGTACAAATGGCTCTCGAAGCCCGCCGAAAATTCGGCTTCCTTGATGGAACGATCACCACTCCTTCTCCACCATGTACATCCTCGGCGGAGTACTATCCAAACTATGCTCATCTCTTGGATCATGAACACTATTTCTCCCGAAATTAAAGGTACGCTCTCCAAATATCGTGATGCAGAACGTTTATGGGATTCTTTACAATCTCGTTTTGCTATGGCTATTGGACCCTGTATTCAACAACTTACATCTTCTATTGCTCATTGTCAACAATCTAAATCCATGAGTGTTGCTGCTTATTATGGGAAATTAAATGTTTTGTGGGAAAAATTGCATAATCATGAACCTATAATTCATTGTACTTGTTGTCCATCTTGTTCCGCGGGTAGCTTACATGAGGCTCGTCGTGCTACTCGTAAACTCCATCAATTTTTAATGGGTCTTGATAATGATTTTTATGGTCCCGTTCGCACTAATATTCTTTCCCAAGATCCCTTGCCTACTCTTGATAGAGCTAACCAATTTGTGGTCCAAGAGGAATGAGCACTAATATTCTTCTCATGATGTTGTTAGTTATGCCTTGCGCGCGGCCCCATGCCATACCTCTTGCTTCTTCTTCTCACTCTCGGCCAAGGGTGAGGGAGGATAAATCACATCTCCTGTGTACTCATTACAAAAAATCTGGGCATGAGGTTGGCTCGTGTTTTGAAATCGTGGGCTATCCCGTGCGGTGGGAGGAGCGCCAACAGGCCACTGCTGGTCGTGGCAGCAACCGCTCCAACCCCCCACCTACTGCCGCGCGTGACTGAGGAGCAGTTCGGGCCAATGCCACCACCACGGCGTTTGTCGTGGTCCCTGTTCTTTGTAGTTGAGGCTGCTGCCACCCCTTCTACCCTCTTTAGTCTTGATCGGTGGAAGGCTTTGGCAAGTCTCTTGGGTAATACAAAACTTTCCGACGATCGTTTGCATGGTATGTTCACTACTTTCGAATGGATTGTTGATATGGGTGCCTCTAATCATGTAACTGGTGATGTTTCTTTCTTGTTTGATGTTGTTTGTATTCCCGAATGTCTGTTGGTCTTCCGAATGGTACTATTGTTATGGCACAACAAGAGGGCTCAGTTCGTCTTTCTCTTGCTCTTACTCTCACTAATGTGCTCTTCGTACCTCATTTACATTGCAATTTACTTTCTGTTTCACAATTAACTACGACTCTGAATTGTATTGTTCAATTCAATTCTGATGTTTGTGTTATACAGGACCCGTCGAGGAATCCGATTGGAGCGGCGGTTAGAAGGGATGGACTTTACTTCTTTAGTGGTGGGAGTTATGTACATCATGTCTCCGTTGGTGAAGCCACCTCCTCCTTGACTACGTGGCATCATCGCATGGGTCATCCCTCCGAGAAGATTGTGAAATTACTTCCTCCAGGTTCTGCATATGCAGGGTAGTTTGAATAAGGGATGTGAGGTGTGTTTTCGTGCTAAGCATCCTCGCACTAAATTTCCTCTTAGTGATCATAAAGCCAGTAGAATTTTTGAAAAAGTTCATTGTGACTTGCGGGGCCATATAAACATGTATCATCTTGTGGTGCTCGTTATTTCTTGACTTTGGTGGATGATTATTCCCGAGCTGTTTGGGTTTATTTATTAGTTGATAAAACTGAGGTTTTTTCTATGTTTATTGCTTTCATTGCTATGATTGATCATCAGTTTTCTCAACATATTAAGATTGTGCAAAGTGATAATGGTACTGAATTTAATTGCCTTCGTGATTATTTCACTGCCACTGGGATTCTCTCTCAAACTTCTTGTGTTGCTACTCCTCAACAAAATGGGAGGGTTGAGCGTAAACATCAGCATATTTTAAATGTGGGTAGGGCTCTTCGTTTTCATGCTAATCTTCCTATTTTCTTTTGGGGTGAGAGTATTCTTACGGCCGCACATCTTATTAATCGTACTCCTACTCCTTTGCTTAACAACAAAACTCCCTATGAGGTCTTGTTTGGTCACCCCCCCTCCTATGATGCTATCAAAGTCTTTGGTTCCTTGTATTTTGCTTATAATCTCAAGTCTAAAGGGGATAAGTTTGCTAGTCGAAGTCGCAAATGCATGTTTATGGGGTATCCTCTTGGTAAAAAGGGTTGGAAATTGTTTGATCTTGATACTAAGGAATTTTTTTGTTTCAAGAGATGTTAAGTTCTTTGAAGAAACTTTCCCTTTTTGTGATCCTGAAGCTGCAAACATTGATCCTTACACTCTTATCCCTCATACTGATGATATTCACCTTGATTTTTCGGATTATGAGTCTTTCTCCTCACCCTCTCTTGAATCTCCATATATTTCCACATCTACTCAGCCCACACCTTCGACTTCCATCCCTCCAAATTCTATGGCCCAAACCCCTCCCACATCTCCTGGACCTCACGTCCAAAATTCGCAACCTGCCTCACCCATCTCCACTGGACCCCGCGTCTAATCTTCTCTGGCCCATTTGCCTTCTCCTGAATCAGGCCCTACCGCTCCCTCAAATTCTCCTTCCTCACCCCCTCCTACAAATGGCCCAACAACAACTCCCAACCAAAATTCTGCCCACCTACCTCCCCTTAATTTCGGACCTCACGTCCCTCAAAACCGGGCCCAAAACAATTCCCCTGGCCCGCGTAATTCTCTAGCCCTGTCCTCCTCTTCGGATCTCTCCCCTTCACTCGCTGATTCACCTGGGCCTCTCTCTGAGCCCACGGACCCCCCCTCAAACTTCATCCGCCACTTTTTGTGGCCCCTCTACTGGGCCTCCTGAAGTCAGCAGTGACTTGGGTCGCGGTCATCGCACTAAAACTCCCTCTCGTGCTCCTACGTGATTATGTAACAAACACCATTCAAGTTGAAAGTCCATCTCCTTCTACATCGCTCCTCTACATTCCTCAAGTAATCCTTATCCCATTGCACATTACATTAATTGTCAAAGTTTTTCTGTGAAATATAGAAAGTTTATTGCTGCTCTCACCTCTGTTTGGGAGCCCAAATCCTTTAAAGAGGCTATGCCGGATGCAGGTTGGCGGAAATCTATGAATGATGAAATTCGGGCCTTGGAGGAGAATGGTACTTAGACTATGGAGCCTTTGCCCCCGGGTAAACGTGCTCTTGGTAGTCAGTGGGTCTATAGAAACAAATTTGATTCTGCTGGCAATCTGGATCGTCAAAAATCACGCTTAGTGGTTCTTGGCAATCATCAAAAGGAAGACATTGATTACACGAGACATTCGCTCCTGTTGCTAAGATGGTCCTTTGTTTGTGCTTTCGAGCAATTGATCTTTGCTAAGAATTGGGAACTTCATCAAATGGATGTCCACAACGCCTTCTTACATGGTGACTTGGATGAGGAGGTGTACATGAAACTTCCTTCCGGTTTTGAGTCTTCTCAACCTAACATGGTCTATCGTCTCCGCAAGTCTCTATACGGCCATAAACAAGCTCCCAGGTGTTGGTTTGTCAAGCTAGTTACTGCTTTGAAAGGGTATGGCTTTCTTCAGTCTTACTCTGATTATTCTCTCTTCACTTTCACTCGGGGTTCTATTCGGATTAATGTGTTAGTGTATGTGGACGATCTTATTGTTCTTTGGGAACGATTTTTTGCTTTGGAGGCTTTTAAAGCCTATCTACGTGCTTGTTTCAAAATGAAGGAATTGGGTCCTTTGAAATATTTTCTTGGTATTGAGGTGGCCCGCAGCTCCTTTGGCTTGTTTCTTTGCCGGCGAAAGTATACTTTGGATATTATCTCGAAGCATGTCTTTTAGGCTCTAAGCTCGTTAGCTTTCCTATTGAGCAAAATCACAAACTTGCTCTTGCTACGGGTTCTTTGCTTGATGATCGAGCCTTATCGACGACTTGTTGGTCGTCTCATTTATCTCTCGTCACACGTCAGGATCGGCATATTCGGTGCATATTTTATCTCAATTCACGCGGGCACCTCGTGTTGACCATTGGGAAGGCTGCTTTGTGCGTCATTAGATATTTGAAGGGTACTCCGGCCGGGGTATCCTTCTTTGTGTTGATAGTGATCTCACACTAGCGAGGTTGTGTGACTACGATTGGGCCGCTTGCCCCCTTACGGCACGCTCTCTCCTTTGGATGGCTTGTTTTTCTTGGTGCTTCTCCTATTGCTTGGAAGACCAAGAAGCAAGCAATCGTGTCTCGTTCATCGGCCGAAGCCGAATACCGCTATATGGCGGCCATTACTTGTGAGTTGAAATGGTTGAAAGGTCTTTTACTAAGTTTGGGCATTCATCATCCTACTTGCTATTCGCTTATTTTGTGATAGTTAATCTGCTCTTCATCTTGCCAAAATTCCTGTTTTTCATGAGTGGACTAAGCATATTGAGGTTGGATCGTCACTTTGTTCGTGATGCCATCACCGATGGTCTTATTGCTCCCTCTTATGTGCATACTACGGAGCAACTAGCTGATATCTTCACCAAAGCTCTCGGGAAGCTTCAGTTTGACACTCTTCTTGCCAAGTTGGGCATTTATGATCTCCATACTCCAACTTGGGGGGGTATTGAGCTATATATTTTAGGCAAGATATATTTTTTGATGTATTGCCTTGTAAGGAGGATCCTTGGTTGCCAAAGTTGGATGTACTATATATTGTTCAAGAATTAATGAAACAAGACAACACAAATTAAACCTACTAAACCTTGTCACTTTTAAATTAAAAGAGTTCAAAGTTAAAATCTTCAAAATAATTGTAGATTATGAAAAGAGAAATATATCTATTTAATGCCCTAATTTACATGGCTTTCATGTAGATATCTTAATTCTTATTTATTACTTCATCGGCGAGAGGAACAAATACTTGTGGCGAGTAAAATTAGAATTTATAGTGCCAAAATTAGCAAACGATTTTCTTTAGCGAAAATAATTTTCAGTTTAAATGTTAGATCAAATTAAGAATCATCACTGTATATTTCTTATTCATTGTAACTTCTATAATGGTTTTGCCATCATATTTATTAGGGCTGACAAATAAAGCGGTTTTGTATGAGATTGATAAAGAAAATGCGAAAAATCTCTTAACTCAAACCTAAACTATTTAATAAATCGAATTGAACTTATTTCATTTGAACATGTCAACCCTATACCACTATTATCTAATGGGTTACTCAGCGATCCTTTTTACCTATTTAATCCTCAGTTTTATTATATAATTATTCTCTGAAAAACTAAATGCACCAATATATTAAAGGTTAGAATTAACTCTAAGCTAACCTATTTAACTGCATAGCTAATCACTACTTAATCATCTCATCCCATTCAATGAATGAGTTGAAAATCACAACTCCAATCCGCTCATTTTTAGGTTAGGTTAGGACCGTGTTGTCAAGTCGGATAACTGCCTAAATTAGTTTTAATTAGCTAGTAATTACTACTATATTGTATACGTGCATGACTGATGAGTAATAGCAGGCTTATTCTCAATTTATCAGCATGTTGACAAAAATTGGCAAAAGCAGAATTGAAACAATTTTTTTTTGCGTGCTATGAAACAAACAAGTAAACAACATTATATTAATGACAGTGAAAATTAAATGGATGAAGCTTTTTTTTTTTTTTTTTTTTACATTTGCTACATCTAAACTACGATATACAAAATGATCTAAAAGCAGAAATATTAAAAGGGTAGTTAAGTAAGGAAGAGTTGGGTGCATTTTTGTACTTGCATCGTATTGGAATGAACTCCAAGTTGTAAGATTTGTTGAATAGTCCATTGTAAGGAGACGAAGCTTTTTGGAGTTTTGAGAAGGTTGATTAATAAGTATAGATGAAGTTGAGAACAGAAAAAGTTGCAGGTATTAGGTTTCCCTCAAAAAAAAAAATTAGTGCTGGCAGTAAAAGTTGAGATCAGGAGACAGGTAGGATAGGTTTTTCAACATATATATTGACACGTATATATATACTACTAGTAGTAACATAGTCATAATGTCGTATAATATATGTGCGTGTATGATCACATAACACAACTTGCATGATTGTTTGGAGATCCATCGCTTCCTCTTTACTTATTTGGGATGGTAATGAAAACTTTTTCAGCATAATACCTAATGAATAAAACTCCTTATTTATTTTTTTGAACTAATGGTGGGCACAGATGTGAACGTCTTTGATGGTTACATTATTCACATAGGTCCTAGTCGTGGATAGATTACATATTCATATTATGTTTATAAGTCAATAACACTTCCATTAGAAGTAGATATCTCTCATCTACATAATAAATCAAATTACAAGACATGAAAAACCAATGAACGGTGTTTTGGTATTGCAAGAATACAATATTACAAATACTCACGATTATAGGCATCCTAACGATTTCTTATGTATTTAGCTTTATGCTTCAAAGTTCAAATCATACCATTTTTGTTTGGATAAGACTCATAAGAGGAAGAAGAGAAATTCGTTTTAGACATATATTAGCTAGCTTGGTGTAGTTACATAAAAAAAATGACAAAATAACATTTCATATCCAAAAAAGAAAAGGAAAAGAAAAAGGACAATAACATGCATTATCATAGTCCATAGATTTGAAATTTGAAAAAGTTGAGATTGGTAACTCCTAGACTTAGCTTGTTCAACGGGTTGCGCGACCGGATTTTGGATTCGGTAAATACGGATTGGGTGCATTTTCGGTCGATTCACCTATGCGTCGTGCTATACGGGTTGTGTGGTTCGAATTAGGATCAAAATACAGATCAATGATACATTATTATTTTCTATTTTTCATATAAAATGTTTTTCATTAGTAAAACTATTATTTCATGTTTAGTATGATAAAACCCAACATTGGTAACATCTTTTAATTGCCTCTCACTGGTCTAGGTTACACGAAAGTGCATGATCTACATGCGTGCAGTTTGATAGCTTCACGCATTTTGACTTCCCTTGACTCTTCATCGCAAGTCAAACATCTTTATGGCTCCAATTTGATCTTGAACCATCCAGATAAGGGGCCCTGGTAGGCGAAAATTTAGATTTGGGTCCCTATATGCAAGTCTAAAAAAGCCACAAAGTAAATAATGAAGTTTTTACAAATGATACTATAATATTTACATATGTAGAAAATATGCATTTTCCATTCAATATACTCAAATGTCATTAAAAAAACTCTCATCATGCACTACTTTCTACCATTTATCATCCACTAATTATGAATGTCTCCATTTGGTTCCAAAAGAAATTCTAAAAATATTATTAATATCCAATGACTCTAAAATTATTCTTTTTATCAATATAGAATGGGATCAAATTAATCTAAACAATAAGATAATCTAGAATTAAAAAATGTAAAATTGTAACTGAAAAAATCTCATGATAAATTAACATAAAAAAAATCATCAACTCTTTACTCTTCAAACTAACAAATCCAACGGACCAACAACTAATTTTAGATTTTTTTTAGCCAATCTGAAAAGAAACTTGATCAACTACTATGAAAAAGATGTAAAATTACAATTGAAAAATAAAACAAAAAACGGATCCATCTTTTTCTCTTCTCTAACTTTTTTACGCAACCAACAAATATAAAAGAAGCAATTTCATCAAGAAAATAATGTCGGTAACTCATCTTGAATGCCCTTAAAATAAAATTATACTTAGTTAATAATTGCAAGAACGAGAGGTATTGAGAGGGAAAGAGTAGGAGAAAATTTATTGTAAACCTGATGTATACCATGCATACTCATGGTATACCCAAGACTGTGTTTCCAAATAAGCAAAATACTACTCATTTCTAATCACTTATGCTCATTCGCCCAAATGAGCAAAGCTTCTCAAATGAACAAATTAAACACTTCAACTCATTTGAGAAAATGTGCAAACACTTTGGTCCAATTGACCAAATTTTTTCACTCATTTTCTCAAACGAGCATAAGTGTTTGCTGTTTTTGAAGTTGCAATATTGATTTCAGATATGAAACTAATTTTTGTTTTTGGTATTGATGAAGCCCAACTTTCTCAAATCATATTCTACAGTTTTTCATTTTGATTGGCCACGATGAGAAGAGAATCCATGAAGGAGAGCGAAACTTGGAGGTGAGAAAAAATGGAGGAGAGAGAAGTTTAGAGGTAACAGAAACAACAGAGGTAAGAGAAATCTAAAACGAGTTATAGTTCTTAAATCATTTTTTGTATTATTGATTTTTAATTCCGCCTTCGAAGAATTTTGGAAACACTAATGTTGATTCACACATCTAACACTGATAAAATTTGGAGCTCCCAATATATGTTTTTGCCGTTCATAAATTTCAATGAAGGTTGCATATTTTGAGGAGAGAGAGAAATAATGAAAGGAGAACATTTTGGAGGTGAGAAATAGTTGAGGAGAGAGAACTTCGAGGTGGGAAATAATGGAGGAGAGAGAAATTTGGAGGTAAGTAAAATAATGGTGGAGAGAGAAAATGGAGGCAGGAGACATAATGAAGAACAAGAGGGGTAAAGAGGAGGAGGAAAAAAGAGAAACAAATAACTGATCAAAAAGAGTAAGATTTTGCTCCTTTGAAAAACTAGTTGTTGCACCGCGCGCCTACGCGTGCGGCACCCCAAAATGGTGTATTTGCGATATTCGAATTAGGTTAGATATAATTAACAGGTTGAATTGTGAAGCTATTGCTCTAGATGGTTGATGCTTGCAATGTTGGTTTTATGTGGCAAAACAATCAATTAAGGTGTACACATAACGTGAGAGTATAAATTGCCACTTAAGAACAAGAAGGATTTTAAACAAATCATTTTTTATTCTTGGAAAAACGTATTAAAGCCATACTAAGAAAAGAGGGATGCAACGCAAAGTCGTGTGAGCTGCAATATATTTTAGTGGTAAAGTTGAACAATATTTTTATATTTAGTTTAGAGCAAATTCTTAATTGATAAAATTAATATAAAAGCAAAGATGTAGGTAACCGAATTATACGACCTACATCATGATCGGTCAATAATTTTTAGGTAGTGGTCATGCAAGTCATTTAAACATAAATTAATATATTAATCAATGAATTTTTATTTATTGTAAAATTACATGTCTCTCGGTAAATCTATACAATTTCAACAATAACAATAAAGAACCTACGCTATTAATACCTCCAAAATGACTAAACGAAGGACCAAAGATGCGTGCGTGATATGTGCAATCCACCAAGTTACTAAAGCTAGTATAGCTTTGTACAAATTATCCTAAACTATAATGAGCTAATGTTTTACATTCTATAAGAACTTTCAGAGAGCAATTTTAAGAATTTGTTTGTGATAGACACAAAAGCTATAGATTTGATTAACTTTAATGAGAAAAGTATCTTTTAATCAAACTCCGAGAAAAAGATACTAACTTTCCACTCTCTTTTTTTCACTCACAAAATGTTCTTATGAAACTATTTATAGTTAAGATAGTGAATGTCAAGCTACTGCAACAAAGATATTGAATGTCTATGTATTTAGTTGCCTCCTTGTTCTCATCATTTATAATACAATATGAATCTAGATGAATACAACATTTTGTACTTTGTTGCAACATCTAATATATAAGATTATTTTCATAAAAAAGAGTTTTTATAAGGTAAATTTTGGCAAAATTTTCAAGTATATATGATCAACTAATAATATCATTAACATAGAGGTAATAAAAGCTTCCAAGACTATTACATTAGACTAATTAATAAAACAAGTCACCTAAGTAATACACAAAGTATTCATAAAAGACAAAGGCAAACTTGTGAAGTCACTCATCCATCTTAAATATTAGGCAGTAATATAGTAGCGTATGCGCCTCCCTTAATACACTTTCAAATTGAAAAGAAAAATTGTCAAATAATTTAATAAGTAAATAAAAAATTAGAAACAACTCGAATAAAGTAAAGTTCAAGTAATCTATAAAAAAAAAAGAATTAACCATAGAGCCCATAATCTAATCAAGTAATCTATAAAATACAAAAACACCCCATATCACAATATTCAGTATCTGAAAATGCAGAAACAAAGAAAGGAATAGTATAAACCAGGTGAAAATTGAAATTGATATCCAGAAAATATATATATGTTCCGAAGTCTATGCATGCAAATACAGCAGGATCAGTAGGCCTTAAGAACATTATAGCCACAGGTGATCAACCATTTTAAGATATGATAATTACACCTGCTTCCTTGATGGCCCAGTAAGAGTATCATTCTTGGGTTCTTTTTCTTTGATAGTGATATTTGGATTTAGTTTCTTCTTGGACCCACCACAATCCAAGAAATCCATTGAAGGCCGTAGCTGCACAACTGGGTGAACGGGGTTAACATATAGCTGCAAGATCAAAAGACAAAGCATGGTGCATTAAAATTCAATAACCATTTAAAACAGCAATACAATTAGGAAAACTCCCCTTTGTCTCATAATGATAAGTCATATTTAGCTTTCGTAATCAAAGCTAGCTCCCTAAGTTATCCTATAAATCACCACTTTTGAGTAAAACACACAGACAAATTCCATAATAAAAGCATTTGTTAATAATCTAGCAAGAAATGTTTACATCATATATGCAAATATTTCGTGTTGATTAAGTATTGGTCAGAGTTAACAAGCTTTGAACATAAAGTTAAATGCAGAATGCAGCCAATAGGGATGGAGGGATAATAATGTAATATCTAGAGAGAACACAATTGAATTAGATATACACAATCAACAAGATGACAGCCAATTACACAGCAAGGAGCCAGATATGAGCCAGTTTTATCACGTCCTCTTCAACCTGATTGATCTTTTCCTCTCATCTTATTCGCTTAAAAATAGGGCGTCCATTTGCAGACCCCATTGCTACATACATCCGGATTCTAACTCCTCACTCATCCTCGCCATATTTCAAGCTATAATGAGATACTAATACCACATTCATTATCTCATAGGCATTTTGATCAATGTCCAGGCATGCAAGGTACATAGACTGACCATACTTTCATCTTAAAATAGCATGATACAAGCCGAGTTTGTTGAGCTGGTGATCAATATCCTCAATATAATCAACAAGATAATAAACATCTTCCACAATAACGATATACGCAAGCCTCAAGCATGAAGTTGGCAAATTGTAACGAACTAAACATAAACAACCATTTCAGAGACAGAAATATCAATTTTTTCTTCGGGTGACAAAAGATAGTGACAAAGCCTATATTTTTTTTGGCAGAAGCCAGAGCCTATGTTACTTTGAACTCTTCATATATTTAAAGTACCCGTGTCGGGTCCTCACCACTCGGACAAGGGTATGGGCACTTTGAAACTTCATCTTGGGCCACATATATAGAAACTTTCCATAAAATAGCCAAGTCAAACACTTGGACACATACCCGTATCCATCACACCATCACGAGTCTCAAAGTAACACAAGCTACAGCACATTGTAGACAAAATGTATATCGATAGTCTTTTAGCTAGTTTATCAGATAACTCTTTTGTGGTGAGGATTGGAGAAAGGGGGAACATGAGTTGAATAGAATGCATACCTTCTTACCAAACAACAACTCTACAGCATATTCAGTAGTCTGAGGTGGCCTGCACGAAGACGACAAAGTTCAGGAGAATGACAGAGATAGTGGGGCAAGATATTAGAAACTCTTCCAGTGATGACTAATTCAAGACTTTTGAGTTTTAACATATAAAAAAAAACTCCGGAAAATTAGCACCCACATCAAGAATACCTTCGACATAGATAGAAGATCTTATAACAACTTACACTAATATACATGAGGCATGAAGATTAACAAGGAGCTGAAAAGCAAAGAATAGAATATTATCTACCCACTTAACTAACATTCTAATTGCTATTCTGATTGCATGCTCCCTCTATAACATCTTTAATCCGAAATGTCAATGTAATTCTACTAAGCAGTTGGATAACCAATAGACAAGACCTTACTCTGAGTGCATGACCTTAAAGGATAATGTCTACTTCCTCTATTCTTTTATTATCACTATATATGGGTACTGCACAAATATTAAGGCAATGAAAAAGTAAAGACAAGTGGTCCCTAATAGCCAATACCATGTGAAAAAATAGATATGTGAGAGGGATAAGTTGCTAAAATGGATATGTAGTGATTAATATCAAACTTGCTTAAAAGAGAAATGTAGTAACTAATAAAGGATGGAGGAAGTATTAGTATATATCTTCTTCGAGTGAGGCTTAGATGGTTATCTGCATTTCCCAACCCCTACATCAGAACACATAAACATTCTTTTATTTGCTTAGCTTGCTCCTTAATTCTACAAGATGATTTGTCGCCTTAATCTTAGGAGGCCATCCATATTAGATCCACATCAACTTGTGCTACCTATTGCGATGCAGTGCATAACCAACAAATGCACAATACTTGGTCATATTACCACTAAGAACTTTGCGCCCCCGCCCTAAAGACTGGAGTGTTATAAGTATAGAAAACAACTCAACGCTAACAAAAAAACAAAACCTTTCATGAGTAGGATTGATCTCAGTTCATTTTGTAAGGTTAAGTGGCCAAGTCCATTTCACATATTTGATCATGTTCTAGTCCAGTAATCTGAAAATTAGCACTCAACTTACAGTATTTCACTTAACATCTTACTGCAAAACAAAAAGCCATAATTTCACAATACTTAAAGCACTAACCTGTTTCGTAATCTTATCAGCAGCAGGATTATAATTATCAGGTTCTGTATCAATCGACAAATCCACTTCCAACTCTCCACTCCTCGGTTTCGTCCTCACCTATTAATCAATACAACCCTAGCAGAGGGAGCTTCAAAACCCCTTGAAGTTTTCTTTCTGCATGCTTGTAGTTGGTACTTTCATGCCCTAAAAAATACTTTACTAGTTAACAGTCATACAATCATGATTCTCTAATTTTCAGATTCATGCTAAAAAAAAAGAGATGAATTTCCCTGAATTCAAGTGCTAATTCCAAAAATAGTAATTCTTGCTCAGATATGGAAGGTTCGAATATTTGAACTTAAATACTTTCTTTGAAACACAAGTGTTAAATACAGGTAAAAATCATCTTAATACAAGATCATTTAATAAGCAAAAAAGAGTGAAATAATTACCAATGCATGAAGAAACAAAGGCCTAAGCTAAAGAGTGAGTCTTGAAATAGATAAATTTGCATATTCAAGGCATTTGAAGAGTTTATCGCCTTTCCCTGAAAATTAAAGAGATAATCATCTGAACAACATGAAGAACCTCAAAAAACTATAGTCACTCAAATTTTATCAATATATATTGTACTCAAACTTAGAAGTAATGACAAAATCACATGAATTCTTAATTTTACGGCATTTCTGACTGCATATGTGCAAGGAATATATAAGCACTATAATTTCATAAACATGTACCACATGAAATTACAATCAAACCATGATAGACATTCGTGCAGATATGACTTATCAGTTTAGCTCAAGCAAGCGGTCAATGAATCCTAATTATAGTAAACTCGGTAAGTAAGTATTAAGAAGCTTAGGACCATGATGGTGCATTTTATAGCATGATCTGAGATTCGAGCCTGGGATTTCTATTACATCATCTCTGGTATATAAATGGGGCCAAAGGGAACAAAAAAAAAAGTTCGGCTGTTCTATCCTGTTTTCTCACTGAATATTTGAATGCTTATTGAAGACAATTTCCATGAACAATCAAAGAAAAGACATACCAACAGTAGAAAACCAGTAGCTTTTTCATTAGTCATACCTTTGATGGGTCATTTGTTGTTCTGCAGAGTTCTCTGCTAGGCGAAGATAACCAAAAGGAAAGAAAACAGAAATAAATGTGGCAGCTATTTCCACCTGCTGTAGCATAGAAGGTAGCAGACGATGTGATGTTCCCAGTGACTACAATGGAAAATGAAAGAATCATGGCAGCAACAATGGTGCACACTAACTGCGCCAAGAAACCGAAAGTGCCCAACCTTTTAAAATATCTGGCAATGTTCTCTAGTGTTTTAGCTACCTATGCCAAAATACAAATATCAACGATGAAAATAACAGTAAAGGCATAGGCATGACATAGAAACAGAGAAAAAAACAGATATAGATTAATAGGCAAGCCACATTATCATGGGAAAGACATGGAATTTACCTCAGGTTGTTCATTTGAGAAATGAGACTAATACCCTATTGAATCTAATCCATTAAGGAAAGGCACAGAACATAAGAAAGGATTGGAAACTCATATTAAATAATCTCTTGAAATCAAATATAATTGAGATGCAATATTGAATAAACTCCACAAGGAAATGAAATCAAATAAATTGACACTATAGATCGAAACTTTACACAAACCCACTTAACAAAATCAATCACATTACTCAAAGATTGAATCTTTTCAAACACCCACTAATCAAAATCTATCTAATTCCTCAAATATTGAAACTATTGAGATACCCACTAAGTTTTTTGGTCAACATTATTTTAGATCTCAACTTGCTTCACAAGTTCAAACACAAAAAAGGAAATGAAGACAAAGAAAATGGAAAGAGATAAAAACCTTATTGTGCTGATCTTGCTGCATCTTGTTGTAGGAGAAGAAGCCTAACTCAGAAATCGCAAAAAAATGTGTCAGAAACTGAAATTTATCAAAACCGTGGTCCATTCTTTCAATTCGAATTAGAGCAAAGTCTTTGAAAAAGTAAAAGAACGAAAATCTGAAACACAAAATCAAGAAGTCATACCTCTGGTGATGAAACTGCATGATTTCACCGCTAATGGCGAGCTCAAGAACGCCATAATCGTAGGGTTGAGATTTCATTGCAATGGCAAAAGAGGAGAGAGGAGAGAGGAGAGAGAAGAGAGAGACAGTAAAAGTGGTGAGGGAGAGAGACGCGAAGAAGAGGAGAGAGAAGAACAGAACTTGTGGCTCAGATGCAAGAACAAATGAAGGGCTGAGACTTGCCAATTCCTTAGGAACAGTGAAATTCATGCTTTTATCACCCAAACACTATTGATTTCACAAGTAAATCCACTTCCCACTTTTAAAAGGTTAAGGATTAAGGATTAAGGATTAAGGATAAGGATTAAGGATTTATTACATAATTCATCAAAAAGTAATAATGCTTCCTAATTCATCAAAAAGTATTGGAAATTTCAGATTGATGAAGATTGGAATTTGGAAGCTTCTCCTCATTTAAGAAATTGCTGCTATTTTCGAAATTAAAGATGGTGAGGTTGTGAGAGAAGTAGATGAGTTACGCGTAGTGGTACAGTATTAATATTTTTATTCTTATTCTTATTTCTCCTAGCTTGATTTGCATTTTTTTGGGTCCGGCCTCTCTATGTTGGGCCCTGTGCGATGGTACTTCAGTCTCCACACTACCCTCAGGGCCAGGCTTGGGACCATCTCTACAACCTAACAAACTGGAGATAGAGCTATACTAACCTTGCTATCTGTTTTTCTAAAGGATTACTCAATTTCAAGTTGATATTTCCATAGTCAAGAACCTAAACTTGCAAATATCTTCTGCATTTTATAAACATTTGATCTATAAAAAACTTAGTTGATCTGTAGTTCCTATGTTCATATTTACTTGCAAGATGTTGACTTTTACGTTTGTCAATGCATAATCTTAACCTTTCATATATGTAATTATAGATATGTAAAAACTACAAGAGTTAGATCTAGATCTTGTGAGAATATACATTGAGACGAATCTAACAAGATCCTCATGACTATATTTTGCCTTACATATAAATCACGAAAGATGGCCAAACGCTAGTAAATGAATAGTGCAAATCTAAAATGTTGCAAGTAAAGTTGAACGTAAGAAGTATAGACTCGTACCCATAACATGCCAAAGCCCAAAAGAGATAAACTCAAAACCCCAACAACCTTAACGTCCTGATTGACTCCACAATTGATCAAAATGAAATAAGAAAAATCGCCCCGCTCTCATCGCCATCAAAACTTTGTCACATTAGTTATTTCTTTAATTTAAAAGATTGAAATAAATAATTCCAACTTTCACTCGTCGTTGTAAAATAATGAACATTTACTCATTTACTCAAAATGATTTCAATATTGTAGAATAATCCCGACTCTAAATTACTTTTGAATAATCCCATTGTTAGATGTACCTTCACAAAATAATTCGATTATTTACAAGAGTGAAATAAGAACCTTTTCGCCCAAAATAATTTGAATACTTTCCTTGTTCTTTTGTCCCATATTACATTGAAAACATTTTTGGCATGATCTTGCTATTAGTAATATATTAGTATTCTAAAACCTATTTGGCCCAAAAGTAAAATTAAAATAAAAAAGGAGTTCCATATTCTAAAGTACCTAAGTTTTTCTCTCATCTAACTAAAAAAAATACTCCACTAGCTGTTATCACATCTATCTTTTGATAAATAATACTATATGTGTTTTTTTTTCTTTGGAAAAATTGGTGGGAATAATCTCACCTTTTGCCAGACTTCTTAAAATAATCGCACGTTTTAAAATTCTGCCAATAATCCTACTATGACCCATGTCTTCTTTTTTTTTTTGACGGGAAAAGTTTTCAAATTCATTCCACACCACATAAATCTGCGATTACATCAGACAGAACATCATTCGGAGTTTCCTCCAACCAAACTCTCATCTTCTCAAAGTTTCTACTTAGTTGGGCAATATTATGAGCGACCTTATTCCCGGATCTACACACATGCAAAAAAGAAATGACATTACAATGACTTGCTAAGTGAAAAATATCTGAGATGATAGTGCCAAAGCTTGACGCCTCTTTTCTTCCTTTCTCCAAGTGAGTATAGACCTTGAGATTATCAGTCTCAATTATCAAGTTCCTTAGCCCTGCTTCCATAGCAATAGATAGAACAAAGCGCACGACCATGTCTTCTTAAATTGGGTAATTTTAACAAATGACTTGGTTAATCGGTTAAAAAAGATACTTGTTGACCTTTGATTCCTTTCTAAAAGCATAAAAAAAAAATTAAAACCTTAACCCTAACCCCACCAGCCCCCACCCCTAAAACCACCCTTAACCCCTAAGACAGCAAACCACCCTTACGCCACGCACCCAGCCTGCCATTATCCTCCACCGCTGAAACCCATGCAAACCACCAGAGCAGAACTCACCTTCCTGCTCCTCCATTGCACTCATTCTCTCGCTAATGCTCCATTTCTCTTTCCTTCCTTGCGCTGCGCCACCACCACCTATAGCTAGCACCGCGCAACCCCCTTGTTGCTCACGAACTCTACTGTTTAGGGTCTTTGGCTTGCCTTGGATTGCCATAGCCCCTCTCCCTTTTTCCAATCCTTTAAACAATGCGTGGTTGATGCTGCATGTGAAGGACAATAGTCGGTGGCTGGTTATCAACTGGTAATGACCCATTTCGGGAATATGTACCCCAAAGTTAGATTTTATTGCTAAACTTATAGAAGGTAAAACTATTTTGAGCAGACTTGCAAAAGGTGGGATTATTCCTATTAATTTTCCTTTTTTTTAAATTCACTATTTGCATCTTGATTGCGATTCATCAACCAACTCTGACTATATACTCTCATCATTATATAGCAAAAAATATACTTTAATGTAATCTTGTTAGATTTACCTCAATTAGAGAATTTGATGGTTACAGAAGCGTGTTGGAGAATATGAAATAGCAAATGGTGTATCTAAGTCCTAAGAAGTACTCCCTTTGTTTTTTTTATCCTTCTCATTTTTTTTATGTGCGTCTCCCAATGCACCTCTTTGAATTTAAATATCGTTCATTATATATTAGTAAAAATTAAAACGATTAAATATTAATAGAGTACTAATTGAGATGAATCAAACAACATGACTATATTTTTTCTTATAAATTGAGAAAAATTGAGAAGATTCTCTTTAAATATGAATAGTGTCGAGATTTCAACTGAGAAAGATATTTAAAACAGAGGAAATACTTGTAACATGTCAACTACCTGTAATGAGAGTTTGAGTTTTAATAATTTTGAAAAATCCAAAGCTGAGTTTATTTCAAGATTGATGAAAATCGAAATTATTTCTGTCAATTTTAGAATTTTTTTGTTTTGAAAAATCCACTTTTTGCATATTATCAACCGCAAGCCACTATGCTTCAGACATTATCCATCCAGAAAAATAAATACTCTGTATTTCCTCTGTCAAAAATTATTTAATTTATTATACTAGAACAAATAAAAAAAATCAATAATACTACCAAAATCTGTTTCCCGCAGTTTTGGTAAGCTGAGACTTGAGGAAGCTTCTTTCTGCAAATCTTTCATTTTTCTTCAACGCCATTTTCTGGTTATCTGCGATCTCTCTCTCTCCTCCGCTCTTCGCAGGTTTCTTTCCTTTTTCTCTCTTCTTAGCTTGTTTAATTGTTCTTTGTCTCTAAATCTTTGTAATTTGACTTTTTCAAGATTATGTTGATTTCCCTATTAATAATAATTCCCAAACCCTAGTTTTTTTTCCCTAAAAAAATTAAAAATTTGATTTGTTTTTGTATGGATTTGCAATTGGTGAATAAGGGTTTAGATTTTACCCGTAAAAAGAAGAAATGGGTTCTTCTTTTAGCAGCTTTTGGGGTAACTGGGTATGGAGCTTATAGGGTTTATAATTTACCCTCTATTGCTACTAAAAGGAAGAAGATTTATAGATTATTTAGTGCCTTTGTTTCTATAATTGAGGCTGTTTCTGATTCTGCTGAGACGGTTCAGATTCTTTCCAAGGATTTAAGGGAATTTTTACAATCTGATTCTGATGAAATTCCTAATAGTTTGAAGCAGTTTTCAAAAGTAGCTCAATCCAAAGAGTTTTCTGATTCTGTTGTTAAGGTTACTGCTGCTTTGACTCGGGGTGTATTTAGGGGTTATCAGGCTGAAACTTTGAGGGATGGTGATTCTAGGGGTGATTCGTATCCGGGTTTTTATGATCGATTTATGGATAAGCTATTGTCGGAGTCTGGCTCCGGTTTTGCTTCCCTTGTTATTGGTAGTTTTGCTAGAAATTTGGTGTTGGCATTCTATTCGAATGAAGGGTCTGATGGGGGAGTGAATTCGGAGTCCCAGAATCAGAAAAATGTTGGTGGTTTGTCAAATGGGTCTCCGTTGCCTGGATGGATTGCTGCGATGTGTAGTGATCGTTGCAGGGATCTGATTGGTGAATGTATACAGAAGTTTGTTAGCACTGCTGTCGCTGTTTATCTTGACAAAACTATGAACATTAACACCTATGATGAGTTGTTTGCTGGATTGACAAATCCCAAACATGATAAACAAGTGAGAGATTTGTTGGTGTCATTATGCAATGGATCAATTGAATCCTTGGTTAAGACATCTCACCAGGTTCTTACAAGTTCAAACTCTGGTGAAAAGGTGGGGTCTGATTCTTCTGATGTATCTCACTTTGTTGTGACACGTTCCAAGTCAGATGTGGTGTCTAGAACTTTATGTCCGGGGATTGATGATACGCATAATGTAATAACTGTTAAACAGAATGGAAATGGACAAGGAAAGTTCCTGGATTTGGGGGAAGGTCAGAATTCATCTAGTGGGAGTTGGATGTCAACAATGTCCTCTACCTTGGCTGTTCCAAGTAATAGAAAACTTGTCCTTGACGTCACCGGAAGAGTGACATTTGAGACAGTGAGATCGTTCTTGGAGTTTTTGCTTGAGAGATTGTTTGCCAACGTGAAGAGAAGTGTACATGTTGTGAAAGATGCTATCACCAACACTGGCCTACAAGTTGTAAGATATGTTACAGCAAAATCTTACGTTGTTGCAAGTATATGTCTCTCACTCTGCTTACATGAATTAGGCGGCCCTTGGGAATTGATGCCTGCTTGAATTAGTAAGTCTCTTCCTAAGTATCTAAAACTCATCATCTTTAGCATAAACTCAGTGCTTTGTATATTTTTATTTGATTCCTTAAATTAGCTATCCATGTTCATTGTAAATTTTTCATGTCAACAAACACACCCCAGCAACTATATAGTGTTTCTTCTGAACTTGAATTTTTTTTATCCCCCCCATTATGCACCATATTGTAACCGTGATGATTACAGAAAGCTATAAACGCTGAAATTTTTATGTACTAGTAGTTCTGACAGAATTTCCGACTCTTGTTCTTTTCGTATAAAATCGCAATGAGATCTTCTTTTGACCATCATCTATAATATTTGTATGCTTTCATCAATATATAGCATTCTGCTGGAGTTAAGTTGTGCTTTAGAGATTTTGTGTCCTTTTTGGATGTGACTCATGTGAGCATATGTCCTGAAGTTTGAGTAGATATCATATGACCATGTCTTTTTTGGGGGGAAATGGTCATGCTGTGTCCTTGGGGTTGAAGGCCTGCTTGAGATAGGAAGTCTCTTACGCATCAGCTGAAACTCGGCATTGCTTAGCGTAAGCCACTAGAGTAATTGGTTAACTTTTGATTTGGTTTCATATATAAGCCCAATCTCATAAATGTCATTCCTTCTTGTCATAAACCACATCATATTTAGAATAACATATTACCGTCCCTTTGAAATCTTTCTTCTTCATTTTTCAGTATGTGCCTTATTGTAACACGCACTCACGCAGTGGTCAATTTCCAAGATTAGCCTTGTAACTAGTTCAAAACCTTGATAAAGATACGAGTTCTGGATGCTTGAAGAATATTTCCTAGTAATGCTGATAAATCTCTTGAGACTCGTCCTCGCTTTTCACCTAGGGCCTTCGGCTGCTTCTAATAGCATTCTGCTGGGTTCTTACTGTGTGTTTCCCATATGACGAGGGTTTAACATCGACAAAGGACTGTAAAATTTAGGGCTAATTGTCTGCTCTGAATTCATGCATCGCCTCGGCATGGATAGGTGGCATGTCTTCACCTTCGCGGTAAACTACAGCCTTTTCTCGTATTGCAGATCGGGTATAAAATCAGTTCCTTCAAAATTTTATGTATCTTTCTATTGCTTTGTACAGGCTATATTCTAATGGACGCAGGATAAAGTTTTACAAGAACTTTTCTACTGACATCTTTAGGCACAGTGAAGCAGGTGGTCTGTGAATTTCAAGGAAAACCATTTCCATGGGATTTGGGAAGAAGATTTTTACTGGATGGCATCTCAGACTTTTTGTGCGGTTTTATTTGGGGTGATAGAAAATATCCTCATATTTTTTTTTTTGGTAGGAAGGGAGCAATTTAATTAATGAAAATAGAGTTTGTTACAGCATAAGTTGAGCTACTATAATGCTCAACCGAATCAGACATAGAGTTTAAACAAGCAAGTCTATCAAGATTATAATGTCTTAATACAATCCGGGGGAGGGAAAGCCAAAATACAAATGTTGTTAAATCCATCCATCTCCCCTTCGCATTCCTAGCAATAGCATCCGCAAGATGATTCGGTCCTCTTCCTTCGTGTGAGATACTAACGCCTTCTGTTCACCGGAGCAATTCCCTGCATTCGTGAACAATACTAGAAACATTATTATTGAGACTGTTTTGCTGCTCCAATGTCTTGATGGCTAGAAGACAATCAGATGCAATGTGGCAGTGTCCCCAATTTTTTTTTTTAAATCCATTCAATGGCTAACCATATTGCTTTTAACTCCGCTTCAAGGGCATCACTAGCAAAAGTAGCATACCGAAGACCTTCAACCCAAATACCTGTATGATCACGACAAACAACTCCAAGAAAAGTTTGCTTGGTTTTTAAAAAAAAAGAGCCATCAGTGTTAATTTTTAGGTGGTTGTATACTTGTATGGAGGTGGGGTCCAAGGGGTGTGGGGTGAAGAGTTAGGAACTTTACCCACCTTAGGTTGGTTCTGGGTGAAGAACCATTCGGTGATGGCCCAATGAGAATTTTTTAAAAAGGACAGCTGAGGGAATGTTTACTTTTTTGAAAAGCCAGCATTTTGCCTTTAACCAGATACACTCCAAGCTGTAAATATGAAAATGGCATTTATGGGAACAGGGGGTTTAAGGCCATGCTCTTAGTATTCACATTGCTCTTGATCCAATCATTAAAAGGGCAGCCTAGTTTGATGTCTATCTTCGCCAAAGCCCAAACTTCACGGGCTCGGGGACACATTCTAAGAATATGGTCCATAACTCCATCCTCATATTCTTTTGGTAGTTTACATGCCAAAAAGAAAATAAAAAAGAAGGAAAAAAAATAGTAAAATCAAAACAAGAAATACAAACATAGAGTAATCTTTTTTAAATAATTTTCCCAATTTTCCTTTGCTATACTTCATTGTCGAGTACTTTTTTGTGGTCTTTTTCGAGGTGACTCACTGCTTTCGAGATGCAATTAGGGTTGAAGACTTCTGCGCTAACAGAGGTCACTCATTTTTGTCGTTCACTTGTTGTGTCGAAGCTTTGGATACTTATTTGTTGTTAATCATCCGAAATGATGAGTTAGGTTACTTTTATGTTAGGATGTAAACCTAGTTTTTCTTCCCTACTAAAAAAAGAAAAGTAGTGCCGGTGTCAGGTGTGATGGACCTTTGACGATCTACAGTGGATGATTAGCCCTGTCCATTCGCTTCTCTACAGTCGGTTGGGCTTCCTCCTATCATTCTTGGCGTTTTTGCATTCCTATTGAGCCCAAACAACCCTCCAAAAAAAGACCAAACAACCCTCCATATCGTGTTTTTGGTTGGGCCAGAAAAGAGAGGCCCGGAAATGGAATGGAATTAGACAATTAGTACATCTCTTTTAGTTTGTTTGGTTGGGCCAGAAAGGAAACTAAATCCATTACTTCCCTCAACCCATCCCACCATTTGTTACCGCTCAGTTCATTATCCTGCAGCAACAAAGTGTAATGAATAAACAAAGGTAGGACACACAGAATCACACATTTCCCACTCTCTCACCTCTCTCCCCTCCTCTTGTTGTTGTGTTGATTGCACTTTCTTAATTTAGACATTTTATTTTCGGTCATTTATAATTTTTTACTGTTATGAATTATGACTGACTTTTCGAAAATTTCACTTTATTTCTATTATTTAGATCATCAGGTTTTGAATATATCTACAAGAAAGCATGAGCTTATCTTAATTTGTCAGTACCTTTGGGTTTTAACATTAAGTCAATGCATTACCTATCCCTAATTTTTTTTGACACCGAGAAAATTTACATTAATTAAAAATGGAATACAACCTAATGCTAATACAACCAAACATAAACAAACTAACACTAACAAGAGCTTTATTAGCTCCTACATACTTAATGTACCTAGATTGCAATGATATGATTTAAACGAAAACAATATTTCTCTGCAATTAGTTCCAACAGTTTTACATTGAAAATCCATCTTCATGTGGTTATTTATCATCCATAGACCATAGTCATAGCCTCATAGGGTAAGAACTGTATCTAAAGTGTGTATTGCATAATAGGAGTAGAATAAAGAAGAGGAAAAGGGGAGAGATGAAAGTTATAACATGTATATTACTTTCTAATTATTTTAAAGCACCCTGTATTTAAAGATGTTATTTTTTTGATAATTACTTGTATCTTAATATACTATTTTAATGTATTTCCTGTTAGAATTATTAGGCGGAAGTTAGTAGGTTAGTGATTTGTGAGACAAAGTATTTTTGATGGAAATGGTTATTGGGTGAGGTGGCAAGAGCTCTTTTTGGAGGAAATGTATCTCATATTCACACTCCCTTGCAAACTACATGCATACATATTTATAGTATAGATTGTTGGTTGTTTTAACCGACTTAGGGATGTAAACAATTTCTTGTTTTCTCTAGATTTTTCTTACATAGGATTTTATAGTTAATTCTAGACTATGCATGTGACTACTTCCTCTAGATTTCTCTAGGTAGTAGATAATTTTATAGATTATTCTAAATTAGCTTTTAACACTCCCCCTAATCTAGAAAATCTTGTACTCCGAGTTGTCTCTGAATTGGATGAACTTTTCAGTTGGAATTGCCTTTGTGAATATGTCCGCGAGCTGCTCCCCCGTCTTGCAAAATTGTAGCTCGATCTCTTGTTTGTCGACCAACTCTCAGATGAAATGATGTCGTATCTCGATGTGCTTCGTGCGACTATGAAAGACTGGATTCTTCGTCATGGCTATTGCAGACATGTTGTCGCAGTAGATAGTTGTTGGTTCTTCTGATGTTTGTTGTAGATCTTCGAGAATTCTTTTAAGCCATACTGCTTCACATGCTGCACTTGCTGCTGCTACGTACTCTGCTTATGTTGATGACAGAGTTACTGTTGCTTGTTTCTTTGATGACCAAGATATGGCTTTGGTTCCCAGCTGGAAGACGTAGCCGCTCGTACTTTTTTGGTCGTCAATACTTCCGACCCAATCGCTATCTGTGTATCCAGTAAGCTTGTGATTCTCCTCTGTTTCGTACAGCATTCCATAACCTTTTGTTCCCTTGACGTACCTGATAATCTTTTTTACTGCTGCCAAGTGAGCTTTACTTGGCTCACTCATGAACCTGGATACGATGCTGACAGCATGTACTATGTCGGGCCTTGTATGTGTAAGATAGATGAGAGAGCCGACCAAACATCGATATATTGATGCATCGACCTTATCCTTACCGTCATTCTTTGATAGCCTTTCATTAAGTGCCATTGGTGTAGCCAATGGCTTGCATTCACTCATGTTGAATTTCTTGAGTAGGTCGTCTGCATATTTCTCTTGCGAAAGAAATATTCTTCCTGGGCTTTGCTTGACTTGCATGCCAAGGAAGTACTTTATGGCTCCAAGGTTGGTCATTTCATATTCAGACATCATTGTCTTCTTAAATTCTTTAATCATTTTCGGATGAGTGCCTGTGTAGATTAGATCATCTACATAAAGGCACAATATGAGAAAATCTTGTGATCCTTGGGCCTTGACATATAGTGATGGCTCACTTGGGCTTTTTGTAAACCCATTTTGAAGTAGGTAGCCATCTATTTTGCTATTCCAGGCCCTGGGTGCTTGCTTAAGCCCATAAAGAGCTTTACGAAGGCGGTATACTTTGTCTTCTTTGCCTTCGATGAGATATCCTTGCGGTTGCTCAACATATACTTCTTCTTCGAGCTCCCCATTTAGAAATGCTGATTTGACATCTAATTGAAAGACTGGTAATTTAAGTTGAGCAGCAAGAGCAAGGACTGACCTGATAGTCTCCATGGAGACAACGGGAGCATATGTCTCGTTAAAGTCAATCCCTGGTTGTTGGGAGTAACCTTTTGCGACGAGACGAGCCTTGTATTTCTGGATGGAGCCATCTTCGTTATACTTGACCTTGTAGACCCATTTGAGACCAATGACTTCTTTGTCTTCAGGTTTTTCAACAAGCTCCCATGTGTTGTTTTTCTCGATCATCTTGATTTCTTCATTCATGGCCTCGACCCATTTATCTTCTCGTGCTGCTTCCTGAAAGCTTTGTGGTTTGCTAGTGAAGAGAGCCATGATAGCTTGATTGCACTGGAAATCCTCCAAGTAGCTTGGTGGTCGCCGATCTCTTTGTGAACGTCGCACTACTGGAGCTGAGCTTTGAGAGCTTGATCCTGATGTTGGACTCACCGATCTCGAGGATGTTGTTGGAGATCTCGGTGATGATGGGCTGGATGATAACTGTGTTCTTGGATGACTTGGGCCTTCATCTTCACTTTGGCTTGGTGGAAGAAAATCTCCTTCGCGTGGCTGAGATTCATTCTCCGTCCACGTCCATTGTGCTCCTTCATCGAATATGACATCTCTTGAAATGATCAATTTCTTCGATTCAGGTTGATAGAGACGATATCCTTTAGACTCGTCACTGTATCCAATGAAGATACATTTTTCTCCTTTTCCATCAAGTTTTTCCCGATTTTCTTTCGGGATGTGGGCATATGCTATGCACCCGAATACTTTGAGGTGATCCACTCTTGGCTTTCTCTTATGCCAAGTCTCATAGGGTGTCCTACCCTTTACTGCTTTCGTGGGAGACCTATTGAGAATATATACTGCTGTATGGACAGCTTCGGCCCAAAAATATTTTGGCAATTTCTTTGCTTGCATCATACTACGAGCCATTTCAGCAATTGTTCTATTTTTCCTTTCTGCAACACCATTTTGTTGAGGTGTGCGTCTTACAGTTAATTCTCTTTTGATGCCATGCTCCTTACAGAAGCTGTTAAATTCTTTGCTTGTAAATTCTCCCCCACGATCTGTTCTTAGAATTTTTATAGAATGCCCACTTTGTTTTTCTGTGATGGCTTTAAATTGCATGAAGTGGGAAAATGCTTCTGATTTTTGCTCCAAGATATAAACCCACATCATGCGAGTGAAATCATCGACAAATAATTGAAAATATCTTTTTCCGCCAAGAGACAGATTTCTGGTAGGGCCCCATATATCTGCATGAACGAGCTCTAATGGAGCTCTAGCCCTCCAAGATGAAGTGGGGAATGGCAATCGATGCATTTTGCCATATATACAACCCTCACAATTTTTTTTTTCATTAGTTATAGTTATAGGTGGAAGCATAATCACCATTTCTTTTTGTTTTAACAGTTTTAAACTGTTAAAATTTAGATGCCCGAATCTCAAATGCCACAATGTGGACTCATCCACCATAGAACTTAGAGCAACATTATTCTCCAATTGCATTCTTAATGGAATGAAATATTTTATTAGGAGTCATTTGAGTAGTAGTAATTAGTTGCCATTTTCTCTTATCAAATATGAGGCATTTATTAGCATCAAATTTCACCATGTAGCCTCTTTGGATCAGTTGGCCTACACTTAACAAATTTTGTGCAAGCCCGGGGACATAGAAAACATCAGAAATAAATTTAGACGAGCCGTTTTTTGTTTTAACGGCTATTGTCCCCTTACCAGCAACCTCTTGGTTGCTTCCATCACCAAGAGTAATTTGTGTTTTTATATTTTCATCCAGACTGACAAATGAATTTTTATTGCCAGTCATGTGGTTAGAACAGCCTCTATCGATATACCATATATCATTTGACTCTTGGTGAGCATTTAAACACGTATAAAATAATTGATCTCTAGGCTCCTTATTTTCCGTAAAATTGGCCTCTTTTTTTTACCGGAACCAACAATCTTTTTCAAAATGAGTGTGTTTTTTGCATCTTTTACACTTATACCGGCAATCTTGTGTATTATGGCCATTTTTCTTACATAAATTACAATAGGAGCCAGATTGATTATTATCTCGAGTTCCTTGATTTTTATAACTTCCTCTCCCCCGGCCACGGTTATATGATGTCCCTCCTTTTTGGAAATTTTTCCCGTAGCCATTTTTATTTTTATTTTCTCCATTATTAGAGAATTTTAATTTAGCCTGAAAAGCTTGTTCTAGTGGCTGCTCTGTAAATCTCCGCATTCTATCTTCATGTGCTAGAAGGGAGCCCATTAATTCAGTTAAACTTAATTTAGATAAATCTTTATTAGACTCCTCTATGGCAGCCACTATGTGATCATAATTTTTGGGGAGACTTCTTAATATTTTCCGAACAACTTGGACATCTTCTATTTTATCTCCATTAGTTCGGATTTGATTTATAATATTTGTTACTCCACTAAAAAACTCTTGAATTGTTTCATTTTCCGCCATTAATAAATTATCAAAGTCTCTCCATAAAGATTGGAGTTTGAAGAGTATTACCTTTTTAGAACCCCTATATTTTGTCTCCAGGATACTCCAAGCCTCCTTGGTCGTTGTAGCAGCCATAATAGTAGGGAGGATTGTTTCATCTACTCCCCGATATATTAAGGATAGGGAATAATTATCCCTTATCCGATTTTGTTTATATTGCTTTCGTCGTGTTTCATCCCAAGTAGCTTCTTGGATTAAATCGTTTGGTTGTTCATAACCATTTTGTACTAACTCCCACAAATCTTGTGAGATAAATATGGATTTCATTTGAATTGACCATTGTTGGTATTTTTCTCCCTTAAATGTGGGTACCCAATTTACTTGGGGATAGTTAAATGTGTTTGAAGTTGAAGTGTTTCGGAAAGCCATTTTAATTTATATATATGGTGTTTGGTTTTTTTTTATTTAAGGGAATTGGTTTATTTTGTGTTGGGTGTATTATATTTATGCGAGTATGGTATTGTAATGGAGGCTTTAGGATTAATATAGCTCGGATACCACTGTTAGAATTATTAGGCGGAAGTTAGTAGGTTAGTGATTTGTGAGACAAAGTATTTTTGATGGAAATGATTATTGGGTGATGTGGCAAGAGCTCTTTTTGGAGGAAATGTATCTCATATTCACACTCCCTTGCAAACTACATGCATACATATGTATAGTATAGATTGTCGGTTGTTTTAACCGACTTAGGGATGTAAACAATTTCTTGTTTTCTCTAGATTTTTCTTACATAGGATTTTATAGATAATTCTAGACTATGCATGTGACTACTTCCTCTAGATTTCTCTAGGTAGTAGATAATTTTATAGATTATTCTAGATTAGTTTTTAACATTTCCTTCATTCTAAACTAAATGAAACACTTGTCACATTAGGTTGTTTCAAAATATTTGAAATGTTACTTTATTTTACATTTATTTCTCTATTTCTGATATTCATCATATCAGTCCCTCTTTTTATTTATCTCCTCTCCTTAATCTTCGTACCTCTCCACTTCGATACTTCGTTTCATTTATTTCAGAATGGAGGAAATACATAAGATGGATTGTAGTAAAGTGGTGCATCAATTACTAGCTAAAGCTAAACCCCATATCAAATTTTGCTGACATGATTGATTTGTAGAAAAATGAATAGAAAAAGAACTTTATTATCTATAATGAAAATTGAAAAGCCTCTACAACTATGCCCATCAACCGCTGCCGGAGAATTGGACTTTAGCATTCTAGGAGAAACCATTGCTTCCGTGACAAAGATGACCTCTTAAAAAGTACAGCCAGACAAATCCTGAGAAACGAAAAAAGAAATAAACGCTTGATGTCCAAATTCAATCCAACTAAAAAATTGAATGGTGCGCTTACTCTTACATCCTTTTAACTTTACATCTAATGATCTAAACTATGATGGACTATAGTTGGTTAGCAATAAACCTAATGGTAAAAGAAAATTTTATCTATTCGTAGAGTTAAAAGAGTAAAAACACTTCCTCATTTAGTGAACAATACTTTAGTCATCTCCAAACCATGGATAGTGGTACAACAAGTTACTGGTTGTTGAGAATTTTATCCAATTAAAACATGTTTGGTTCATCTTATAATAATACTTATTTCTGGTACAAATAAGCCGAGTTTAATAAGAGCGAATTGATATCAGGAGAGAAAAATTAGGCTAGTGTGTTGAGCAACCTAAACACATCACTCTAGAGCTTTTTACGACACAATTTTATCTTAAGAACACATTAGCAATAGATAGGATATTCCACTGAGGCAATAAACCAAATGTGAGTTTTCTTAACACTCTCCTTCACATATGATTTATTATACTTCCTCCATTTTTTTTATAAGGAAAGAAAAATTAGGACATGATCTAATTAAGGGACCACCTTAAAACATCCTTTCGGATGATAAGATAAAACGGGGGAAAATAATAGAGTAAATTGCGGGAGTCGTGTCTGTTAAGAGGTTTAGGGTTTAATTTGTGTTGCCTGTTATTTTCTTTTCCTTCAATATATATGATTTACAGAAAGTGTCGCCAACTATGGGCTCACAAAAATAGGAAATACATCAATGTGATACATGTTGCCTAATATAGTTCAATACCCCCCCACTCAAGTTGGAGCATGTGGATCATAAATGCCCAACTGTGAAGGAGTGACTCAAACTGGAGTTTCCCAAGAGCCTTAGTAAAGATATCGGCAAGCTGCTCGGTGGTATGCACATAGGAGGGAGCAATGAGACCATCAGTAATAGCATCGCGGACAAAATGACAGTCAACCTCTATATGTTTCGTGCGCTCATGAAAGACAGGATTCTTAGCAATATGAAGAGCAGATTGACTGTCGCAAAATAAGCGAATAGCAGTGGGGTGATGCACACCTAAACTCAATAAGAGGCCTTTCAACCACTTCAACTCACAAGTAATGGCTGCCATAGAGCGGTATTCGGCTTCAGCCGAAGAACGAGACACAGTAGCTTGTTTCTTGGTCTTCCAAGCAATGGGAGAAGCACCAAGAAAAACAAGCCAGCCAGTGAGTGAGCGACGTGTAAGAGGGCACGCCGCCCAATCAGAATCACACCAACCTGCTAAAGTCAATTCACTATCCGCGCGCAAGAGGATACCCTGACCCGGAGTACCCTTCAAATAACGAACAATGCGCAAAATGCGCAAAGCAGCCTCCCAATGGTCAATGCGAGGAGCCTGCATAAACTGAGATAAGATATGCACAGAATAGGCCAAGTCCGGACGAGTAACCGAAAGATATATAAGATGGCCAACAAGGCGCCTATAAGACTCAGGATCATCGAGAAAAGCACCCGTAGCAAGACCGAGCTTGTGATTTTGCTCAATCGGAAAACCAGCAGGCTTGGAGCCTAAGAGACCAGCTTCTGAAATAATGTCTAAGGTGTACTTACGCTGACAAAGAAACAAGCCAGATGAACTACGAGCCACCTTAATGCCAAGAAAGTATTTTAGAGGACCCATGTCTTTCATTTTGAAACAATCACAGAGATAGGCTTTGAAAGCCTCCAAAGCAGCGGAATCGTTCCCAACAATGATAAGATCGTCCACATACACTAACACATTGATCTGAATAGAACCCTGAGTGAAGGTAAATAAAGAAAAGTCAGAGTAGGATTGTAAAAAACCATACCCTTTCAGAGCAGCAACAAGCTTGGCGAACCAGCTCCGGGGAGCCTGTTTGAGGCCATAAAGAGATTTGCGGAGACGGCAAACCATGTTAGGTTGAGAATACTCAAAACCTGGTGGAAGCTTCATATACACCTCTTCTTCTAAATCACCATGAAGGAATGCATTGTGAACATCCATTTGATGAAGCTCCCAATTTTTAGCAGCAGCTATAGCAAGAAAGGCACGAACTGTAACCATTTTAGCAACGGGAGCAATTGTTTCTGTGTGATCAATGCCTTCCTTTTGATGATTGCCAAGGACCACCAACCGAGATTTTTGACGATCCAGATTGCCAACAGAGTCAAATTTATTGCGGTAAACCCACTGACTACCAAGAGCACGCTTGTCCGGAGGCAAGGGCACCATAGTCCATGTACCATTCTCCTCTAAGGCACGAATCTCATCATACATAGATTTGTGCCAAACTGCATCCTGCATAGCCTCTTTAAAAGATTTGGGCTCCGTAATGGAGGTAAGAGCAGCATTAAACTTTCGATATTTCACAGAAAAACTTTGACAATTAATGTAATGTGCTATAGGGTAAGGCTTACCGGAGGAATGCAGAGGAGCGGAAGAAGGAGAAGATGGACTCTCTACTTGAACAACATTAGTAACATAGTCTCGCACAAGGACCGAGGGAGTCTTCGTACGAAGTCCGCGGCCCAAATCAGTAGGGGCAGCAGCCGACCCAGTAGAAGTAGCAAGAGGACTGGATTTGGTTGAGGCATCCGACCCGGGAGAAGTAACACGGAGCCCAGCAGGGTCAGGGGGCCCAGTATGGGAGTCCAAAATAGGAGATGTGGGGGCAAGAGGCCCTATGGCAACAGGGGGCCCAGTAGGATGGGAGGGGTCAGTGAGAGGGAGATTATTGGGCTGGGCCGAAGAATTGAGGATAGGAGCAGGTGAGGAAGCGGGATTTGTGGACGTGAGGTCAGGAGAGTTTGAAGGGTGAGGATGGACGTGAGGTCCAACAGGGGTAGATTGGGCCGGATTATGGACGTCATGTCCAGGAGGTGAGGATGGAGTAGAATTGGGAGGGGTGGAAGGGAAATTTGAGTTGGGCAAAGGAGAAGAAGTGGAAGGGGTAAAAATAGGGGGTTCATAATTTGCAAAATCATAGTGAATGTCATCTGTGTGGGCAACAATGGTGTATGGGTCAATATTGGCGGCCTCGGGATCACAAAATGGGAATGTCTCCTCAAAAAATTTTACATCACGCGAGACAAAAAATTCCTGACTATCCAAATCAAAAAGTTTCCAACCTTTCTTACCAAGAGGATAACCAACAAACATACATTTTCAACTCCGACTAGCAAATTTATCCCCTTTTGAACGATGATTATATGCAAAACATAGAGAACCAAAGACTTTAATAGCATCATAGGAGGGTGGATGACCAAACAGGAGTTCATAAGGGGTTTTGTTGTGAAGTAAGGAAGTAGGAGTGCGGTTAATAAGATGAGCGGCAGTAAGAACGCTCTCACCCCAAAAATAAATAGGAAGATTAGCATGAAATCTTAAAGCTCTACCCACACTCAAAATATGTTGATGCTTACGCTCAACCCGCCCATTTTGTTGAGGAGTATGAACACATGATGTTTGGAAAAGGATGCCAGTAGCAGTGAAATAATCATGAAGACAATTAAATTCAGTGCCATTATCACTTTGCACAATTTTAATAGTTTGAGAGAACTGACGATCAATCAAAGCAACGAATGCCATAAACATATGAAAAACCTCAGTTTTATCAACTAATAAATAAACCCAAACAGCTAGCTCTAGAGAAATCATCCACCAATGTCAAAAAATAACGTGCACCACAAGAAGATACATGTTTATAAGGGCCTCACAAATCACAATGCACCTTTTCAAAAATACGACTAGCCTTATTGTCACTAGTAGGAAATTGAGTGCGAGGATGTTTGGCACGAAAACACACCTCACAACCTTTATTCAAACTACCCTGTAAATGACGAACGGGAGGAAGTAATTTCACTATCTTCTCGGAAGGGTGACCCATGCGATGATGCCAAAGAACCAAGGATGATGTAGCCTCGCCAACAGAAACATGATGCACTGAATTCCCTCCGCCAAAGTAGTAGAGTCCATCCCGCCTAACAGTCGTTCCAATCAGATTCCTCAACTGGTCCTGCATAACACAAACATCAGCATTGAATTGAACAGAGCAATTCAGAGTCGCAGTTAATTGAGAAACAGAAAGTAAATTGCAATGTAAATGAGGCACAAACAGGATATGAGTGAGAGTAAGATGCTTAGAAAGACGAACAGAACCCTCTTGCTTAGCCATAACAATAGCACCATTAGGAAGGCCAATAGGACAATCATCAATACAAATAAGATCAAATAACAGAGAAGCATCACCAGTAACATGATTAGAGGCACATGTATCAACTATCCAGTCAGTGGTAGTAAACATACATACCGTGCAAACGATCGTCGGAAATTTTAGGATTACCAAGAAGACCTGCTAGTGCTTTCCATTGATCGGCATTAGAAGGGGTCCCAGCAGCCCCGCCTACCGCACTAGAAGCAGTAGCTACAGTACCCGAAGTTGCTGCCATGTTGGCACGAACTCCAGGACGGCTGCCTCCGCCACGCCCGGCAGGCGCTTTACTATTCCCGCGACCACCAGTGGGCTGCACACGGTCCTCCCACCATGCTGGGTAGCCGTGTATCTCAAAGCACGTGGACACCTCATGCCCGTTCTTCTTGCAGTGGGTACAAAGTAAATGAGATTTATCTTCCCGCACCCGAGGTCGGGATGAATGAGAAGAAGACCCACTGCCACGAGGAGCAGTACACACAGCAAAGCTCACCACATCAGAATTTTCGGGTTTAATTTGTGTTGCCTGTTATTTTCTTTTCCTTCAATATATATGATTTACAGAAAGTGTCGCCAACTATGGGCTCACAAAAATAGGAAATACATCAATGTGATACATGTTGCCTAATATAGCTCAATAGTGTCTTTTATGTGCCATGAAATCCGCCGCTTGGTTTGCTTCTTGGAGACAATGAGAGAACGGAATAATATACTTGTAATTTTGCAATACTTGCAACATATTCATTTTTTGGATGTTTCACAATACTTGTAACATTTCTCTTTTGGGTAAATTCTTATGCAAAGAAGACGTAACTTTATTAAATCACATAGGCCATGTTTCACTCTTTCTCCTCTTCCTTAATTATTGTGTCATTTTCATATGTTGCAAGTATTAAGAAACGGAAGAAGTATACATGTAATTTGGAGATACACAGCTTTTCATTGGGATAAACAAACAAAAATGGGGTCAAATGGTACTATAATTGGACAGCAGATATTGTTTGAAGAAACTTTAAATCCTCCTCAGCTGCATCTTTTATATCAATAGCTATTCCATCTTCTTAGGACCAATAATGGGCCAAGATTTTCATCAAACCTTAACACTATCAGATCAGATTTTTCAATAGCCTACACATTAGCTTGTACTAGTAGTACGTAGTCAAATTGAATTTGATTACATTCATAGAAAAATTTATTGACCTTATTTTAATAATTTACCAAAACTTAGCTGATTAGTAGAATAGATTATAATCAAACTTTTATTCTCCCTTCGTCCTCCAAGATTTTTCTCATTTTATCAATTAAATTCGTCCCAATTATATTACCCCATATTATGTTATGGATTAGGCTCACCAATAAAAAAGTTTGATCCTCTCCCCCGCTCCCTTTTCAGTAATTTTTTTATTAAAATTTTCCTCTCCGTCATCAACTTTACAAGGCACATACATTATATTTTATAAAAATTTACTCAGCAAATGCCCACAAGGCCACAACAAAAACTTTCCTTAATACTGCCCTAAACCGCGGAGAAAAACTTTCATAATTAGGGCATGTTCTCTTCGACAAAAATTAAAACAACTGAACTGAACTGAATTGAACTGAACTGAACTGAACTAAATTATAACTAATAATAATGAATAAATTTAGGAACTGAACTGAACTGAACTGAATAGAACTGAACTGAACTGAAAATAAGTTGGGGAGAACAGGCCCTTATTATATTTTGGCATGTGGTCTATGTATTATTTCTACCTATAATATAGGTATGTTGTCTACTAATAAATTTTTGGAAAATTTTCAAAAAACTACCTTTTATAACCAACTTTTTTCAAAAAACTACATTTTAAAAAACACAAAGTCTTATAAAAGACGGTCTCACGTTAGTCTTAACGTGAGACCGTCCAACAACATTGAGCGCAAAGAGGAGAGCGTGCACGCGTAGCGGCGACACAAAGATAACAGAGGAGAGAGAAAGATGCAACCAGAGTAAGAACAGCTCGAGAAGACCAGCTATAGCAGCAGCAAAACGGTAACAAATAGCAGAATAGGTAGCTATGACCCAACCATGGCGACCACCGCAACGCAGCTGCGACATCACTGCATGGCACCGCGGGAGGACAGAGACATACGAGAGAGAAAAACAGGGACCAGAGTTGGGGTCAGAATATGATGAGGAAGATTTGGGACTGTAAAAACTCACGGTGGGTCAACGCTGGCTGAACAGAGAGCATCAATATTTGATGAAGAAGGTTTATATATGGAAGATTGAGGAGAGAGAAAATGATGAAAGGAGGTGGAATGAAGTCATTAATATGGGCAGTAAAAGCACATACTTGGTTTGATTTATGAATATTGTGGTGAAATCTTTCGATGAAAATAATCAATGAATATGTGCATGAATATATTTTAAACAAGCTCAGGATAAATGAGTACTTGAATTTTAGTGTACCATACTAAATAAATGGATATAGATACTTTAATTCTTGACTTTTCTCGATTTATCTATAAGTAAGGTTACATAAAGAGTGATTATTCACTTCAAGCTATGGCCTATGAAAACTTATTGGACACGAAGTGAATGAATTTTACAAATGATTAATAAAAGGTTGCATTTGAACTGGGGAAGAGTGCGAGTTGCTTACCTAAATACTATTTTTTTACACTATAAGTAAGGTTATATAACGAGTTAGATAGCGTATTTAGTTATTGAATTCCATAAAAAAAGTGTTTTCTCACATCAATAATTGATCGAGGGATAAGTTCAAAAAATGCGATTTAAAAAATAAAATTATAAAGAACCAAATGGAAAATGAATTCTAGGTCATATGGCGTGTGAGTGGTGGGGTTGGTTAGTGGGGTTCAGTGGTGGAATTTTTGGATGGGTGAGTTAATTTTAGTATGAAAGGTGAATTTGTGGAGCTGATTTTGTCATTTTCAAGTTATAGTTATAATTTTCCAATTAATTAAGGAATTTTAATAATTAGTTACATATTTTTGGCTCTTAGTTATGGTTTTCTGATTCATTGTTAGCTTTTGCTTAATAGTTATGAAATTAGGATATATAGTTATGATTTTTAGGTTATTAGTTATTAATTGTGGTTAATAATTATGGTTTTATGGTTGATAGTTTTGATTCTGGCTATTAGTTATTATTTTATGATAAATAGTTATGATATTTGGGTATTTAGTTATTATTGTTTGTTACATTAGTTATGACTTTTTGTTTTTTAGTTCCGGTTTTATGGCTAATAGTTTTAGTCTAGAAAATAACTGAAAGATTATAATTATAGCATATGAATAATTATTTATTAATTTCATGAGTAACAATGATGCATGGTTTTATGGTTATAGTTTTGATATTTGGTTAACAATTATACTTTGAGGGTTGATAGTATGGGCGGTCAATAGTTATGATTTTAAGGTCATTAGTTTTATTTATTGTATGCATTAGTAAACATTGTTTTTGCATTGGTTATTTGAGGTTGGCATAACAAATGCAAAAAATTCGATAGTTATTTAAGAAAGAGAGAATTAGTGCGTTAGTTTTGTTGAGAAAGAGAGAATAATTTATGCGTGATACTGAAATTATGGCCAATAAAATGCATTATAATCTGATTTTTATGATATAACTAATATACTTCAGCGCTTAACTAATATACTTCAGCGTTTAACTAATATACTTTAGCGCTTAACTAATCCACCCAGAAGCAATTTAAGGCTAGCATAACTAATAGGTGCAAGCGCTTAACTAATTTTGCTGCTGTTTTGATGCACGTGCGTGATGTCAGCATGACATCAGCGGTCTCACGTTAACACTAACGTGAGACCGTCTCTCCAAAAACGGACACTTTAAAAAATTTTCTTTCAAAAAACTACCTTATATAACAAATTCCTTTTAATATACTACCATTTTACATTTAAATTTAATATTAATCAATAAATGACAATCGCCGTAAGTGTTACTGTCGGTGGGGTAGCGAGAAAAGAAGAGAGAAACGAGAGGTGAAGAAAGAAAAGTAATTTACGGTGACTCAATTATTAGTGATTAAACCCCATTTACGGTAAAATGGTAGTATATGGAAAGAAATTTTGTTATATAAGGTAATTTTTTAAAAGAAAATTTTTAAAAAGTAGTTTTTTAAAAAAATTTGATTATAAAAGATAGTTTTATGAATTTTTCCCTAAATTTTTTTGATCCCTCACACTCTCACTGTCTCACTGTCTCACATTCATCTCCCACAATATTTCTCAAAGTAATATAGCAAGTAATACTAGATGAAGGGATTATAAGTTTGTCTTTCAACAAAATTCAATGCTTCTAGTCAGCTCTATACAGCTGACCTCTTGTTAAATTGTCTAATCTAGTATTAGCACTTATGTTTAATGCATTTTATTTATTTGTTAAAGTATTCATAAATTGTAAGGTTTTTTAAAATTCTCATAAACAAAGTTTAACTTGTTCGTTTGATACAAGAACCGTGTTCTTTCATCTGTAAAAAAAAAGAATCAACTTATATTATTAAAAATGCGTGGGCAAGAAATATAGCTAGCCACGTGTCACTCCATCTCATATACTGATGTGGTGTCACTTCATCTGTGACATGACATTCCTTGCCACTTGTCACACCATCTCATATGCTAATATGATACCACTTGATTTCCGATACGACATTCCCCTTGGAAATGATCAAAAGATTTGCGTAGAAGGTCTTCAACCCTAACATCTTACTTCAATTGTCACAATCTTATATCTTACCCTTAAGCTATACTATTTAGCCAAATTCCAATTCCAACTACGAAATTCTTATGCCTTATGGGAAATTTTAATACTTCCTCCGTTTCGTTTTAAATGCAACAAAGGGGTATTTTTTGTGAGATATAAAATATTCCTTTGTTCCATTTAAAACGAACCGGAGGAAATAATAAAATTACAAGAGAAAAATTAAATGAACTCAACAATCTACTATCTACTATAATATTAATAAGCGTTGGCAAGAAATGTAGGCCAATAATTGTGATTGTTAGTTAAACAGGTTTTGTGCTAAATTGTGATTACCAGCAAATTCATTAAATGATACTCCCTCGTCGTCCTACGATATAACGCTTCATTTTTTCTTTTTAGGTATCCAGAAAAAATGTTCCTATTACAAACCTTTATACTTTTAATATTTACTTTGTTGCAATCATATTGGTTGTTTTTGTTCGTTTAAGTTAATTTTATTGGATGAAGCAATCAACACAACTTACCTAGTCTTCATTAATGTTGTCTTGTTTTGGAGAAAAATAAACCATTTACTTTCCAGTATAAATGCAACATTAACATAAATCATGATACGTTTCACATTCCTTGATTCTTATAGAAAAGGAGAAACATAAACTATATTATGAGATATAGGGAGTAATTAAAATAAAATAGTAATCTCAAATTATGCTACTGCTGAAATATGGAAGAATGAAACAGTATGCTATTGCTGAAACATGGAAGAATTGAAATCTTATTCATTCAAATATTCACGACCAAGAAGTATGGATTCCCCCTGTCAAAAAAAAAGAGTACTGAATTCTCTTTACAAGCATCTAATTTTCATCTTAAACTATATTGACAAATAAATTAATATTTCAAGTAGTTCAAAAAATTATTATCAAATGACACCAATAACTAGTTGTACTATTATTATCAACGTACTTATCATAACGATTAACGAGAGGGTAAACACAAAAGTAGATACATCCGTAATTCAGTCTTTAATGGGATAGTCGGCACTAGGCAACCAATCATTGGGCGTTAGATACTTTGCTTTTTGACCGACCATATTAGTGGTGGGCACCTGGGCTTCCTTGTTACCACTCTATTAACTAGATGGTGTCGGGCTTTCTTAATCTCTACTTTGTCGTATTTATATGACATATGATTATTTTTTTGGCCTAATTTATACTCTAATTCCCTAATCTTCATAGCCCCTCAGATCAGTGAAGCAGTATCATGTCCTTTCCCAAGCTCGAATAATTTGTATAGTTGTAACTTGTAACATAAATTAGATTAAACTATAATAAAAATCAATATTACTTAAGTAATCCTACCTCCGTTCCTTTTTAATGGTTACACTTACACTTTTCACGCATGCCAATGCACTACTTTGAGTCTTTATATCTCTAATTTTGTATTTGTAAAAAATATAAAAAGTCGATATTCTAAAAGTACATATCGAGACGAATCAAACAAGACCCCACATGACTATATTTTCTCTTAACCATAAATCACAAATGATAGTCAAAGGAAAATTTGTAAATAATATCAAAAGTGAAAGTGTAACTATTAAAAAGAAACGGAGGTATTAGAGTTATTCTTAACTTGAGAATAACAAATAGCAAGTGGATAGGTAAATCTATAAAGCTAAGGACAGTAACCAAAGAAAAAAAAAATAACACGCAAGTCCAAAAGTTCTTTTTGCTAATCATAAACCAAACACCACTCACCAACTTTACTTCTTTACAAAAGAAAAGTTTCCATATCTTAACAGGAAATTGGAAAAAATATCCCATCAATGGAGTAAACAAAAAAAAAACATCTGAATAACTACTCTAATCTCTTAAATTCTACATATATAAAGAGAGAGAATAGATAGAGCATAGATCTATTAGTTGCCTCATATAATTAATCACACTTGTTCCACTTTATTTATTAGCATGATCATATCAAATGTCTATATATTTATTAATTCATCTATAGATATTGATGATTTGCTTAGCCTTTGATTTTTTTTTTTAACTAATTATAGGTGGAACATGGAATGATAGTGATTACTTTCATTAATTATTAAGTCAATTTATTATTTGCATGGCCGCACATGAGGGTGCTGATGGTAGTGATGGATGATGATGACTACGGTTTGAACATTGTTGTTGAAGTTGTTGGAATTGCCAAAATTGGCCAAGTTGAAGTAATTTCCTTTGGAGGATAATTGACTCGGCTTTGAGTCGGTTGTTTTCTATGCTTATAAGTTGGATTTGCTGATTTATAAGCCGTAAGTGGTTGGAGCGCTCCCGAGTTTGGATTTTAAGTTCGTTTGCATTGTTCCTTAGATTTTCTAGGTGTCTTTGTTTCCGCATGCGAGACCGTTTGGCTGATTCTCGGTTTGATTTCATTCGCTTACGCTTCCGGTCGTCTGTAATTCCTGCACCCACCGATTCATCAGGACACGTGATTGGATTTGAACCATTTCGATTTGGGCTTGGGTCATCGGAACCATAACCAGAACTCGAAAGGGTAAGGTTTGAGTTTTTGTTTGATCGCTCATCATCCGGGCTTATTTCATTGAAACAAGCCGATTTTTGGTTTGGACTATCCGAACCTAAATCGGAACCAACATGGTAAAGATCAAGATTAGGTTCGTCACAACAATGTAATTTTTGGTTTTGACTTTCTGAAAAGGCATGGTAACGACTTAGATTCGATTCGTCAAAACAAGGTGATATTTTATTTTGACTTTCGGAATCTAAGTCAAAATTGACATGGTAACGGGTCAGGTTTGGACTTTCTGAACCTAAACCAAAGTCGGCATGGTAACAACCTAAATTTGGTTTAGATTGATCATTATTTTTATGATCATTGGAAGTAAAAAAAGATTCGAGATTCTCCCACGGAGTAAACCCGCCGCTAAAGGCGAACAAGGGATTATTGTTGCCATTGCTAAGCAGGGACTCGGACGGGAGGACAGCGGACAACATGGCGGTTGAGAGCTTATAGGTAGGGGGTGGGATGGAAGAAGAGGAAAAGGGGAGAAAGGAATTGTAAGTGAGCAATATTTATGGACAAAATTGAGGAGCCAAGAAAGCAAAAGTTATGGTCGTGGGTTCCACATTGTGTGGAAGTGAAAGGGTAATTTGGTCTAAAATTGGGTAGAAGTGCACTACTTTTGAGTCAAGTGCCACTTATGAGGACTAAAGTGGGGCCGGTCATAAATCACAAAGACGAAATACCCCTGTTTTTTTTTAAATGAGATTTGGGTTAATAAGCTTAGTCATTAAGGAACAAGGGAAGTGGAGGAATTGCTTATTTGCTTAGACACGTGTCAATGTGTCATCCATTTATACATTAATCGTGTGAGAGAAACCAAATAGTATGGGGGAGTTGCTTACATGGATCAACCTCTTTAAGTCGGCGGCTTAATGGCTTGGCTATTTTCATGACTAATTGTTAGCTTAAACCTTCTTAGGCTAATGTAATGGCTCCTATCTTTGAGCTAATGATCATCAATCATTTGTTGGTTTGAGAAGTTTGTTTTTTCCCCCCCTTCCTTTTCCTTATTTCGTGAACTTTCTTGCCTTATTTTTACTTTACCTTGCTTTTTTAGCGGTAAGTATTTGTTCCCTTTTTTAGGCTTTTAGTTAACTACACTTTCTTTCTCCATTTAATGTTATAACTAATTTTTGAAACTTAGCATGGAAAATTAATTATATAGGACTTTTCTAACTTAGAAAAATAAAGTATACGTTAAGAATTTCAAGATTTCATTAAATTAAAAATAAAACCAACAACATTCTATCTGGAGATAATAAATAAGGATAAATAGATACTGAAGATGCCATAAAAAAAAGGATGAGATCTGAAGATAGAGACTCATATGAGATTTGTAGTGTGATTGAATTTTGAAATGAAAACTTTTTGTATAATAAGATCTTATATAATAATTTTGATCTTTCTTAGCGTATGCGCTTGTAGTATAAGTTCTTGAGCTGAATCGTATGAGTTTGGATGAATTTTGCTTTAACTCTCCAGCCCTTTTATACTGCTTTTCTAGGCTCAACGTGCATCCCCAAATTTAGGAAGTAGTTAGCTAGAATCTCGTCACCTCCTTCTGATATTTCGACGCAACAATTAAACGTTCTATGGACTCGTTCACTTGACTGGAATATTCCTTGACTCTGTCCTCCTTATTCTTAAGCAGTCAGTTACTCTTTGACCTGGTCTATGCGTCATAATTCTTTCGTCAACGTCAGCGTCACATATTCATAGTGTCAACATTGATATGCAAAAAATCAGCCATAACAATTTGCCCCCAATTGTTGCAATGAGGACTGGGATGTGCCTTTTACTCTTCAAGATCTACTGTACTGCTATGAAATTTCAGTTAAAGGAAAGAATAGGATAGCTTTGCATGTCAGGGCGAGAAGAAACGCACTGGTTGAAGGGGTTCCATCGAATGACAAAGGATGGAAGGGTCGCTATATTTTTGTGAAAAAATTGTCTCTTGGCGAATTAGGGAAATTCTTGATCGGAGGCTGGAACATGGAAGGTTCGTGAATTTTTCTTACGATTTTCTTAACGTCACGTCGTTAACACTATTCTTACGTCACTTTTTTCGCAGATCTGGACCCAAAACTGTTTATTCATAGAGAAGAGTCGGAGCAAAAGTGCGCTAAGTTCTTGGAGTACAGCGTAGAAAATCGGTCGTTCAAGAAAATATCAAGCGTCGATCAAGGTAGCTGCTCGTCAATGGCTTCTGGTAAGCCTCTCCCACTTCTGTGTCGTCGTATAATGCTTCCATAAGTGACTTGTTAATGTGTCATAATCCTGTATGACAGAATCGTCGCAGTCTCGGTAGAGGGGCTCTCTGGATGGTCAAGCTTTGGCTGACCTTTTGAAAAAAAGAAAGAGGGAGTCAGATCGTTCTGCTACGTCGTCTACCACATCATCTGGCAAACGTCTTCCACATGACGTCGTTAACGTCGAAGATGATGACGCTGTAGTACCACCAAAAGTTCGTAAGCCTGAATTCCCTGCTCCTCCTGACAAGGAAGGACCTTCGTACTCTGTGTCTTTTCCTAACGATTTCATGTCATCGAATAAGTCGTTCTGGCCTGAAGCGGAGAAACTTCTCTTTCCTGGAGCTGAGGATCGCTTGAAGGACCGTCCTATGCCGGGTCTAATGTCAGATGGTATGGAGATGATTTTCCAGGTATGACCTATGTCGTTGCAACAATTGTATATCCGCGATAGTCGTTTGATTTTTATCTTTTGACTTGCTAGGCGTCACAACACTTTCTGATGGTCAAGAAGGAGATGTCGAGTATCGGAGTCATCAAGTGATGAGAGCAAGGCTAGAGAAGAATGAAGCAGCGATGAAGGACAAAGATGTAGAGATAAAAAAGGTTAATCTTGAAAACCTGGAGATGAACGAAAATTTGAAGAAGAATGGAGAAGAATTAGAAAGTTTAAGGAAGCTGTTCTCGGACGTTGAAGAGGCGTCGAAGGTCGAGATCGAGACATTGCAAGCACAAGTCGCAGTGCAGAAGAATGAGATGGACGCGATAGAGGCTGAGGTGACTACCACAGTTAGGGCCAAACTCATGTACCAATACATGATGAAGCGCACTGCATCATGGGAACCTCAAAAAGACATCGACTTGTACCTTAAATGGGTAGGCTCCATGAAGGACTTAGCTGATCCAGGCGACGTGATCTTGGCAACAGCGGAATCTTCTGCAAACGTCGTCAATCAGGAGGATGACATTTTTGTTACTAGTGCTGCGTTAATGGCGTCTGATTTCCCTTTGGATGACAACTTAGGGAAGGACGTTGCTCCTGAAGTTCATACGTCGGAGAAGTCTGTTGGTGGTAGCATGGCTGGCGACCCTGTCGTGTAGCCAATTAATGTTTTAACTTTTGCCTTTATGTTCTTAAGACAATCGGAAGTTTCGTAGTTTTTATAGCCAGTTTGTTCTTTTGGGTCGTTCATGGGAACGACCAATACTGGTGTACTTTTTGGACCATTCGTGGGAATTGTCATAACATTCGCTTTTGTTTGATCGTTTGTATGAACTGTGTTTGCTAAGTTTTTCTGCCGTTTTTCTGGCGTCTGAGTTCGATGATCAGGCGCTTTGAAAGCCTTTCTTTGTTGGGAAAGTTAGACTTTGTTAAACGAAAAATTGAATATGCACAAAACACGTTTACTTACTTGTTGCGAATAGATCCAATGTATACAACGTACCTGAGTTTCCATAACTGACATTAAAGTCTTATGACACTTGCGACAGTGCCAGTCGTTATAGTGTCCTTATTGATATTGTTTGAAATGCCTTGTCGTTCTACGGGCTTATTACTCAAACAATAATTGTTGGTCGCTTCGTATAAACGTCGCAATCTTATTGAAAACTAGGGAAAATCCTGAAAAATGAAACACACAGTAATGTTTTGTCGTTGGTGTTTCAACGACCTCGTGATGACATGTTCGCCACTTATTGAATAAAAACAAAAGATGAAAAACAAAAAATACAAAGTGAAGTGCCACTTAGCGTTTAGCTAGAAAAAATATCTTTTGAGATGGACAGCGTTCCAACTACGTGAGATCATAGTACCGTCGCGTCAGACTAGTTGGTAAGCGCCATTGCCAACGACCTTGTTGATTTGATATGGACCTTCCCATTTTGGCCCTAACTTACCTACGTTGGGCTCTTGTGTGTTCTGGAACACCTTCCTTAACACCCAGTCACCTTCGACGAATGACTTGGCTTGTACGGTCTTGTTGAAACTTTTTGCAACGATCTGCTGTTGAGCTGCCACGCGTATCAGTGCTACGTCGCGCAATTCTTCTATGGTATCCAGGTAGTTGACCAGTTCGTCATGGCTCTGCTGTGATGATTCATATTTATACATAGATTTTAGGTTCATTTAGGTTGCATTTCTATTTCAAATGAGAGCATTTAGGTGCATATTTGCATGATTTACTCAAGTTTGGCTATACTGCTCTCCGTTTGCTTGTTTTGATGAATTTCAGGTGATATTGATGCAAATAGACTATGGTTGGCTAAGCTTGAGTTAAGCAAACATGAATAAAGAAGGTAGATTACATGAGGATCACAAAGCATCTCTCTGGGACGAATTTGGGCTAGAATGAAGCAAAGGATTGCTGAAAGAAGTGCCAAAACTGAGTCTTGTACACTCTTTTACTCATAAATTTTGATACACAAATGATAATGGATTGATTCCAATTGGGTTGGAAAGTAGACTTGAAGAGATTTCCAATGACTGGTCACAAGCTGAATTTCGACGAGAGACAAGAAAGTTATGAAGTTTTGAAAATGAGCAGTTTTGGTATTTCTTGCGGGCCCAGCCGGGCGGGATCTTGCCCGGCCGGGCGGATCGCTGTTTTACTTTTCTACGGGTTTTGACCTGTCAACCGCCCGGGCGGGGCGATTTTTATGAGTTTTTAAGCGCGTGTTGCGCTGACTCTTATTTTCATATAAATACTTATCCTTTTAGGGTTGAAAAACCACGTTTTTACATTATAGCTTCAGCTTTTGTTTTCTAAGCACATTTTAATTACTCAAGAACCCTAGTATTACTCTTTGTCATTTTTACATTGGATTTTCAATAGAAGTTTGGATTTTGCAAGATTGGTTCTACATTGGTATTTCTTCTTTTCTCTTGTTATTCTTATTCAATCCTTGATTATTAATTCACCATGTTTACTTATTTCATCATAAGTATGTTTTCCTTAATTATGATTGAGTAGTTTATTTCTAGGGTTAAGGGGATCCATGAATATTTATGAAGGGATGTTTATAAAGTATTGATTTTTGATGATGTATGTTGATTCCTATTGAATGTATTATCTCTATTCAATCCGATTTGGCCAGATTATTCCTTGTCTATACTAACCCCCATTCGAAGGAACATGTGTTCCCTAGAATTGTATATATGGAGCAAATTTTACTGATTGTCAGGGACAATATGGTTATAATTGTTGGGATGGTCAAGTGCCTGATTATGATGCATCTTTTGATTATTCGAATTCTAATTTTTGTGCATCTTATGATAATCAATATTCTTCCAATCCTAACTTAGATTACAATGGATTACCATATGCTCCCTATGAGTCTTATGTGCATAATTGGAACTCCCCTCCCCAATTGGACTTGCATAACTATCCTCAACAACAATCATCACAGTGTATTACAGATCTTCTTGATTTAATGAAACAATTGAATAAGTCTGACAAAGCATTCAGTGCTAGCCTTAAGCAATTGTGTGACCAACAGCAGTTGATGGTTAATCAATTACTAAGCATTCAACAAATAAGAGACCAAAATATGTTTTCCTATGATGATGATGATTGTCTTGAGAATGCCATGTCAATGGAGAATGGTGATTATATGACTCCCGATATCGAAAGGAATGATGAGAATGAGAAAAATATGGATAGGATGAATGTTTTGGTGGAGGAGAAACTCTTAGTTACAAACCACTTTGTTAATGAGCCTATTCTAGAGGATGATGACATTGTAAGTGGAACTATAGAGGTTGAACCTATAATTTCTTGTCCCCATATTCCATTTTCAAGAAGGCTTGATCTTGTTTCTTCCCATCCTATTTTATTTCCCTCATATTTTCTAAAAGGGCCACCATTAAAAGATACATTTGGCCAAGTTGACATTGTTGATATTCTTTCCTTGAGATCTCTGGTGTCTACACAACAGATACAGGAAAGTTATACTTTGTCTTCCTTTTCTCCATTTTCTTTTGATTCTTCTTGTCTTCACTTTTATTTTGTTCCTGCTGACATTATGTTTGTGAAGATAGGTGTGCTTGCAATCAAGCCATATCTTGTTTTTAGTGACATGTTTGCAGGAGCATTTGATAAGTTACTCAAGGCATTGGATTCTTCTAATTGAGGTTGAAGTGACGTGCTTTTGGTTGTGGTGGAAATGTCAATACTGTTTGGCACACTCTTTGTTCATTATCCGCCTTTTCTGTGAGTTGTACCCTTCCCTTTTTTTTTCTTCGTTGTTCTTCTCAGTGTTCACATTGAGGACAATGTGAAGTTCGACTTGGGGAATGATGTCACTTCGTGCATGTTAGTTGCATACTAGTTTAGATTTATTGCTGTAGTAGGATTGTTACATGGTTTGTACCGCTCATTAGGGGCGGGAGTTTACATGTAACGAAAAAAATTGTACTGCTTTCTTAGTTGCATTAGAATTTTTTTTTCATTTTAGATTTCATATCATGTTAGTTTGCATCTATGAGACTATTGCTAGCACTTTTTGAGAACCTTGTTGATATTTCACTACACTTCCTAAGCGTCATTCATCTTGTTCATGATTCTTCATAGCACGATTGTTTTGCAATTGATTGTTTGTGGTAAGATTGTTTGATCTCTCTCTAGCTCGATTTAACTTTACTGTGCAGACACCTTAACCCAAGTGAGCTTTTGTGCCTATGAACTGACGTATCCGTGTTAGTTCTGTTCTTTCATGTGTGATTAGTTCCTCAGTTGTCGGATTGATCTTGATTTTGACTTGGTACTCTTTGATGTTTGATAGTGTAGACATTTTGATATGATTGAGGCATTTTTTTTCGTGATCTTAGCTCCAAAGTTATTATTGTTTTCATGTTATCCTTTCTCTATCCCCATTGAGCCTTTCTGACATTGTTAAATTGATATCTACATTATAAACCTTTGACCTCATTTGATTCTTGTCCCAAGCCTTGCTTGGGGGGAGCGAGTATTAGTTTTGGTTTGGTTGTATTGAATGATAAAGCTCGATTTGTGGTGTAGTTGGATGAAAAGTATGTTTAGTGAGCTTGGAAATTGAATTGAAAGTTTGAAAAAAAAAATAAACAAAAAGAAATCAAAAGAAAGTTTGTGAAAAATGAAAAAAAAAGTGAAAAAAAGAGTTATGAATAAAGTGAAAGAAAAAGGGTTATTTTTGAATTTCTTGAATGAAAAAAGTGTTGGTTATATTTGGAGATTGTTGGTTGTTGCGTGGAGTTGTTATGACCTTTTTTTTTGTCATGTTTTCAATTACATGATGCTCCCCTTTCTTGGTTTTTCCACCACAATTTCTATATTATTTTCCATACCTTTAACCGCAGCCTCATTACTACCCTTTAAAGTCCTTTTGATCTTTATGTGTTATATTATTTCATAGAAAGTGAGTCAAAGGGTCAAAGTTAAAGAGTATATGCTTCATCTGAGTCGACTTGATTTAGGTTGAGTGTTATTTATTATCCCTTAAACACATGAGACATTTGAGTGCACATGACCATAGTGAGGTCTGTCAGGTTTAGTTAAATCTAGCTTGGGGGAGATGGTTTGTGGTATGTCTGGAGAGTCGATTGCGATACATGATATGCTATGCGGCTTTGTTCGATATTGTTTCGATGCTTGTTTTGTGTAGTGGCTATATCTCTCGTGGTTTCAGTTGAGTGTTTGGCTCTATTGTAGTCTCATATTGTAGGTGTTATTCTTCTCCAATGTCTATATCTTATTGCTTGAGGACAAGCAATGGTTTAGCTTGGGGGAGTTTGATGAGTCATATTTATACATAGATTTTAGGTTCATTTAGGTTGCATTTCTATTTCAAATGAGAGCATTTAGGTGCATATTTGCATGATTTACTCAAGTTTGGCTATACTGCTCTCCGTTTGCTTGTTTTGATGAATTTCAGGTGATATTGATGCAAATAGACTATGGTTGGCTAAGCTTGAGTTAAGAAAACATGAATAAAGAAGGTAGATTGCGTGAGGATCACAAAGCATCTCTCTGGGACGAATTTGGGCTAGAATGAAGCAAAGGATTGCTGAAAGAAGTGCCAAAACTGAGTCTTGTACACTCTTTTACTCATAACTTTTGATACACAAATGATAATGGATTGATTCCAATTGGGTTGGAAAGTAGACTTGAAGAGATTTCCAATGACTGATCACAAGCTGAATTCCGACGATAGACAAGAAAGTTATGAAGTTTTGAAAATGAGCAGTTTTGGTACTTCTTGAGGGCCCGGCCGGGCGGGATCTTGCCCGGCCGGGCGGATCGCTGTTTTACTTTTCTACGGGTTTTGACCTGTCAACCGCTCGACCGGGCGGGATCCACCCCGGCAGCCCGGGCGGGGCGATTTTTATGAGTTTTTAAGCGCGTGTTGCGCTGACTCTTATTTTCATATAAATACTTATCCTTTTAGGATTGAAAAACCACGTTTTTACATTATAGCTTCAGCTTTAGTTTTCTATGCACATTTTAATTACTCATGAACCCTAGTATTACTCTTTGTCATTTTTACATTGGATTTTCAATAGAAGTTTGGATTTTGCAACATTGGTTCTACATTGGTATTTCTTCTTTTCTCTTGTTATTCTAATTCAATCCTTGATTTTTAATTCACCATGTTTACTTATTTCATCATGAGTATGTTTTCCCTAATTATGATTGAGTTGTTTATTTCTAGGGTTAAGGGGATCCATGAATATTTATGAAGGGATGTTTATAAAAGTATTGATTTTTGATGATGTATGTTGATTCCTATTGAATGTATTATCTCTATTCAATCCGATTTGGCCAGATTTGATTGTTATAGTATTGCAATATTAGGTTATGCGCCGAGAGGTATAAACTTGATATTAAGACTAGTTTCAATAGGTAGAGTTGGTATTAATAAATTGCGAGAGCCTGTTAATATCATTCTATGGTTAATTTCGACTCGAGAGAGGAAATCAACCTGTTTGATTGCGTTATTCATTATTGATTGTTGTGTTTCATCCTGGAATATTGTTCATTGGTGAACCTACGCCCTAGACTCTTTATTATTGATATTCTCGATATAGTTATTGACAAGTTTAGTATAATTACAAACAAACACTCGTTCCCTATAATCTAGATTTGATCGACAATTAGGAAAAAAAACACTGTTTTCCCTGTGGATTCGACCCTACTTCCTTGACTACCATTTGTTAGATGACTTTAGGATTACTTTTGATTAGGTGATACGACTTTAGCCTGTCATGCTGCTCCGTCGTTAGACCATACCTGGCGGTTGGAATACTTACCTCAGCTGGTAAGACTGCCTCGCAGCCGTAAACCAGTGAAAAGGGTGTTTGCCCAGTCGCAGTGCGTGGCGTCGTATGATTTGCCCACAAAATAGCTGGTAGCGCTTCTGCCCATTTGCCTTTATTAACAGTGAGACGCTTCTTCAATGTATCTATGACAGTTTTGTTGCTGGACTCAGCTTGTCCATTGGCCTGAGGATATCTGGGCGTTGATGTCAGTAACGTGATGTTCCATTCGTCGCAGAAGTGCTTTGTTTTGTCACTGACGGGACACCAAACCTGCAAATAATGTTTGTATGTATAAAAGAGATTACCTCCTTGTCGCGTACCTGTTGGAAGGAATCTGCCTCTATCCACTTAGAAAAATAATCTGTTAGTGCTAACATAAAGACCTTTTGTCTTGGGGCTGGAGGTAGTTTACCAACTATGTCCATTCCCCATTTCATAAAAGGCCAAGGGGTTAAAGTTGAATGCAGAATTTCACAGGGTTTGTGTGTCATACATGCGTGTCGTTGATAGCTATAACATCTGGTGACGTACCTGATCGCGTCTTGCTTCATTGTTGGCCAGTAGTAGCCCATTCTCAAGGCTCTATTGGATTGGATGCGTCCTCCAGAATGGTTTCCACACGTCCCCTCGTGCAGATCTTGCAATACCTGCCCCCATTGATCCTTTTCCAGGCACCGCAAATACGGTCCAGCGACGGACTTTTTAAATAGCACTCCTTGAATGATGACATACCTGGACGCCTTGAAGCGAATTCGTCGTGCTTCTGCTTTGTCTTCTGGGAGTATATCGTTAGTTAAATAATCGTAAAGAGGTTTTATCCAACTAATATTTACCTCGTCGTTTGGGAGGCTGTCATCATTGGTTGCATCAACGTTGTCGTTTACCGCTCCGTCGCCATCTTCTGATGAGACGTCATCGTCGCTTGCTTCATTGCTCCTTCTGACCGCTGTAACGACATCTGCAACGTCTTTGCATTTGTGTATCGCTGGTGTCGTGATATGGATGATAGGGACAGAAGTGAATGATACGTTTCTTAGGGATGATCCTAGGTTGACCAATGCGTCTGCTTGCGTGTTCTGGTCTCTTGGTATCTGCATAATGTCAAAATGGTTAAACATTTTACTCTTACCTTGTGTGACTTCTACGTAAACCGCCATTTTGGAATCTTTAGCGGCGAATTCGCCTTTGATCTGACTGACTATCAGCAACGAATCGCTGTAGATCTTTAACGCTTTTGCCCCCAAGTCGCTTGCTAGAGTCATTCCTGCGATTAATGCCTCGTATTCAGCTTCATTATTGGTCGCTTTGAACTCGCAACATATGGCCTGCACTATCTTGTCCCCTTGTGGCGACTTTAGGACAACGCCAAGACCTGCACCACGAAAGTTAAAAGATCCGTCAACAAATAAAATCCACGCGTCGTGATTGACATGGTTGATTCGTGCAATGTCGTCTTCTGCAATCTTCTCCAGCTCTGGACTAAAGTCAGCCAAGGCTTGCGACTTGATTGTCGTTCTTGGCAAATACTTGATATCGTAACCGCTGATCGCAATGGCCCATTTTCCCATTCGTCCTGTCAATTTAGGTCTACGCAAAACACTTTTTATAGGATAGTTAGTCATAACTACGACAGTGTGAGTTTCGAAGTAATGTTGTAGCTTCTTAACAGCAGTGACTAAAGCTAGCACAAGTTTTTCCAAGGAAGAATACCTGGTCTCAGCATCTAACAAAGACTTAGTGACGTAGTAAATGGGAAGTTATTGACTTTCCGCCTCTCGCGTCAAAACGGCGCTGACTGAGATGTTGCTGACAGCTAGGTACAACTGGAGCATTTCTCCCTCGTTGGGCTTGGATAGTAGCGGAGGGGAGGCTAAGAACTGCTTCAATGCTTGTAGAGCGTCTTCGTGCCTGGGCGTCAAGTCGAATCCTTTGTTTTTACGTAGCACGTCATAGAACAAATGGCACTTTTCGGACGACCTGGATATGAAACGATTAAGGGCAGCAACTCGTCCAGTTAACTTTTGTACCTCTTTGACGTTTCTGGGAGATTGGATGTTGATCAATGCCTTGATCTGATCGGGACTTGCTTCAATTCCCCGTTGTGTCACGACGTAGCCTAAAAATTTACCTGCAGCAACTCCAAATGTACATTTAGTGGGATTCAATTTCATACCGTATTTTCGTAGGACGTCGAATGCTTCGGAGAGATGTTGGATGTGATCGCTTGCTTGCTTAGAATTCACCAACATATCGTCGATGTAAACTTCCATGGTATCACCTAATTGGTCTTTGAACATGTGGTTGACTAGACGTTGATATGTCGCACCTGCATTTTTTAGTCCGAAAGGCATGACCTTATAACAATAAAAACCTTTGTCGGTGACGAATGCTGTCTTCTCCTGATCGTCAGGGTGCATGAGGATTAGGTTATACCCAGAGTACGCATCCATGAAAGTCAAGAGCTCGTGCCCCGCTGTCGCGTCGACCATTGCGTCTATATGGGGGAGTGGGAACGGATCTTTGGGACATGCCTTATTAAGGTCCGTAAAGTCAATGCAGACTCTCCACTTGCCGTTCTTTTTGCTGACAACAACAACATTAGCCAACCAGTCAGGATATTTAACTTCACGTACCTTACATGTGTCAATCAATTTTTGCACTTCGTCGTTTATAATTTGATTGCGTTCAGGAGCGAATTTGCGTCGTTTCTGCTTGACTGGCTTATGCTCCGGATCAACATTCAATTTATGGGTAATGACGTCTGGACATATACCTGTCATATCTTCATGCGACCAAGCAAAACAATCCTGGTTAGTTTTTAGGAACTCGATTACCTGGTTACGGAGTTCTGGTGACAAGGTTGCTCCAATACGAACGACACGATCAGGGTAAGATGGATCTAGCGCCACTTCATCTACGTTCTGCTCATCGGGCGCGTCGGGAGCTGATCCGCACGTTAGTTGCTAGATGGACATCTTAGCGGGCTTTAACGACGAACTGTAACATTCTCGGGCAGCTTTCTATTCGCCCTTGATCTCTTGAACGCCCCATTTGGTAGGGAACTTGAGCGTTTGATGGTACGTTGAAGGGACTGCTTTCATTTTGTGGATCCAAGGCGTCCCCAGGATGACGTTGTAGGCGGAGGGACAGTCCACGACATTGAACCTCATTTGTAGGTTTACTCCTTTGGCCAGGGTTGGCAGTGTGATCTCACCGACAGTCTGATGTGCTTCTCCGCTGAAATCAACTAAGACAATAGATTTTTTAGTTATATCTTTATCACAAAGACCCATACCTTCGAGGGAATTCTTGAAGATGATGCTGGCTGAGCTTCCGCTATCGACCAATACTCGTCGCAGTAAGCAATTGCTAACGGTCAAAGAGATGACCAATCCGTCGTGGTGCTCCTCGTCGCACACGTCGTCGTCGTCGAAAGTAATTGACATCGCCTCTAACTTGCGCTCCTCGTCTGTCCTGTAAGATTTGGGAACAGTGGACGAGGGGGATCCCTCTCTAGCTAGCCTTTTGGCAGCTGAATATGTTAGTCCGCAAACGTGTGAACCACCAGAGATTACAGTGATTACCTTGATGTGAGTGGGGGATGCAGGCGGATTTGATTTGGAGGGATTTTTATCGAAGGACGCCTTCCCTTTGTCGCTGAGGAGATCTTGGAGGTGCCCTTTATTCAACATGAACGCGACTTCTCTGCAGAGCGCAATACACTCTTCCGTCTTGTGACCATGGTCGTGATGGAACTGACACCACTTGGTTTGATCCTTTTGGGCGTCTGGACGATCACTCTTTCTTGACCAACGGATGGGGGCTCCGATCTTTGTTAATGCGTTGACGACACCTCCGGTGTCGACGGAGAATCCATAGGATCCTATGTCGGGGTACGACGACTGTTCTGCTTTGATCTCAATACCTGCATTCTCAATTACATCGTTAAAATTGTGTACCTGGTTAGGACGACTATAAGGATGACTCCGCCAATTGCTCTTTTTAGGGACAAAGGCTTTGCGGTCGCTTGTGCTTTCTGACACATGGCGCATAGAGATAGTGTTGAGGATGGCATCGTCTTCCTCTAGACGCATTTGGGCCAGCGCTCTTGACTTCACCTCTTCGAACGTGGAGCAAGGATATTTCGTCAAACGATTGTACAGCTTGGACCGGAGGATGAGACCTTTCCTGAAACATTCAATAGCAGTCATAGTGTCAAGATCTTTAATGCTAATCATCTCTTTATTAAAGCGATTATAGTAATCGTGGACATATTCGTTTGGCCCCTGGACAATCCCATAGAGGTCACTCGTTTGCTTATCTAGACTACGACTGCCTTCAAATTTATCATAAAATTAATTGACTAAGGTAGAGAAATTGGCGATGCTGCCAGGTTTGAGGGATCCGAGCCATTTGAGAGCTGGTCCGGTCAAGGTAGCCCCGAAGGATTTGCACATGCATGCTTCAACGAGATGCCACGGCATAGACGCTTGCCAAATTCTTTGCTTGTACTGAGCGACGTGCTCAATGGGTTCGGTTGATCCATCATATTTAGCAGTCAGGGCAGGCAGATTGAGTTTCTTCGGCAACGACGCTTTAGAGATCTTCTCGACGAACGGAGATGCCGCATATTCGTCCCGATGCTCGACGACGTTGGGCGTGGGCGCTCCAGGGAGTTGAGACATGAGCTTCATCAAGCGCCGGTTTTGCTTCTCGATCAGGATCATTCGCTTCGCCATGGGATCTTCGTCTTCATTCAGGGGAGCCTTCTCAGGGGAGCCTCCGTCTTGGTCCTTCAGGGGGCTTCCGTCAAGGAAACCTTCATCGTCTTCTGACTCGGTACTTTCGGAATCAGTGAAAGGATGCATGGTGGGGATGTCGTCTCCACTGAAGCAACGTCGGGTCTTAGATGCGTTCGACGAGGCTAATTCTTCTTGCAATTTTTGGATCTTTTCTTGCGACGACGAGAAATTAGGGACCGTTGCTCATTAGCCTTTTTCATCTCGGCCATTTCTACCTTCATTTGATCGTAGAGCTTCTGCAGTTCATCATTGTTCATCGAAGCGGCCATTTTGAGAGAATTGGAAAGAAGTGATTGATCTGGATGTGGCCCCATGGTGGGCGCCAAATTGTTTATGTCGATTTTCGTCTAAACGACGTCATTAGATGCGGGACGGTAACAACCAGATTTACGTAACGTTAGATATGCAAATAAGAGGAGAATGAAAGAAAGAAGTGACACGAAGAGATGTTGATGCGGAAAAACCCCAATGAAGGTGGGTAAAAAACCGCGGGTAGATATGAGTCTACCAATCCACTACTTGCAATCGTCACTCGGAATGACCGACGGTCAATACAACATAATGAAGTTGATTCTAAGTACAGAGATTTGACTGTAATAAGAAAGAAAGTAGCAATATGAAATATCAAGTATTTTGTGAGCAAGAGTAAACTGTAAGTTCTTGAGCTGAATCGTATGAGTTCGGATGAATTTTACTTTAACTCTCCAGCCCTTTTATACTGCTTTTCTAGGCTCAACGTGCATCCCCAAATTTAGGAAGTAGTTAGCTAGAATCTCATCACCTCCTTCTGATATTTCGGCGCAAAACGTTCTATGGACTCGTTCACTTGACTGGAATATTCCTTGACTCTGTCCTCCTTATTCTTAGGCAGTCAGTTACTCTTTGACCTGGTCTATGCGTCCTAATTCTTTCGTCAACGTCAGCGTCACAGATTCGTAGTGTCAACGTTGATCTGCAAAAAATCAGCCATACCACTTAAAAGTTATAAAAAAAATGGAGGCTAGTGATTTGACTATGTTAGACTATGACACAAATGAACTGGTCTCTGTGTCCCTTTTTTCCTCTATTCTCGTTAAGATGAGCAAGGCAGCCTGTGGTGCTCTTGATGGGCTTGACCCATGCCCAGGTCTAGGTCAAAACAATTTGATAAGGATATTGATTAGTGGTTGATTGATTGTTCCATCTTTGGGAATAAGTGTAATACTAAGGGCATGTTCTCTTCGGCATAAAACAACTGAACTGAACTGAACTGAACTGAATTGAATTGAATTGAACTGAACTGAACTGAACTGAACTGAATTGGCCCGAGCCGAACCGAATTGAACCGAACGAATCAATTAAATTATAACTAATTAATAGTAATGATTATCATTTAGGAACTGAACTGAACTGAACTGAACTGAACTGAATTGAACTGAACTGAACTGAAAATAAGCTGGGGAGAACAGGCCCTAAATTATAAAAAATTTGTTGGTGATGAGTGAATGATATTATATGTACGTATACCTTGATCCCTATAAACTAATCAACTAATCAAGCATACCTGAATACATGTCAAGTATACCAAGTAGTACCTGGTCACTTGGCAAGACTCTTACCTTACATTCCAGTGGTCTTAGGTTCAAATCTTGCAAAGCGTGGCGTTTGGACGTAGGGATCCTTTTATCTTTCCCCTACTCTCAAGCACTGACCCGCAAATGACAGATGAAGAAACTGTGAGAATTAAAGTCTGGAGAGAATCTTTCTCCTTACTATATAAAAAGATTGTCAAGGACATAAGAAGGCGTCACACTTATTATCAAAATCTCTTGAACCTAAAAAATATTTGAAAAACTTCTTTCATGACTATTTGAGATGTGTATTGTTATTGCTGATTTTTACAGGTCAACGTTGACGCTAGGGACTTGTTATTGCTGATCTTTGCTTCAGCCTTCTAGTCCTTTTAGATCCTTTTTCCAAGGCCACCGATTGCCTAAGAATGAGGAAGACAGAGTCAAGGAATATTCTAAACATGTGAGTGGATCCTTGGACGTTTGAATGCTGCGCCGGAATAGTGGTGGAAGGTGGCAAGATTCTAGCTAACCACTTCCTATATTTGGGGGTGCACGTTGGACTTGGAAAAAGGATCTAAAAGGACTAGAAGACTGAAGCAAAGATCATTCCAACTAAGGCGATCAAGCTGAAGAACTTACAATCTATTCATACTTACGAAATACTTGATATATTACATTGTTATTCTCTTTCTCATTACAGTGATTATACTGTACTTAGAACAAAGTTCATTAGGTTGTATTGATCGTTGATCACTCCGATTGACGATTGCAAGTAGTGGATTGGTAGACTCATATCTACCCGCGGTTTTTTTTACCCACCTTCATTGGGGTTTTTCCGCGTCAACATCCCTTCGTGTCCCTTTTCTCTTTTATCTCCTTTCATTCGCATAGCATACATCATATAAATCTGGTTGTTGTTGCCCTGCACTTAACCTTGTCGTTTAAATCAGAAATCGACATAAACAATTTGGCGCCGTCTGTGGGGAAACAGTCAGATCAATCATCTTTATTCCAAATTCTCTCAACATGGCCGCATCAATGAACAATGATGAACTGCAGAAGCTTTATGACCAAATGAAGGCAGAAATGGCCGAAATGAAAAAGGCTAATGAGCAACTGTCCTCTAATTTTTCGTCGTCGCAAGAAAAAATCCAAAAATTGCAAGAGGAATTAGCCTCGACGAAAGCATCCAAGACCCGACGTCGCTTCAGTGGAGACGACGTTCCTGTCATGCAACCTCTCACTGATTCCGAGAGCACCGAGTCAGAAGATGATGAAGGTTTCCTTGACGGATCCCCTCTCAACGACCAAGAAGGAGATCCCCTTGAGAAGTCTCCCATGAATGGTGACGAAGATCCCATGGCGAAGTAAATGATCCTGATCGAGAAACAGAACCGGCGCTTGATGAAGCTCATGTCTCAACTCCCTGGAGCACCCACGCCCAGCATCGTCGAGCATCGAGACGGATATGCAGCGTCTCCGTTCGTCGAAAAGATTTCTAAAGCGTCGCTACCAAAGAAGCTCAATCTGCCTACTTTGACTGCCACTTATGATGGATCGACTGACCTTACCGAGCACGTCGCTCAGTACAAGCAAAGGATGTGGCAAGCGTCCATTCCGTGGCATCTTGTTGAAGCGTGCATGTGCAAGTCCTTCGGGGCAACCTTGACTGGGCCAGCCCGAAAATGGCTTGAATCTCTTAAGCCTGGCAGCATAGCCAATTTCTCTACTCTAGTCAATAAATTTTATGATAAATTTGAAGGCAGTCGTAGCCTAGATAAACAGACGAGTGACCTCTATGGCATTGTCCAGGGGCCAAACGAATCTGTCCGCGATTACTATAATCGCTTTAACAAAGAAATGATTAGCATTAAAGATCTTGACACTAAGACTGCTATTGAATGTTTCAGGAAAGGTCTCATCCTCCGATCCAAGCTGTACAATCGTTTGACGAAATACCCTTGCTCCACGTTCGAAGAAGTGAAGTCAAGAGCGCTGGCCAAAATGCGACTAGATGAAGACGATGCCATCCTCAACACTATCTCTACCCGCCATGTATCGGAGAGCACAAGCGATCGCAAAGCCTTTGTCCCTAAAAAAACGAATTGGCGGAATCATCCCTATAGTCGTCCTAACCAGGTACACAATGTTAACGATATAATTGACAATGCAGGTATTGAGATCAAAACAGAGCAGTCGTCGTATCCCGACATAGGGTCCTATGGATTCTCCGTCGACGTCGGAGGTGTTGTCAACGCGTTAACAAAGATAGGAGCCCCCGTCCGTTGGCCAAGAAAAAGTGACCGCCCAGACGCTCAAAAAGATCAAACCAAGTGGTGCCAGTTCCATCACGACCACGGTCACAAGACGGAAGATTGTATTGCGCTCCGAAGAGAAGTCGTGTTCATGCTGAACAAAGGGCACCTCCAAGATCTCCTCAGCGACAAGGGGAAGGCGTCCTTCGACAAAAATCCTTCCAAATCAAATCTGCCTGCATCCCTCACTCACGTCAAGGTAATCAATGTAATCTCAGGTGGTTTAGATGTTTGCGGACTAACATATTCAGCAGCCAAAAGGCTAGCTAGAGAGGGGTCTCCCTCGTCCACTATTCCCAAATCTTACAGGACAGACGAGGAGCGCAAGCTAGAGGCGATGTCAATTACTTTCGACGACGACGACGTATGCGATGAGGAGCATCACGACGGATTGGTCATCTCTTTGACCGTCAGCAACTGCTTACTAAGACGAGTATTGGTCGACAGCGGAAGCTCAGTCAAATTATCTTCAAGAATGCCCTCGAAGGTGTGGGTCTTTGTGATAAAGATATAACTAAAAGATCTACTGTCTTAGTTGGTTTCAGCGGAGAGGCACAGCAGACTGTCGGTGAGATCACACTGCCGACCCTCGCCAAAGGAATAAACTTGCCAACGAGGTTCAATGTCGTGGACTGCCCCTCCGCCTACAACGTCATCCTGGGAACGCCCTGGATCCACAAAATGAAAGTTGTCCCCTCAACATACCATCAAACGCTCAAGTTCCCTACCAAATGGGGCGTTCAAGAAATCAAGGGCGAACAGAAAGCTGCCCGAGAATGTTACAGTTCGTCGTTGAAGCCCTCTAAGATGCCCATCTAGCAATTAACGAGCGGATCAGCGCCCGATACGCCCGATGAGTAAAACGTAGATGAAGTGGCACTAGATCCATCGTACCCTGATCGTGTCGTTCGTATCGGAGCGACCTAGAACTCCGTAACCAGGTAATCGAATTCCTAAAAACTAACCAGGATTGTTTTGCTTGGTCACACGAAGATATGACAGGTATCAGCCCAGACGTCATTACCCATAAACTGAACGTCGATCCGGAACATAAGCCAGTCAAGCAGGAAACAACGCAAATTCGCCCCTGAGCGCAATCAAGTTATAAATGACGAAGTACAAAAACTGATTGACACAGGTAAGGTACGTGAAGTTAAATATCCTGACTGGCTGGCTAATGTTGTTGTTGTTAGTAAAAAGAACGGCAAGTGGAGAGTCTGCATTGACTTTACAGACCTTAATAAGGCCTGTCCCAATGATCCATTCCCACTCCCCCATATAAACGCAATGGTCGACGCGACGGCGGGGCACGAGCTGTTGACGTTCATGGATGCGTACTCTGGTTATAACCAAATCCTCATGCATCCTGACGATCAGGAAAAAACAGCATTCGTCACCGACAAAGGTATTTATTGTTACAATGTTATGCCTTTTGGACTTAAAAATGCAGGTGCGACATATCAACGCCTAGTCAACCACATATTCAAAGACCAACTAGGTGACACTATGGAAGTTTACATCGACGATATGTTGGTAAAATCCAAGCAAGCAACCGACCACATCCAACATCTCTCCGAAGCGTTCGACGTCCTACAAAAATATGGTATGAAACTGAATCCCACTAAATGTACGTTTGGAGTCGCTGCAGGTAAATTTCTAGGCTACGTCGTAACACAACGAGGAATTGAAGCGAGCCCCGATCAGATCAAGGCGCTAATCAACATCCAATCTCCCAGAAACATCAAAGAGGTACAAAAATTAACTGGACGTGTTGCTTCCCTTAAACGTTTTATATCCAGGTCATCCGAAAAGTGCCATCTGTTCTACGACGTGCTGCGCAAAAACAAGGGATTCGAATGGACGCCAAGGCACGAAGACGCTCTGCAAACATTGAAGTAAAACTTAGCTTCCCCTCCACTACTATCCAAGCCCAACGAGGGAGAAACGCTCCAACTGTACCTAGCCGTCAGTAACATCTCAGTCAGTGCCGTCTTGACGCGAGAGGCAGAAAGTCAACAACTTCCCGTCTACTACGTCAGTAAGTCTTTGTTAGATGCTGAAACCAGGTACTCTTCCTTGGAAAAACTTGTACTAGCCTTAGTCACTGCTGTCAAAAAGCTGCGACATTATTTCGAAAATCATACTGTCGTTGTTATGACTAATTATCCTATAAAAAGTGTTTTGCGTAGACTAGAATTGAAAGGTCACCTGGGAAAATGGGCCATCGCGATCAGCGGCTACGACATCAAATACCTACCAAGAACTGCAATCAAGTCGCAGGCTCTAGCTGACTTTGTGGCCGACTTTAGTCCAGAGCTGGAGAGGATCGCAGCAGACGAAGTTGGTCGCATCAACTATGTCAATCACGACACGTGGATTTATTTGTTGGTGGATCTTCTAATTTTCGCGGTGCAGGTCTTGACGTCGTCCTAAAGTCGCCACAAGGGGACAAGATAGTGCAAACCATATGCTGCGAATTCAAAGCGACCAATGATGAAGCCGAATACGAGGCGTTAATCCCAGGAATGACTCTAGCAAGCGAGTTGGGGGCACAAGCGTTAAAGATCTACATCGATTCATTGCTGATAGTCAGTCAAATCAAAGGCGAATTTGCCGCTAAGGATTCCAAAATGGCGCTCTACTTAGAAGTCGCACAAGGTAAAAGGAAAATGTTTAGCCCTTTTGACATCATGCAGATACCAAGAGATCAGAATACACAAGCAGATGCGTTGGCTAACCTAGGATCGTCCCTGAGAGACGTATCATTCACCTCCGTCCCTATCATCCATATCACAACACCAGCGATAAACAAATGCAAAGATGCCGCCAATGTGCAACAGTCAGAAGAAGCAATGAAGTAGGCGACGATGACGCCCTGTCAGAAGACGACGTCGAATCGAGAAGCGACAACGCCGACGCAACTAATGATGAAAACCCCGCACACGACGAGGTACAGGTTAGTTGGACGAAACCTTTTTACGATTATTTGACTAACGACATACTCCTAGAAGACAAAGCAGAAGCACGGCGAGTTCGCTTCAAGGGATCCAGGTATATCATCATCCAAGGAGTGCTGTTTAAAAAGTCCATCGTTGGGTCGTATCTGCGATGCCTAGAAAAGGACCAATGGAGGCAAGTCTTGCAAGACCTACATGAGGGAACATGCGGAAACCATTCTGGAGGACGCAGCCTATCCAATAGAGCATTGAGGATGGGTTACTATTGGCCAACGATGAAACAAGATGCAATCAGGTACGTCACCAGATGTGATAGTTGTCAGCGACACGCAGGTATGACACACAAACCCTGTGAAATTCTGCATCCAACTTTAACTCCATGGCCTTTTATGAAATGGGGAATGGACATAGTTGGTAAACTACCTCCAGCCCCAGGACAGAAGGTCTTTATGTTAGCACTAACGGATTATTTTTCGAAATGGATAGAAGCAGATTCCTTCCAACAGGTATGCGACAAAGAGGTAATTTCGTTTATACATACTAACATTATTTGCAGGTTTGGTGTTCCGTCAGAAATTAGATGCGACAATGGGTCGCAATTTATCAGTGACAAAACAAAGCACTTCTGCGACGAGTGGAACATCACGTTATTAGCATCAACGCCTAGATATCCTCAGGTCAATGGGCAAGCTGAGTCCAGCAACAAGACCGTCATAGATACGTTGAAGAAGCGTCTCACCGCTAAAAAAGGCAAATGGGCGGAAGCATTACCAGCTATATTGTGGGCAAATCGCACGACGCCACGCAGTGCGACTGGGCAAACCCCTTTTTCACTGGTCTATGGCTGCGAGGCAGTCTTACCAGCTGAGGTAAGTATTCCAACTGTCAGGTACGGCTTAACGACAGAACAGCAGAACCATGACGAACTGGTCAACGACCTGGATACCATAGAAGAACTGCGCGACGCAGCGTTGGTGCGCATGGCAGCTCAACAGCAGATCGTCGCAAGGAGCTTCAACAAGACCGTACAAGCCAAATCATTTGTTGAAGGCGACTGGGTGTTAAGGAAAGTATTCCATAACACGCAGGAACCCAATACCGGTAAACTAGGTCCAAAATGGGAAGGTCCCTATCAAATCAGCAAGGTCGTTGGCAATGGCGCCTACCAACTAGTCAGACACGACGGTATTATGGTCCCACGTAGTTGGAATGCTATCCATCTCAAAAGATATTTCTTCTAAATAAACAATAAGTGACACTTCATTTAGTGTTTTCCGTCTTTTGTTTTTGTTCAATAATTGGCGAATATGTCATCAGAAAGCCGTTGAAACCCCAACGACAAAATATTACTGTTTGTTCATTTTTTCAGGATTTTCCCTAGTTCTCAATAAGATTGCAACGTTTACTCGAAGCAACCAACAATGATTGTTTGAATAATACGCTTGTAGACCTACAAGGCATTTCATACGACGTTCATAAGGACGCTGTAACATCTAGCATCGTCACCATCGCCATAAGACTTTAACACCGGCCACGGAAACTCCAAGGCGATTATAAACATGTGACCTATTTTACAACAAGTAAGTAAGCGTGTTTTTTGCATATTCAATTGTTCAAAGTATAACTTATACGACAGAGAAAGGCTTTCACAGCGCCTGGTCATCAAACTTAGACGCCAGAAAACGGCAGAAAATCTTAGCAAACGAAGTTCATACAAACGATTAAACAAAAGCAAGTGTCATGACCATTCCCACGAATGGTCCAAAAAGTACACCAGTAGTGGTCGTTCCCATGAACGACCCAAAAAACAAAACAACAAACTGTCTATAGAATCCACGAAACTTTCAACTGTCTCAAAAAACGAAAAGGTAAAAGTTCAAATGTTAACTGGCTACACGACAGGGTCGCCAGCAACGCTATCACCAACAGACTTCTCCAGCGGTTGAACTTCTGGAACGACGTCCTTCTTTAAGTTGCCGTCCAAAGGTAAATCAGACGCCAGTAACGCATCGCTGGTAGCAAAGATGTCATCCTCCTGAATGACGACGTTCGCGGAAGATTCTGTTGTTGCCAAAATCGCGTCGCCTGGACCCGATAAGTCCTTCATAGAGCCTACCCATTTGAGGTACAAGTCGATGTCTTTTTGAGGCTCCCATGACTCAGTGCGTTTCATCATGTATTGGTACATGAGTTTGGCTCTAACTGTAGTAGTCACCTCAGCCTCTATCGCGTCCATCTCATTCTTCTGTGATGCGATTTGCGCTTGCAACGCCTTAATCTCAACTTCCTACGCTTCCTCGACGTCTGCAAATTGCTTCCTTAAACTTTCTAACTCTTCCCCGTTCTTCTACAAAACTTCGTTCATCTCCAGCTTTTCGAGCTTAATCTTTTTTATCTCCGCATTTTTGTCCTTCATCGTTGTCTCGTTCTTCTCTAGCCTTGCCCATATCACCTGATTACTCCGGTAAAGATTCGACAGCTCCTTTTTTACCATCAGAAAATGCTGCTATGCCTGACAAAACAGAAGTTTGAAAATCAAGCAAGTACCACGAATGTGTAAATATTGCAATGCTATGAGTCATCTTTATACCTGGAAAATCATCTCCAGTCCATCTGACATGAGACCCGGCATAGGATGGTCCTTCAGGCGATCTTCAGCTCCAGGAAAGAGAAGTTTCTCCGCTTCAGGTCAGAGCGACTTATTCAACGACATGAAATCGTTAGGAAAAGACACAGAGTACGAGGGTCCTTCCTTGTCAGGAGGAGCAGAGAATTCAGGCCTACGAACTTTTGGGGGTATCGCAGCATCCTCATCGTCGATGTTAACGACGTCATGTGGAAGACGTTTGCCAGAGGGCGTAGTAGACGAAGTAGCAGAACGATCCGTCTCCCTCTTTCTCTTCTTCAGAAGGTCGGCCAGAGCTTGACTATCCAAAGAGCCCCTCTGACGAGATCGTGATGATTCTGTCGTACAAGATTATGACACGTTAGTGGACGTTTATGGAAGCAACATATGATGACATAGGCGTAGCAGACACTTACCAGAAGTCATTGACGAGCAGCTACCTTGATCGACACTTGATATCTTCTTGGACAACCGATTCTCGACGCTGTATTCCAAGAACTTGCTCCGACTCTTCTTTATGAGTGAACAATTTTGGGTCCAAACCTGCGAAAAAAGTGACGTAAGAACTGTGTTAACGACGTGACGTTAAGAAAACTACGAGTAAAATTCACGAACCTTCCATGTTCCAGCATTCGACCAAGAATTTCCCTAATTCTCCAAGAGATGATTTTTTCACAAAGATATAGCGACTCTTCCATCCTCTGTCATTCGATGGAACCCCTTCAACCAGCGCGTTTCTTCTCGCCCTGACATGCAAGGCTATCCTATTGTTTCCTTTAACCCTAACTTCGTAACAGTACAACAGATCTTGAAGAGTGAAAGGCACATCCCAGTTGGATGTAACCCGATCAATAACGCTAAGGATTCTCCAAACTTGGGGCATAATTTGACCGGAGCTAATTTGGAACGCTTGCAAAAGCTCCCTAGCAATAGTCGGAAAAGGTAACCTAAGACCTATCTTAAAAGGGTATTCATAAAGAACCACCCAACCAGGAGGGCAGTCCGCAGGGCGTTCGTGAGATTCAGCATTTCTTAAAATCGTGTCAGTCGGTAGATCTCCTAAGTCTAGTAATTTCATTAAATCATCTTCCGACATAGTCGATTGTTCATCGTCAATTTCATTTTTCTCTTCGATTTTTTCTTTCGATTTATTTTTCTCGTGATTTTTGATGTAATTCCTAATGCTTCGCCTACTTGGAGCCATGGATTTGAAAGAAAACAAGAACACTTTGAGACTAAAGTGACGAAATTTACCTGGTTGTAGGAGTAATTCAGGCGAGTTTCTTCGGAAAGCTCCAGAGCAGTAGGATGGAAGTTCAAGGGTTACTTTTAGTGAGAGAATGTTGCGTGCGTGTAACTTTGGTTTAATTGGCACGGCTTTTTATACCCCTGTTTTTACTACAACGAACGGATATATTTTGACTTAATTGCAAATATTTATCTCTTATCTTTTAGCATGTGACTCTTGGTTATCTTTTGCAGAAAGATTATTTTTTGTGCTCTTAGCAGGATGAAACAACTGTGTTCCAATTGTCTTATGACTCTAACGTTATCATCATTGCAACAATTGGGGGTAAATTGTTATTGCTGATTTTTACAGGTCAACGTTGACGCTAGGGACTTGTGACACTGACGTTGACGAAAGGGTTACGACGCATGGGCCAGGTCAAGAAGTAACCGATTGCCTAAGATTGAGGAAGACAGAGTCAAGGAATATTCTAAACATGCGAGTGGATCCTTGGACGTTTAAATGCTGCGCCGGAATAGCGGTGGAAGGTGGCAAGATTCTAGCTAACCACTTCCTATATTTGGGGGTGCACGTTGGACTTGGAAAAAGGATATAAAAGGACTAGAAGGCTGAAGCAAAGATCATTCCAACTAAGGCGATCAAGCTGAAGAACTTACAATCTATTCATACTTACGAAATACTTGATATATTACATTGTTATTCTCTTTCTCATTCCAGTGATTATACTGTACTTAGAACAAAGTTCATTAGGCTGTATTGATCGTTGATCACTCCGATTGACGATTGCAAGTAGTGGATTGGTAGACTCATATCTACCCGTGGTTTTTTTTACCCACCTTCATTGGGGTTTTTCCGCATCAACATCCCTTTGTGTCCCTTTTCTCTTTTATTCTCCTTTCATTCGCATAGCATACATCATATAAATCTGGTTGTTGTTGCCCTGCACTTAACCTTGTCGTTTAAATCAGAAATCGACATAAACATGTATGATGTTTATATTTCTATTTTTTATGTTCTAAATTTCATCGTCTAGTTGTATTTTTGTACTAGTCAAGTAGTAGTACTGGCTTAAGAAAAATGTATCAGCCTCAACAGAAGGAAAATGTTGAGAGTGCGATTTCTTACTAATGATCAAATGGCTACTTAGTTTCCTTCAATAAGATCAAAAAACGCAATTAAAAAAATCCTTGCAAATAAGAAATTCTTATAATGATTTCTTTTATAATTGTACATTGCAGCATAGACGATTTGGGTTCGTAAAATAGTCATTACTTAAAGCCACCAAAGAGTCTAGGAAATTCAGTTGTCTATCTAGTTTATTTTCCAAATTCCAAAATAAGAAGCCATAGCCTAGAACATCATCCATTTATTATCACTATTGCTATTTATTACTGGCTACTAAAAAGAACTTAAGAATTATACAATATATAAGCACCATTATAGAGCTCTCAAAACGATGCAGTGTTTAATCAGTTGGGAGTTCTTGACAAAATCACGCATTGTCCAGTTTATATATTACTCCCTCCGTCCCATAATATAGTGCTTGCATTCCATTTTGGGTGTCCCAAAATGTTGTTCTTGTTTCTATATTTTAATTCCACAATTCCCATTGATTTGCCTAAAAAACCATGCAACCATCATTTATTTGCTCCTTGGAAATAGTTTTTTTCTTTGTTTAATGAACCAAAGGGTTGAATTAGTCATATATTTAATGCTCTTTCACCCATTACACACCATTCTCTCTCCTAAAATCAGTTTTTTTTTCCCACAACATTAATTGTTTATCATTCATGTTCCACTTTCCTTAATTCTCGTAAAAAATGAGAAATAAGCACTATATTATGGGACGGAGGGAGTAATTTACTATTTTTATTTTAGAGAACACATCTATATACATATATTAAAAGGCGTTCCTAAACAAGGAACGGTGCCACGTGGCGCTCTCCCTAAGGGAGTTTTAGTTCATGTAATCCATGTACAATAAAAAAAATAGAAATTGCATAGTATAGGTTTCGACCCCGTGACCTCAAGTTCATATATTAAAGTTTTAACCACTAGACCAAGTTGTATTTAGTGTTATCATTTTAAAGTACAATATTGATAAATGAAAATTTTCCTTACCCGTGGCATAGCCCGGGCGTAAAAACTAGTTTAAACAATTAAAGCGACCTACATTTAAAAAAAATGAAAGACAATAGGGGAAGATCATTTCAAATAATAGTGTTTTTTTTTTATAAACATTTCAAATACTAGTGTTAATAATAGCATAATAAGTGCAATAAATTTGTCACAACTTAATTGCCGAAAAGAAAACTTTTTAAGAATGTCGGATAATATTTTGGAAGTTTCATGTAACAAAAAAAGGAAAAAGAAAATCGTGGCTCTTGCAAAACTTTCAGCTATGTATCTAATATATGTCGGATAAAACACCGAAGACAAAACGGATGTAATGAACGGAATCATTTTTTGAAGTTACACTTCAAACACTTTACTCCAATCTACTCCAGGTATAGTTGGTGTAGCCTGGCCTAAAGTTTACTAGGTGTATAAACTTGGATGATTTCAAGATTTATCAAAAGTTTATATCCAAACACAGAATTATACACAATTTAGTTCCTTAAAAAACAAAGATATAAAGTTGCAACTTTATTGGATTCCTTTTTATTCCCGAACTATGTTAGTTGGATACTACTAATCTACTATTATGTATAGGAAATGATAGTGTAGACAAGGAGGAGCAGCTAAGCAATAACGAAGTTACCAGATATTCTTGAATGAAGTTGTCCATCTTAGTGATCCGTTCGCGTCTGAGAAAAAAATAAAATTTGGTATAATTATTGTAAATCTAATATAAAATATATCATTGTTAAACTATTTTTTGACAAAATAAAGCTCGGGTTTGAACGATATGGCTAAAAACAATTGCTTAAAGACTTTTGGGGCCTCTAAAAAGCGGGGCCTTGTGTTGTTGGTCGTTTTGCATGCCCTATTAGACGGCCCTGCAAATAAGTAATATTAACATATGAGATCGTAACTTCCTTCAAAAAAAATATGAGATCGCAACAGGTTGCATCACTATATGACGCCTCCTTTAACTAAAAACCTTTCAGGTTATGTTCTTTACTTGTTTTTAATTTTTAACTTATTACTTTTAATCAAAATTGATAATCAACATGGATATGGTCAATATAATCACAAAAGGAGAATAGTAAAGTACATTATGATCCATGCAGTTGTAATATAATAATTAGTAAAAACTTTGTTTTGACAATATATATGATTGGCTTAGTTAATTAGTAAAAGTATTGTTATCGGTTATATTTTGTTTAAACAATAAAAAAAATTCCAATTCAATAAAAATCGGTAGAAGAGCTTATTAGCAAACATTCAAATAGTTAGATGTATGCTAGTTATCAAAAAATCCCTAAACTTCTCATGGCAACCAATACTCGCCAATAATTCATACCACCAACCATTGTTGTTAAAATCCCGATCCGGATCTTATGATCCTATGATTCTACGATCCGAAAGGACCTTTTCGATCCCGATCCTACATAGTATCTTAATATAATAGGATCTTTCAATCCTACCCAACTACCAAAATTCACATGGTAGGATCATAACACGATTCTACGATCCTACGATTCTACGATCCCGCGATTCTACGATCCGATTCGATCATAAATTTTCACAAAATAATTCCAAATATTATCTTTCTCCTATTGGCTTTTGGTCACATGTTACTTCAATCTTAGCATATTGAACCACTATCACCATTTGGTAATGAAAAACGTCATTATTAATGTGTGTAAAGTACTAACATGAGTCTTTATTTAGACCATATTGTAGCATAATTATCACTAATTTACCCTATATTGTAGGATCTTACGATCCTACGATTCGATCCTGCCGATTCGATCCTACCAACCCTTACGATCTAAAGTAGGATCCCGATCTTGATAACATTGCCACCAACTAAACAAGCCTTAAACCTTTTTCCACATTGAAATCAAAATTATATTTCAATCATCTTGTAAAGTCATATGCAAATCTATGAAATTTTGCCTCATACAGCCTACTCAATTTTATTGGGATTAAGATTTTGACATTGTTATGATTCTACTGTCACTCACAATAAAATTCCAAGTGTTGGTAGGAATAATGGCATTAAAGTCCTTAGCCATGGCTTGCCTCCATAAATAGTCCTTAATCTAAGGAAAGTCGGAGCTATTAACCATACAAGAAGTGAGCTATTTTAGTGTTACTTCTATGCATCGGTGGTGTACAAAATTAGGAATCCACATAGATTTTTAGTATATAAGGTGGTGGTGGATTTATTACCTATATTTTTAAGGATCCTCAATTGGATTTGGATAAAAATGAAAGGAAAAGGTAAGTTAAATTGATAGGTCAATGAAATACGGAGGAATTCAAGAAGATGGTGCACAAATTCTCATATTATTTTTAAGTGAAATTATATGATGATATGTACTAAAGCAATTAAAATGCAATTTGTAGAATTAAAACAAGCATTTCACTACTATTTCGTTTTCTTGGATCCACAAATCTGACACATACAAAAATTTCGGCTCAATCATAAATTTATCGACAATTATACTAAGCAACATAAATTTCGGCTCAATCATAATCATTGAGACTCACAAGTTATATCTCTCATTATAATACTTTAAACCTAACAATCAGTAACAATATAGCATAATGGTTACCATAGATTAGTAAAAAACAGCCGTACATATGAAATAGATCTGGTTGAGAATTGAGATGAAGGAATAACAAAAGGAGGGGAGTTGGAAAAAAGATGAACAGAGTTGCATAACGAAGTGTTGGGAAGATATTGGTCAGCATGAGGCCGACATGTACCCATGTTTTTACTTCAAAAGATTGTAAAGGAAAAGTCTAGAATTGTAGTATAACACTAACACATGGTCTCAAAGTAAAGGATGATAGAGATGCATAATCGTAATGCATATGCAAATGCATCTCCCCTTGGCTTTTCTGATTACCTGCTGGCTGCTGTCATTCTTTACTAGGTCTTTGAAGAGAGTAGGTAGCTCCTCCTTTCTTAGAAAAGCATCAAGTATTTTATTATTGTTTGTTTGTTTTGGTATGGTATAGTAAGAAGAATTGTTCTACTAGATTGGAATTCTATGCGAAGCAATCAGTGAAAATTTAACAGATAAAGTCCCTTGGATACGGAGAGGAGGGGTAAGGGGAATAACATTGTCGAGTTGACAAAAAATCAAGATTTTCAATTTGGTGTTTTGTCAACTCGACAATATTATGTGTTTTATGAGGCTCCCTATGAACAAATAAAACCAATAAGCCAAGTAAAATTATATTGTGAAAATAGGGGCAAAGTATAATTAAACCATTAACCTTTTGATTACTGTTTGGGCCCATTTCTTGGACCAGCCCACCTTTAGCGAAGTTACTAAAATACCCCTACCTAGAAGGGCGCAATCCTCCACCAATTTGAATTACTAAAATACTCCTCATTTATTGGAGGTCCCATCCTCTATAAATAGCGGTTGTCTCCACCAATCAAAGGGTAAGCAATTCAAAAGCCCAAAACCTCTCTCTACATTGATCACTTTCTCTCTCTACCTCAATCATTTACTGACTTGAGCGTCGGAGGGGCGATCCCGGGACCACCCCCGGGGTAGGCTAACCTTGTTTTGCAGGTTTCCGGCGTACGGATAACGGAGCTCAGGCGTTCCTTCTTGGGGCCCACATCCAATCTCACAACATATTACAATCCTTAATTTCTTAGCAGAAACAATTACAAATCGAATTCCTACAAGAAAAGTGGTTTTCTATATAAGAGTCATCTTCACACATGCAGTTTAATCGAAATAGTGTACACTAGTGGAATAAAACGCAAGGGCTGCGTTTTTGGCCAGCAGCCCTTACCGTAGCAGTCCTTCGGCAAAAATGAAGGGCTGCGGTTTTTCTAAAGCCCGCAGCCCTTGTCACCTAAAAAAATAAAATTTGTTTTTGCATTTTATTGTTCTAAATGTATCCAAAAATTACAGTTACTATGTATTGTTTTTATTTGAGCATCACGAAATTATAAAGAACATCACGAAGTTATGAAGAACAGTACAAAATATAAATTCATGAAACGAAATCAACAAGATCTGGATAAATTGTCACAAATAAATCCGAAAATTTTCGGAATGATAATACAAAAAAGAGAAGAAATTCTATATCTGAAATTACATGAAAAATAATCAAAACAAAGATTAAGAAATTAAACTAAAAACCGAAAAATTGACACCGAATTAAACGAAAAATTAAACTAACCCTAGATCTAGATGGAGCTCCAACAATGTAAATAACAGGGGATTTTGGGTGGTGTTGTTGTTGCGTCGGACGGAGGAGCTCCGGCGGCTTCAGACCCACGACAACAGCAGTAGCGCCGGCAACCACATCCCGACAACGGTGGAAGCACCACCGAACAGAATAGCGGGTACAGTAGCACCGCCAAAACAAACAACAGCAACGACGGCAACAACCGCGAAAGTAAGGAGTAGAGTGGCTACAGCAGTGTCAGGCCTCCGGTGAGCAAAACGGCAACGAAGGAGGGCAGGCGAAGGCCGAGGCGAGAGAGATATCACCGGGGGGGAAGTGCTTTGGGGGGTTTGGGGTTTTGAGAGAATCACGGGAGAGAGAAAAGAAGATGGGTTTGGGTTCTCCAAATTAGACTTAAGGGAGAATGGAGGAGGGTGAGAACGAAGGGAGAAGGAGGGTTGACATGAGATTTGTGAGAGAGGAGAGAGAGAATGAGGGAGAGGAGATTGTGAGAAACCCTAGCTGTTTAATACCGCGCGAATTCATTTCAAAACTAAAAAAAAAAGCCCATAAAGGGCTGCGGTTAGCCCAAAAACCGCAGCCCTTTATTACTTATAGGGTTGCGGTTTTCGGCTAACCGCAGCCCTTCACTAAAAGGGCTGCGGTTTTTGCATTGACCGCAGCCCTTCGTAAACGAAGGACTGCGGTTTTTGGGCTAACTGCAGCCCTTGCGTTTTTTTCCACTAGTGGTATTTCCTTTAGAAAAATACATAATTATGTGAGATGGTGGTTATTAGTATGATAATTTGATTGTCTCATCATTCTCTATCACTTTTACGAAAGAAAAAAAAAACATTTCATACACCACTATTTATAGTATTAGATCTAGTGGAACCATATTATCGAGGAAGGATACATTTACTTCAACGGTTTATTGACGTAGAAAATATGCAAAACCCTCTAAAGAATACGTTTACTTCAAAGGTTTATTGACGGACAAGAGGCGAACTTCTTAAAAATCTTCTAGCATGATCATATGTATCTTCACTCTTCTACTGTTCTACACCTTCTAATTCGCAAAGAACTATTCACTTTTTGCTTTTCTTCCTTTCACAAAGAATTACTCCCTTTACTATATTCATATTTTGACAAAAGATATACTACAATATTTACTTGTTCGTGTCCCGTACACATTCATTTTATATTAAGCAACATATCAAAGTTTTTACAGTTCTGAATCCATATAGTTTTTTCTCATTGAAAGAAAAACACAAATACTCAAATCAAATTCTTAATTTTAATTGCCAAACTCAAACTACTCTTAATAATGAAGAAATTCCAAAGAATGATCCAAACGATAGAGAGATTTGCAAAGTAGAGCAAAGACTTTGTGACAAAAAATAAAGCATGACTGCTTAGATCCTCTTCATAAACTTAATAATAATTTGTCCAGAAGTAGAATTGATTAGTAGTTGATTGTAATCTCCTTTTTTTTGTTTCTTTTGGTTGTATTCCACTTTATCTCTGTCTCCTTTTCTCCTTTTTGCTGCATGGTTCACACTTGATAGAGATAATAGCTTTACATATTGCAAATATTTTATTAAGAAGGCAAGGCAAAGCAAAACACTCCATGTGATGATGGATGCCCTCGTCTGTGATAAATACTCAAAGTAGTCGTATAAAGCTGCAATAGGAGTTAATTCAGTTTAACCTTTTTTTTTTTCTTGAGGCTTTGCTCCAGATATAGACTATAAACCACAAGTATTACAGTTATCTTTCAATTTGAGCTTACTTATCAATTATTATTATCTTTCAACTAACTTATCATTTGGCATAACCTAACCATATTCGTTCGTTTCATCCTTCTCTTCTCAATCAGTTCGTCTCCTTCCTATCATACTTCACGTACACAAACTCTAACTTTTAGTTAATTTATTATAGTATAACATTTTGGCTTCCAAGATTTATTTGTATACTTTTTCTGTACACTTAACTTTTCATCTAGTTTTCGTAATTTTACAATTTTTGTGTCAACTAATAGTGGTTCTGATTATGTCAACTTTCCGGTCTTATACAAGAATTTGCTTCTTTCTGCTAACTTATTGTTTCCGGTCTTATTGTTTCAAGTAATATCAAAATTAGCACATTTTGGCTAGTTTTCAACTTCTAACCACCTTTTTACTAATGTTTAGGAGCCGTTTGGTATCACTTTTAGAGTTTTAGTTTTTAGCTTAGGCTCTAAATCTTAAAAGATTCTACCAAATTTGTATTCCATTTTCGTCTGTTTCTTTTTAATTGACTCATTTATTTTCGATAAACATACTTAAGTGAGGAGCCTAGTGAGTATAAAACGTTAATTTGTACAAAGTCATGTGAATGAAAAAGTTATCTATTAAGTAAAAGAATCAGCTATGATAAAATATCCAAAAAAGTAATACAGATTAAGTAAAAAGAAACAGCATTGAAATATAGTAACAAGTTTGAGAAAGAGCAACTCGAGCCAACCCCATGTGTGCTTTCCGACCTCCCCATTGACCTCCTGGAGTCCATTGTGTATCGTATTCTCAGCTGTCCCCCTCCTCTGGAAGGGTCCCAGGAGGATCTCCTTATCCCTAGTTTTGTTGGGGCCATGGGATTCTCCCTCAAGTTAGCTTATTCTGCTCTTCTCCCTCATCTCCCTGAGGATGAGGATATCTCATGGATTTGGAAGGGCCACATGGAGCCCAAAATCAAGTTTTTTATGTGGTTGGTGTGGCACGACCGTCTTCCCCATAGGAGACTCCATGGTGTTAGAGGTATTGTGTCAGATATGTCATGCCCTAGGTGTCATGAGTCTTTGGAGGATAGTGCCCATATCCTTGCGTTATGTCCAAAAAGCCGAGATATTTGGACCCTTGAAGGGGCCCCCTTCACCCTTTTTCGGGATCTCCAGGTTTGGCTTAAGACAAATATGATGTCTCAGTGTGAGTTCTGAGGTTTGCCTTGGAGTACTGTTTTCCCCTATCTATGTCACGAAATTTGGAAGGATAGAAATAATTGTGTGTTTAAGACCAAAGACTCTTCCCCTATCAAAGTGATTAGTTATCGAGCCTCGGAAGGTGCCAGAGATTTCATGAACGCTTCCCTCAAGTTGCCTTATGATCCATGTTGATGCTTCCTTTGTTGGACCTAATGATTTAGTCGGGATTGGGGGTGTGATATGGGATGGCTATGGGAAATGGTTATTGGGGTTTGGGAAATGTATCTATACTAACTCTCCTCTTGCAGATGAACTCCTAGTCATCTTAGAAGCTATGCATTGTGTGTATAGGCAAGGGTACCACAGGTTTATCATATATTCCGATTGTAAGAACGCGGTGGATCTTATTCTAGGGGAGAGAGCTGACATGTATGTAAATATATTGAACCATTGCAGGCAGTGGCTCAAGGCGAATCTGAGGACTCTGATTAAGCATTGCAACCGCCAGTTTAATTTCGTTGCGGATAGTATGGTTAAGGCTTGTAGGAGCATGGATGCGGCTAGTTTTGTAACTAGGATTTTTCCCACCCCCCTAGTTATTGTGTTGAACTCTTATCGATGGATTGTAATCGTTTTAAATTATTAGTAATGAATGAATGATGGTCTTTGTTTATCAAAAAAAAAAATCCCCCATGTGTGCCTGACAAAAACAAAAATATACACGCTTTTGTCCAAGAAAATTATGGTGAAACTCAGCATGACAAACAAAAGTTGTCGATATCAGCGGCCGTAGTTGGTAGCTCTAAAACAATAATTGATTACTAATGTATGTATTAACGAGAGATGATACACATACACTGGGTGTATGTGGGCCACACATACACTAGATGTATGTGTTACTACTAAAATGTATACATTTTGTATGTGTTACTACTAAAATGTATATTGTTACTAAAAAAAATTACAAACTTACAATCGTTTGAACCTGTTTTGTTATTCAACGATATTTGAATTTACGTAATACATAGACGATTGAAATACTATATTTCGAATTGAATTTTATTACATGGTAGGGATGAAAATATAACATTATTTTTCTACAAACAAATTAAATAATTGAAAACGACAGGAAAATTTAGTAGAAATCAATAGTAGAAAAATGGTGAAGATGAATAAGAATATAAGATGAAGCTAATATATGAATAATCTGAAGAAAAAATTACAATTCTTTTTTTTAGTTTTAAACAAAGGATTCATACAAATCTAAACAAAGAAAAATTCATAAAACATATTTTTTTTAAGCAAAGATAAAGAACAAATCATTAAAAACACAATTATATGTCGAAACATTGTAAGTTTGTAATATTTTTAGTAACAATATACATTTTATTAGTAACACATACACAAGGTATAAATTTTAGTTGTAACACATACACCCAGTGTATGTGTGGCCCACATACACCCAGTGTATGTGTGGCCCACATACACCCAGTGTATGTGTAGCCTTTGCGATGATTAACATTTTATAAATCTAGTCAACCCAAAATTTTCTTGCGCTTATTACTGAAAAGTAGGATCTAAGTTAATTTATAACTTCTACCCTATGCGAGAAACTAATGATATAGCCCACGCAATTAGATATTTTTACACTAAACGATCTCTATTCCTATGTAAATCATCATGGTTAAGCAATTGATAGGAGTTCTAATCTCAGACTTTCTTTAGTGTAAGAATTCCTGAATACCTGATAACCATTAACCAATACGTGAAGATGGGCTTTGCCTAAACATGGCCTGAGGTAATTACTAATTAGCCACCAACTGGGCTTAGAATATTGGGCTCAGAAGTCAGAACTAACTCAACTTAAATATGTTTCTTTTGGCCTATGGCGGATACAATATTCAGTTGGTCTTGCAAAAGAGCGCCTACTTTTAATTTAAAATTGGCAACGCCCGAGCACAATATTAAGAAGAGAATAAATCACCTCTCTGAATGCAGTTACTTGTTTAATCTCTTTAGTTATAATTTTAATCTATTCAGTGACCAACTTAATTCAATCAATTTTCACATTCTTTAATCCACTTAGTGACTAGTTTAATATGTTCGTTAAGACTGTCGTATCAGTTTTAAAAATCATATGCTGTAATTCGAGATTCTAAGAGAAACAAAGGAAGAAGAGAAGAGACGGCCTAGGTTAGTGCGAGATGTCTAAGGTAATATAATGGGTTAGAGTGAGATGGAATAGGCTTGTTAGGAGAATGTCGGTTTGGGTACGTCTAATTTTAACAAATTAGACCATTTATTCTAATAACTTGTGTATTATATTTGTCTTAGACAAGTATATCAGAATCTTCTAACCCACAATTTATGCAGTCAGTGTGTTAAAAATTATCAAAGATATTCTAACTACAGCAATCTTCCCATAATAATTCCAACTATGCATTATTATAGTATAATCCCAGCTATAAAGGGTGCCTTCACAAATTGAACCCAGTGACATCACCAAGGCCATACTCGCCGACAATATACTGATTAGGCCAATCATGGAACCGTCCATCGCATCCTTCCCAAACACACCATGGCAGAGTTTTTCTGTTAAAAAACATCAGTAAAATACAATGAAACTATGTCTACAAAATAAAAATGTCGGGCAAAGAATGGAAAAAGAGAAATGGTAAATAGAAAGTCACATAAATTGCAGTGTGTAGAAACAATGCAAATAAGAGGGACTCAGCACAACTAATATCTGGAATGAAAGAGGTAGAATGCTACTTTTGACGACATCTGATCTGAGAACATATATATTTAGCTACAACAAGCGCCGCAGAAAAGCATGATCACAACTTGGATGGCCAAATTATGTGCCTTAAAAACACACAAATCTGAAAGAAGACCAAGCAATAAAATGAGTCAATAATCAAAAGCAAAAATCAGCTTTCAGCACCAAGTAACTTTCTATAAACATCAAAGAGGTGAGTAAAAGAAACTGCCAAAACTTTATCATACTACACTTACTTATTTTACTTACAATACTGTTAGTACATGAGCAAAAATCTCATCCCATGAGAGAGACTGAGAGAGGACTACTATGATGGAGTTGAAAAAGGAGCCTTTTGAATTCGAAAATTCTCCAAAGTAATGAATCCAGTTCTTCAATCACTGAACGAATGAGCAGAATCAAGTTTTGGGTTTCTTTGGTGTGCCTGAAGATCCAGGTTCAGCTTTCCGCTTGATTCCCAAGAAATGCTCGACCTAAAAAAATTGCAGTTGAACTTCATTCACAAGTACGAAAGTTAAAAAGAAAATAAAAACACAAGTATATATATCGAAACACATTATACAGGACCCACTATCTATGTTACATTGGCGCTTCCAGTTTATTTAAGTACTGTGTTGGGTACTTCAATTTTAGTATTCTACAAATCTACACTTCAATATGGGTATAAACTCCATACCCAAAACCTTTTTTTTTTACATGGACAACTAAATTATCTCAAGCCGCATATCATTAGAGAGAAACACAACTTAAAGGATGCAAGAGAAGAGAGTTTTTGTTATGCTCAAGAATAGGCATGAGATCAGAAATTTAACAAGAGTTAGCAAACAAGTTGATTTAGAGGGTTTTTGCTCAAAACCACTCATAAACAAAGGCCTTATTCCATATACCATCCGCAATTAATAACATTTTTGAAATAAATTATACTTCCTCCGTTCCATAATAAGTGAAACATAGGGATTGAGCACAAGATTTAATAAACATCACTTTCAAAAGTCAAAAAGTCATAAAATACCCTTTTCATTATCAAAAGGAGGAGAGAGAAAAGCAAACCACACAAGTTTGTGATGGGCACTCTTGTCATTTTGTCACTTTCTTTTTTCCATTTAAGGTATGTTTCACTTATTTTGAAACGTTCTAAAATAGTAAGTGTTTCACTTATTATGGAACGGAGGAAGTAAAAAAAAAAAACCTCATCTCCTTGATTACATTCCCATGAACACCCTAGGTTATTAGTAATACCTTTAACTATCGAACAACTAAATCAACTTTAGTACACAACAAATTTTAGATACTTATGAAACCCCAACACCAATTCAAAGCCACAATACATCCCAAAACCCCCCGTCCCTCTGTTTGTCACACTACCATTATCCTCATTGACTCGGCGAAGACCACCACCGATCTCCAGCCCCTTCGACATCCCCACCCCAGCAGCTTTTTCCCCACAACCCCACCCAAGCCCAATCCTAGCCCCTCATTGTTTCTGTCCGGATCATGTTCCTAGCCCCAACCAACTACACCCTCACCTTCAACTTCCCCTAGGATCACCCTTTACGCATCCTGTAAATTACTAACCGTATCCCACCACCCAAAAGTACAAACCCTCAGCAACCAACACCCCGGCATCATGTAACCTAGAACCAATGAACCACCTAACACCACCACCACATCACCTCTTCCCTCTCCAACAATTTCAACCACCAACCATGAAACTATCCCATCAAACACTAAATCTAACAACCCTTCAATATTACAATCCCCCCACACACACTCTCTTCAAAGCCACCCGACCCCCCACGAAAACCTACCAAGAGTGATTACAGTGAAAGTAGTCGATTACTTCACACCAACTCAACTCTAAACAAACAAATCAGATTCGAGCCCTTGGTGGTCCGAACTGGCCATTCAGGTCAGATCCCAACTCCTGCGAATTCTTACCGCCAATTAATTGATATTGCAATTACCTCACACGCCAAACAGATAGTTTTCGAGCGATGTTCATGGAAGAGCAAGGTTGATATCAGCCTGTCGGAGCAGTTGGGGTTCGGAAAATTACGTCTTGGGATTGGGGGTTATAAGGTCTTAAGTCTATTCAAATATCATATTTCATAATTAATGACAGAGGGTGGCAACTGGTTACGGGATTCTAATTAAGATGTAGGTACCGTACTTCTGTTTGATGCTTTTAGTTGTGGGTGGTACATGGAAATATGCCTTTATTTAAAGGTGGTTATATTTAATGTGAAATGCACAAACTAGCCTTTTAATATCAGAAGTTTGTTTCGTAAATTTCATATCCCAGCAGCCGTGTCCAATTGTAGAGTCCCATAAGCAAAAAAATTAATCCCTGGCGTCTCACTCGAATATGTGCAGTTGTGCCTTTTCCAACACTAAGGCAGCTATTCAAATGTATGGGCAATGGCAGCCACATCACTCACATGACACCAATTTCTGACCGACTACTTAAGCTACATAAGCTCCAAAGGATACCAAGCTAATGAATTGAGTGTATAAATTCCAAAAGTAACAGCCTCACAAGTTTCTGTTGACCTACCTTCTCTGTGTTTATCAAGTGGCAAATAAACTGATGCATATATATAAAAATAAGAAACAACCATATATACCTTTCTATCACCAAGCATAGGTGTCAAACTTCCAGGAACCTCCTTATCCACAGTTGCAAAGCCACTTCTAGGATCACTTGTTTGCCTAATAGCAACAGAACACAGACTCAGTCGAGTGAGAGTCTGAAGAATATCACAATTATAAGATACTAAATAACCACTTAAAAAATATCCTGGACAAATAAGGGGCAAACATACAGATGAAAGACACTGAGCTACAACGCAACTACTTGTAAAGCTAATAAAGCAAATATAGATATGGCAACAAATGGAAGACGAAAGATTGGAATTTTTCTTTCTTTACAGTTGTAAAGTTGTTGCGCAAAGCGCCTCTTTTCAATCATCTGACCCCCCTTTTGCTCCCTTAATTCTGCTATGCAGGCACCTCGTTTGAGGTAATAGGATAATGGTTACGTACCATAGAAACTCTCATGAAGATCACATTTCCAGTTTCCAAGACTTGGAAACTCAACAAAACTTGCGGAAACATTTTCTTTGAATGGCCAGCCAAATTTCTCCCTTCAAGGATCCCTAGTGTCACCAAATAACATTTTTCTTTCGGAATCTCTTAATATACGCCAAACTAACCTTAAACCCTCTTAATTCATTGTTATAATGATAAACAAAAATTATTTAGTTTCTAATAAAAATCATTGATTTTACTTTTTCTTTATGGCACTTCCATGTTTCTTTTATTTTATGTTTCTATTTCCCATTTCCCATTAGAACAATCACTTTGACACCACCTTCACCCCTCATTAGACACGCATTTGTCTCCTCAAAACCATTAGAAACCAATGTGAAAAAAGATACTTCCTCCGTTCTTTATTAATTTGTAACAGCTTCCTTATTCGGTAATACCTTCTCTCTATCTCCCCTATCACATGGGTCCACCACTTTTCATCTATCTCTATCTCGTAATACTCCTCATGATTGCTTTAAAGGGATTTAGCGAGGCTACTCATTCCAACAACATGCATCTTTCTTTTAGAGAGCTAATTTCCTTAGTTACTCCACGGTTTAGCTGGGAGTAGTTTAGGGATGGGTGACCTCCGGGAAGTTTCTCGGGGTGCGCATGAGAAAGGACAAAATCTTGCGCGAAGAACTTGGTTTGGTTATGGGGACGTTGTTGGCCCCGGATACGCATTGGTGAAGATTGACTCGAC